>JAHREE010000563.1:1022724-1093967 GCA_033628505.1 Tringa tobata
CAGAGAATGGAATGGGTGGAAACATGAACATCTCAAAAGCATTCTAACAGTCCTGCTTCCTGATGTCCTATGGCTATCTCTTTCAGTCACGTAATTTTACTTTCCTGCCAGCCACAAATGTAGTTATTTCATACAGAAACTTGCCGTTCTGTGTGCTTGGTCTGGCTTTTGTGCACTAACATACAATATGTTAATTACCATGGGAGATATTCACCCTGCAGCATTGCCGCAAGGGACTGGAAGAGCATTTTGGAGATCTAGGTACAGAAGGACCCTGAAGCATACATAGACAGGTGCAACAGCAAAATAGTTAAGAGTGCTATGGTGAAACAGGTGAATAAGGAACAAACAAGACAACTGGTTATTCAGGCTGGTAACTGTATTTTAGATTGTTTCACTATATATTACACAATTGACAACTTCTCAATGATTAGACTTTTTAACTACATTATATGTTTATTTTATAACAGGAAAGGAAATACGGGTTAAATCAAACCAAGTTTTTACTAGTCATGTTTTGCTCAAATTTCATGTGCTACTCCAAGATAGTGTGCTGCAAAGACTTTTTAAGATTCTACTAGCATTCTGCAGTATATGCTATATAACGAGTGGTAAGGAATTTTGCTGATATGTTTAATAGTAAGCAACATGTATGGTAATTTCTAGTCAATTTGAATTCCCCTGTCCTCAAGCAACTGTGTCCTATGTAATATTCAGGAAAACTTTCTGAGGTTTCATAAAATGTATTTCTTTTAGCAGACTTTCTCTCTTAGCCTGAAAGACAGAAATAATGATTCTGTTTAAAGAACTGTTAAGTAATTCATGAGGTAGCATAGTTTTTTAGTTACTGAAACTGGTCTTTGAATATAAGTTTCTTAAAATCTGTTGAGACTAAAGAAAATAGAGAGTTCACTTAACTCCTTGAGAAGAGTAATTGTGTATAGGTATGTAATCAAAAAGCACCCTCAAGCCAGGCTACTTGAACATTTTACTGGCAACAGGTGTTCTCTTTTGTTTACAATGTATAAGTTCTCTATCATTAACAAATATGCAGGTGTAATTATTTTCTAATTCACCTGAGTAAAATTCAAATACAGAGTACCATCTGCAGACTTTCATGTCCTAATTTTAGCTGTAGTCTTATGGTAAATATTAAAGCAATAATAGAAAAAGAAAAAAATTCCCAGTACTGTATACATACTCCACATATGCTTATTTCCCTCCTTCAGTGGAATTTCTTTCAGCCGTTTTTCTCTTCTTCAAATAGGTGACAGAGAACAAGGTGAAAAACTACATGTTTTTTCAGACAGGAGCTTCATTGCAATTGATAGGCATGAATAACGAAATAACTCACTGTTAACCTTCAGAACTCGGAGCCAAAATTTTCTAAAACAATTGTCCACTGCCGTTGATATAAATCTAGGGGTAAAAATGTTTGGTTATACTTAATAGGCATTCAACTGAACCAGGGGATATTCCCAGGCTCAGGACCTCAACCATCTACAGGGTCAGTTTTTAGAACAGTCCCTGGGATGATTTTGGCTTGAGTCAAACTTAGCTGGCAGCACCAAAGCATGGTTTGAGATGTAGCTTGAGGCAAGAACCATTTTAATAGGTACTATGAATGCAGCCATGTTGTCTTGGAATAAACATAGGCTATTCCATGGTAGTTAGCCTTGGGTACAAGAGAAAAGTCCCAGGTGGGTTTCATTGTCAAGTAACCTCTATGGGCTCTTGAGGGATTTTCAACATTCAGAGACTCTCAAAAACATACCACTGTTAGTAAGCATTGTTACTCCTGGAGCTTAGATAAAATATTGTCATTTGAAGTGCACAAAAAGAATGGCGTGATTTTTTTTTTTTTTTGGTGAATTTTTCTTCCGTAACACAACAGTGACATTAAGTGCATGGGATGGTATGCAAAAACAAAAAAACTGAACCCACTGAATTTGTTGCAAGACTTGGGGAAAAGATTACAAGATCATAGCAGTGGAGACAAATTGAACTTCTTCAAGGGAAAGAAGAATTAATTGTTCCTTCACATTGCATCAGTCAGTCATGTCTATGTATAAGCCAAATTAACCTGAATTTATGTCTCTTACAGTGTGGGATGTCTGGTGGGGTGGACAGGGAAGGATAGGGATGGCTGCCTGCATAAATTAGAAAAATCATTTTGCCTGTGGACTGTTTTAGCAGCCACAAATCACCAGAGCATAGATATGACCTTTTTGACTGTCCACCATGACAAGTGAAAAGGCTGGGAGAGGAGCTCCTTTGTCAAGTGTCTACCACCTGGAGATTTTCTCTCCTTCGGGACCTTCCTTCAGGGGGGGAAGTTACCACTACAACTAGTCCACATCCTTGTAAGAAGCATCTTACAGCAAAATCTGGTGCCTTATTCTTCTGTGTTCGTTGTGAGAGTTGTAATTCTTCAATAATTCATGGCTGGGGTCCCAGACAATATGAAAACCAGCTACTTTGCTGAGCCGTAACAACCTTAAGGGGTTTTCGCAGCGCACCTAAGTATAATTTTTTTATGACAGCTTGTGCATTTGATGATAGAATTCCTTGACAAATGTCAGCTATTTACCAAAAAGAAAATATTCCCTGCACCTCCATCAGTTAACAGAGTTTGTCAGCTGAATCAAAAAACCCCTTACAGCCCACCCTGTTTCATTCTTTCTTTCTCTGAGCCATTCCCATCCTTGGTGTTTCTGCAGCACTGGTAAAAGTGTATGAAAATTTATACTCAAAAATTTTGTTCTATTCTGTTTGTTTCTAAATTTCATTGAAGTTGCAGCTCACAATGTAGTGGCCGCTACAGCACTTGCAGCCTGTTTAGTATTTTTGTCTGATAGCGCTATAACTAGCGTTGACCACAAGATGGCAAGGTTTCTTCACTTTTCTGTGACGAGAAACCTCTTTTAGGAAAAGGAAAGGGGAAGGAAAGTAACACAGTGAAAACAGGATCAAAGGAGGAAATACGCATAATGACTCTAATTCCTCTTGCTACATCTGGATTTCCAGTCTCGTGAGTGAGCAAAGAAATATGATGGCTTTATTATATAGTGACATTATATGATGACATTTATTTACATCACAAAAAATGTACAATAAATGAATTTTATTCAAATTTAACCAGTTACTGGAATAGAAATGCTAAGCCAATACTAAGAGACTCTTTGGAGCTACACATATGTAATATTCTTACAATATATGTATTGTATTTCAGGAACCAGCGTTCCTTTGATTTGCACAGAAACAAGTAATCAGTTGATTGCAAAATCTATGAGAGAAGGAGGGAGGAGCTGCTGCTCTGGGATTTTGCAAAAATATTCAGGTTTTTATTTTTACCTTAAAATGTAGGGAGGGGGCGACATCTCCTGTATCTTTTTTTTTTTTTTCTATTACATATCTATGTTTTAGGAATATTAAAGATATAGCATATGAATCTGGCACGTTCTTGTCTGCAAAGAAAATAATGAAGAATGACATTATTAATTTAAAAAACTTTTTTAAAGGATTTTTATGTCCTTTCATGATAATGTAATTAAGAAACACTTGAATAATTTCCAAAATGTATTTTTCTATGCTAAGATTTACAATTTGATTAGCAACTGACACAAACTGTGTAGGTAGGAATGATCAAGGGGTTTATCTTAAATTCTCTCTTGCTGTGTCACAGTTACAGGGACTTTTCCTTTGCACTTCACTCAGATTTAGTTCTTAAATTTTAAAATTTATTCTCTCATATGTTGTCTACACTACTCATTGATTAGCTACTTTTCTTTGCAAAAATCCATACCTGTGGGAAGGTATAATGAAATTCTTTCTTCTGAAAGACACTTTATAATTTTGTGCAGTTTCCTTTGGGAACAGAATTACTCTCTGCCACTAAGGCTCCACTGTTGCAGCTGATGCAGTGAAATATCTCCCTGTTTCCCACCATAACTGCTTTCCAGAACATTTGCTAAAGAAAGACTTCAACTTTTATACATTTTACTGATTTTCATTTACAAAGTATCAATTGATAGCCCCAGCCTGTTCACCAGTCAAGCCTATGAGCAAACAGTTCTGCTGCCACTAGAGGCTAGGCAGTTTTGCTCACTACCTTTCTCTTCACAGACTCAGATTCACACTCAATACTGCATGCTCTAAATTCTGCATTAATATACATGTTCACTGATCTCACGCATTTAGAGAGATGGAGAAGATTCCCCTCCAGCCCATAGTATTGTCATGTAGGATGAGCTTTAATCTCAAAATCTGTGGCATTGCAATAAAAATCTGAGAGTGATGGGAGCATAGCAGAAAAATTTTAAAAGATAAAAATGCTAAAAATACCTTGTAACAGGAAAATAACTTTCATCCCTTTTTTCTGCACACCTCTGGAAGCATGTTCCAGGTACCTATTGTGTCTCAGTTTTGTTAGATTGCATGGCTAATGTAAATTGCAAAGTGTTAAGTTATAAACTGGCTTTTAAAACTGATGCTATAAAAAAAAGAAAATGCCAAAGGTTCAGATACAATCTTTGTAAAAGTAGAAATGAGGAACATTTAAACTTTCCAGGCAGATTAAGATAAGTTTGCTTGATTTCCTCAGCATTTTAAAGAAAACTTTTAGTTTTCTCCTCAAGCTCTCATCATCAAGGAGATATTTTTAACTTGAACTCCCTGATAAATAGCTTGATGCAAAGCTAAGTGGAGCTCATCCAAAAACTCACGCTTATATCAATGGAATACGCAGCTGGAGCTTAGTACATAAGGTTGTGCTATTCTTCCAGGCTTTTAATTTACTGTGTTTGCCTGTTGCTAGTAACCCTGTATCCTTGAGAAAGAAATCTTGCTGAAATGAGCCATTTTTTTCTGGTCTACTATGATTATTCTACAAATTGCTTGATGTAAGAATGGTGGAATTCAAACTGATGGGCTCTGATTTCAAGCATTCATGCACAGTTTCCACTGAAATCAACATGTGACATGGAGGGGGGGGGGGGCAGAGGAACATAAATATGTTTTAAAAATGGAGTCTAAAATCTGGTCTTCAGCCCTGACTGATGTGTTTTTCCGACTCCCTAAGGAGGTGACTTCTCTACTGGTCTCTTTCTTTCCCACTACTTCATCTTGTAAACACTTTTGAACTTTTCACTCTTCTGCCACAGTGCCTCTTATGAAAATACCCAGAACACCTCATTGAAAATACATCCCAGGGGTGGTTCTAGCTCATAACCATGTAACTGCAGATCAGGAACACATCTTACTGTCTTGAGATGCAGAACTGCTCTTTAAAGGCAGCAAGGATTTCACTTTGTAGAGAAAACATGCTTTAAATGATCTGCACTTGTCCCCAACTCTCTTCACCTTTTCCATTTGTTTCTATTTCATGAAAGAGTGCCCATCAGTGTAGTTGCTGTGATATTTCAGCATCATTCAAGTCTCTCTGTGCAAATGCTTATGTTTTCAGTTCAAAATATAACAGAGTTGCCCATTCCTCTCATCTTCATCATTTATTGAACTTTTAGACCCATTGTCATTAAAAGTCAAAGTCTTCCTTGGGTATAAAGGGTTTTCAGACAGGGAAGAAGTACCTCAACTCAAAAACAGCAGGTCAGAGTAAACAATTGTAATGTCAAATTACAAGCCCTGGGCATAATTTGGGCATATTCATTCTAACTTAAGCAACCTGGTCATACTGAATCTGCAGCTGCCTACTATAGAGAATTACTCTTTCCCTGCTATAAATTAAGTACCTACTTTAGTTTATAACATAACTCCAAGATTTTCATATAGCAGCTTTTTTTCTCATTTGAATGCAGTAAAAAAATAACCAAGTGGAATTAATCACAGTTATAATTCTGACAAGAAATTTCTCATTACATCAAGAGCCACAGGCACAAACCTTAGAGGAACTCGGTTCTGGAGGAACTTTTTACTTCAGGAGTTGCAATGGAAGTCTGTGCCAACATACGGCACTGGAGACATAGATGGGAGACTGAAATGATCCACAGAATAAGAGTCTGGAGTTTTAAATTTAAATATTTTATTCTTTTCAAGTTTTTTCCTTAAAGTGCCATAGATGAAGGTCACTCCCTCTGTCTTGTATTAAAAATCCTTGTGATACCGGGTCTGTCCCATCACTTGTGTGTCACTGATGCAGTTTCATGCTCTCTTTTCCATAGGTGAAATTCAGGCTGGTTGCAAAAACAAACCTCATTTTTTTTACATTTTTATCTGTTGAAGTGTGCTGTTTGGGAAATAAAGACATTTCCTTAAAATAAAAATAAAAAGGTATTTCATGATGGGGAAGGAAGGGAAAGCAGGAAGAAATATTTCAAGAAATATTTCACTGGAGAGACTGACTATTATTTAACAAAGCTACACAGGTGTCAGAGGGAGAAATTTAGGGAGTCTAACTGGGGAAACTGGGGAACCTGCATAACCAGCTGAAAGTTGGGTTGATTTTCCTGGAGCTAATTGCCTGAGATTCTGAGTGTTTATTAGTTTTTTGAGCAACCTCAAGCTCAGGTTTCAGCCTGGACTTTATGTAACGTCTTCTGGACCATCAGAGTCTCACACAGAAGATGGGAGATGCTGCACCTTCAGGGGAGCAGAGAGGGTAAGCTAAAGAAACTAAAATATAGGAAGACACCCCAAGGCAGACACCACCTGTATTTGAGCAGTTATACAGGCAGCAGTGAATTATAATTAACTGAAATAGGTTTTCTCAAAACAGTACTCCCCGTTGATCTGAACTGCTGAAGGCAAAATGCCTTAGGTCAGGTTGTTTTGGCAAAATGTAACTAAAACTTTGATAACCTACCTCATTCCATCTTCCCCAGGATGTAACCAGTGTTCCTCCCTTTCTCTCTGGCTCATCATGTTCAGCAGTTTCCCCTTGCACTCACATAGTTTCTCCTGTTCTCCATAGGGTCTCATGCTTAAATTTTAACATCTGGTACTTGAGACTATTGTTGTGTAGAGTTTTCTTGAGCATGCTGTTTTATTTGATTCTTTATGGATATTAAATGTGCATGTCGAAATTCCATTCCATGCATATTTCCCAGCTTGGAGAAAATATGATTTATTTTTTTTTTCATTTTTCTAATGGCCTATTTCTAATGGTCACGTATTTGATCATAAAATATGTTTTCCGATCAAAATTAGACAAGAAAGGAGAAAAGGGCATCTAGTGAACAGTAACAGAGTAAGAGTGAAAGATAGAGACTAGGAATTTCTTATGGCAACTGTAATGATCAAAACATGACATCTATAAGAAAAGCAATAAATTTGCAAAATACTAGTGAGAGTAAAAAGGAAAAGCAAAACAAGGCCAAGTTTGCTGATGACTGTGCAGGTGGGGACAAATACTTAAAGCTACGTAAGAAGAATTTTCTGTGATAAGAAAACTGACAAAATAGCATTTTGTGTCAATTTTTATTTTGATAATATAAATAAGGGAAAAACTTGAAGAAAAAAAAGAATTTTGAAACTGACTGATAAGTGAAATGTAATCGCTGAAAGAATATTCATGAATATGAATGGCATTTCAGTGTCAAAACTGAGAAAAAAAATGAACTCACTGACCACAAATGGTCCCATCTATCTCAGCCATTCTGCAAACTGTTGGAACAGATAGAAAGGGCAGCTTAAGGTAAAGAAGCAAGAAATTACTTCGGTGCCAGGTTTGAAGAGCAGCCTCAACTGGCAGAAGAATGAACACAGGATACCATCTCTAAGAGGAGGCCAAATTTGCAAAACTATCTGCTGCGGAGCACTGAGTGTTGAAAATGCCTTTGTGATTTTGTACAACAGGCCATGAGCCACATATAGTTTGGAAGGAAATCACCTTTCACCCTTACTTTCTTCTTTGGTTTACTTGCCTTATGTTTTTATTACCATGTTCAGGGTACAGATGCCCCATATTGCAGGCTTTGAGGCTCACTGGAATGCAGTACATTGCTAATCTGGGTAGGACATTATGAATACCTTGGTAATAAGTCACTATAATGGTCTGCAACCTGTCAATGTAAAGAACTTAAAATTTAAGGAAAGAATGTTATCTTCTCGGTCATGACTGGGTTTTGACCTAGAGTATCTTAAATTTGCAATTCATGTCTCCATTTCAAATTCATTCCCATTTTTCATATAAATCATGATTCACCTTTTGAATCTTACATCCATTTGGATAAAGGAGTTTGTTCACTTATCCACCTTGATCGCTTTAAAAGAAAAGTTAGATGGTTCTATTCCACCTGTGTTCTATTAGTTTATTTGTGTAAGTTATCATAAAAGATAACTTGCACAAAATATAGCACAGTCCAAATTTAGGACAGGTTAGATGTCTGTGTCTTCTTTTTTTTTACAGATTAGGTCCAAGTAGCATATAGAATCGAGTTTGGAATGGTGCTTGGAGCTTGGAAGAAGTACTATTTTTTTTTAATAGAGCATCTGGTTCTGACACTTGTCTGATACAAGTAATATTGCATACAAAAATTAAGTTAATTCTTCATTAATAAAGAATCCATTTATTTAAATTACTTAACATATACTGGGAGATACTGAATACTTTTCTTGCTCAGGTTGTTGGGATTTTTTTTGGTTTTTATCGTGTCTTTGTAGAGAACTTCATGTATTTGTTTTAAATAGCTATATTTTAAAGTTGGATTATTGGAAATGCAGCCAAGATTTCTAGTGAGGTGAGACATTAAAATACAATGACATTTTTGTTTAAGTGGAATGGAGCAATCTCAATGTATAATAAGCCGTGATGGCAACATTTCAATAGATGTCATTTCTTTCAAAATGTTAAAAACCTTTTTTAAATGATCTATAACTTTCCAAAGCAAGAAAATATGCTTGCATTATGAAAGGAACTTTTAACGCTGTATTTGTCATTACGTCAATTTAATTCTACTTTCCCTTGCAGTATTTTATTTTGCTTAACATGTGGTGCTCAATATTTTCCAGTAGTTCAAGACAGATCCTACATCATGGTTTAAGGGTATACCACTTTATAGATGCAATTATTAAGGGGATTCCTAAAAGATTCTTCATTTAAATTTAGACAGTTATTTTTCAGCAGTTTTCTAAAGAGCTGCCCATTATTATATTCTAGGGCAGTCATCCTTGGAAATATTAACCCCATTGAAAATTTCAAGACTGCTTCCAATAAGGTGCTTCTACTAAAAGATAAAAGATTGGACAGTGAAATGGCATGATTAGTCACATATTTAGCCAGATTTACAGATCAAATTTATGCCTTGATGTAAAAGATTAGGCTATTAAGTTCACTGAATTGGAAAATTAAGAATTGTGAGCCAAATGTTCAGTTAATTTAAATTAAAATAATTTTGATGATTTTATTGGATTTATGCTGCATAGCACAGTACCTCCCACATCATGAAACTCAGTCATCCATGGATGCAGGTGACTAAGTCATATAATAGCATCAAAATTACAACCGCTGAAAGTTTGACTGTTTTCTTCATCTTGAACCTGTGTCTTGCAAGCCTCTTTAAGAATGTTAATCCCTTTAAAAATAATTCTCACATGTTCTGCTGCTGGTCAGAACAATGTGGACCCTTGTGGCACTATACTGCAGAGTATAGTAATGGGAAAATTTATCAAAAATCCACTTGATAGGATAATATTTCTACACTGGACCATCCAGTGTATTGATTTCCAACACCTTCCCTTCCCATTTGGTCACATCCACTAGATTTTGACTGCTATTCAAAATATTCAGCTGTAGAGAGTTGACAAAAGTTATATGAAACTCTAAAAACAAGTATTTCACTGTATTTTGGTTTTCTGGTCCACAGCACAGCTTGGATAAAGTTTTATGTTTTCAGCAATAATTTTTATATCAGTTTTTCAAGTCAATTTATTTGTTCATTTACTAAAAGTCACTGAAAATGTCAGTCATAGTTTTCATTGTTTGTGTTTCAGTTTAAAGTTGGACCAAACTGATTTCATCATATATTTGACAGGACCTTGTATTTCTTCTGCTTTGCCTTTTCCAAGCACCCAGGAATGCTTGTCAGATAAAATCAGTCTGCTTGCTCCATGGGAAAATCTGACACTGTAATTGCTTTTTCATTTAGTCCTTTTGTCAGTCTCAGGTGAAGCCCTTAAATCACAGTGAAAGTGCCAAACCACCAGCAAAGGTGACTGAGCCTAAGCTCAATGCCAATCAGAAAAGCAAAACAAAAGCTTCTCACATTCATTTCTTCTAGCATTTGATTCCAAGTTCAGCAGGATCTTTATTGCATTTTCTTAAATATCCGGGTCGTGTACTGTATTCCTACAAAATTAATCATTTTCAGGGCTCATGTCTCTGTTTTGCAAGTGGAATGGTTGGTTTGGGATTTATAAGATAGTAAAATTGCACGGTACTGGTTTTCATTTGGCAAAATGTGAACTGAATCCAGGCTGGCTTGAGTCTATGTTCCAAACAATAATGTGGAGGTGGCCTTAAATGAGAGATTTTGACTCAGTGTGAAATGTAGACCATTCACAGAATTTTCTTATTGTGTGTAAATCAAAAAATAATTGAGAATTTAAGGTTTTGTCTTGTTTTAATTAACCTCCCACAAAATTTAATGTTCTTGTCTTCCTTCAGAGCAAATGTTCTCATTTTAGTGTATTCTAATTGTAATTCTCATTTCTGTAAATCATTGTTCTGAGGGAGGAAAGAAACCCTTTTTGAGAGGACTTGTACCTTTTTATATCTTTATCTTTTAGAAGTCAATGTAGTCAACGCTTATGACCAGTCTCGTGCAAGCTTCCGAAGCTACCTTACTCTGTCAGTAATGGCACTGGGGAGCTATGTGTTCAGTGAAACATTATTTAATCTCTATCCTATTAATATTTATTTCAAAATACCTTATTTTGTTTTTTATATTCTTTTTATATTCTAAGACACGAGCAGGGATTTCGGTCTAAAAATAAATAGTGAGTAGTAGCTCTGTCTTTCTGAAATCCTTCTCTTACTTTGCTGCAGCATCACAGAGGATTTTTCTTATCTGTAAAGCCAAAGTTCATTAGAGAATATAAGCATGTTTTGTCTGGTCTAGCTGAACAAAGAAAACAAATTTTCAAGAATGGAACTGGGACAGACCTTGGGACAGGTTTTTCAAAAATTACTTTGGATGTCCCTACGGTTTTGGTATCTTCTCTGAACAGACTATCTCCAGAAGCTGCTATTCTTATGCTATCTGAAATTGTTTTACCCTTTCAAGGTGCTACAGAACAGGAAATAGAAAACTTTGCACCTAAATTCTTCAATGTCTATGATTTTAGACTGTCTCCTCTACTGTCATGACATTTCTTTTCACTTTGTCTTCAGGTCATTGAGAACACTCTTCTGTTTTCTGCATTTCAGTATTTCAAAGAAAAGAGTTGATATTTGCGTTTTAAGTAGTTAAATTAATCTATAGTACGATCTGATATTTACTAGTAAAACAAAAAGCTGAGAAGTACTAGTCTTCCCAAGTTCCTTTAAATTCTTGTGGTTTTGAAACATCCCTAAACAGACAATGTTTGATTTGGAAGTACTTTATCATGCAAAAGTGTCTTCTGATGCCCTTTGTTAATAACAAAGATTCGAGCATTTCTATAAAATGTTGGGTTTCTAGATATTAGCAATAACTTGTCAAATGCAAAGTGTTTCAAATATTTTCTATCCTTTTCTAAAATGAGTAAACAACATATTTAGAGCTTTTCAGTTAAAAATTAGATATTCTGGTGTTAAATGCTATACAGCACCATTGTGCTATAATACTAGTCTCGATTAAAAACTTGCTTTAGTTTAGAACAAAACCAAAGAATTTTGTTTGCTGCAGTCATAGCAAAAATATCCTGCTTATATACAGGATACCATTAACTCAGATATAGTCTTTTATTTAGTTGTAACATTTAGAGAAGTTGCCATATAGGTGTCATATTCTAAAAACTGGATCTATGAATTCAGTTGGCTCAAAAATGATGTAATCCCACCATAAGGCATGCAGTCTCATTTAGAGTAAGGAAAAGATGCTTCCTCCCCTCATGCCCCCCAGTCTAATTAAGACATTACATCAGATGCATTGATAATTTTATTTTCATTACTTGCTAGCACTTCTCCCATCTTGCCACGCCACATAAGCACATACACGAGCCCTAAAACAAAAACCTAAAATTTAGGAGCAGTTTTGGAGTCACTCTGGTATTTTGCACAGAGTGAGCAAAGCCCTGCAATTCAAAGAATGTTTTCGTATGTTACAGCCTTTAGCATGGTCTGGTGGTGAATTGATATAATACAGCTTTTTCCATCACTCCAAAAATCAATCTTCTTCTTCTCCTTCCCATCTCTGCTAAAGGCCTTATTCTCCCTCTCAATCCAGCCATGACACTGATTGATTATGACTAAAATTGTCTTGAGTCCTACACACTGAGAAAGACCCCATGCAATGAGAATAGAAAGTGGAACATTTTCAGCTTTCTCTTGCTTGTTGTTATAAAAGCATTAGTCTGAAGTGAAAGGTTGAAGCAGCAGCTGTTCATTGGCTGTACCATAAAACATCATCGGTTTGCGTTGCTGTGAGCCCTAAATTGACATTTAAGTGCCTCATTTGTTCACAAGAGGTTCTTTCTCGGGCTCTCCCTGTTCTGTTTTGTAGACAAAGTGAGACAACGTTCACTAAAATGAAGAACTGAAAATACATTTTAAATGCATGTTAGTGCTGTTCCAACAACCGTATCAAAAAGTTTAAAATAGTCTCTCTTAGTGCAATAGTGATGACAACAAATGGTTTCTTCAAATGACTGTCTCTGAAAAACCTGTTTGAGGTGTTCAAGTACTTCTAAACCCTCAAGCAGAATCAAGATACGTGAATTTGAGGTGTATTTTTGCAATGTTTTTGGGTTATACAAGAAAGAATTCTTGCATAAGAACCATATGAGGGTTTGTTCCATTAAATTTAGTATGCTGAAGTGTCTCGTCAGTGTGATAATTAAAAGGGATGTGAAAAGGAAAACAGGGCAGCATTGAACTGCACATCACTAATCAAATTGAAATGGATATCATCTCTTTGCAGAATATGACGTAGTGAGTGTAATTCCCATTAAAAACAACTCTCTATATTGAAGTGAAATGATTTTCGTTACTTAAGCAGAATCAAGGTAGGTTGACAGAAATAGCTAGCTTAAATCACTCATGAAAACTCACCAATATTCAGCACTTTGTTTCTCTAGAAATGGTATGTATGAACATTTTTTGTTAAATCCACAATTGTCTATTAAAAGCTTAAATATTTTTTTTAATTCAGCAGAGCTGCTTTTGCTTCACATCTGGTATTTGTCCACCCTTTTATATTTGCAGTGTCCTGTAAGGTCTACCAACTCTGAGACGATGGAAACTTAGTTCAGATTTAACAAGGAAGAAAAAATTCTCTTACTTAATGACTTTCTGTCAATTTTCCACTAGGATTAAAAATCTACCAAATGGATAAAAACTATCACATTTCAAAGTGCTAATTCTGGACTCATGACCTAGGCTAATGACATTCTTAATGTGCTACTAATACAGACAAAAATTGCTACCATAAGTCTGATTTTTCTGCAATTTAATAATAAAATTTGCATTTTTCTACAATTTTATATTAAGTGTATATGTTTCCAAGTACACAATTGTGTTTGTGCTGTATTTAGGAAAATCTGTGAACTGTATGTTGTGCAAAATATTAAAGATCACGATCATTGAAAGGAGTACAGTAAGTTGAAATACAGGGAAGCTTTTCTGGCAATATGACTCAAAAATTGAATTACTAGAAATAGTTTAATTCTTAGAAAAATGCAGACCACTTATTTATACATCATTTGCATTTCAAATTGTATTAATGCAAATCCCGAAGAAAAGATCTTCCTGAATGGAATCTCGTTTTATATTTGGAAAACAATTTGGGATATCAAGCTTTTAATGCTTTTTAATAGAAGAGAAGTGTGTTGTAGTCCCATAATCAGAGAAGTTTGAAGAAGTAAGAAGTAAGGCTTCGAAGAAACTACAAGTTTTCGTCTCATCCATCTCTAGGCAGGGTCCTCTGAGATACCTAACTTATTCTAAAATCCTCCAGTGATACAATTTTTAGCACTTCTTAAGCAACATAGAGCTACCCTTACAAATAACAAAGTTAGTTTCCAAACAACTGATTTAAATCTCAGTTGTTACAATCAATGTCCATGACTGTTCTGACCTCCAGACTGAGAAAATGGTTTATTCACTAACTCCTCCCTTTTGTTTCTTTCTTTGTGTTTTTTTTTTTTCTTTTTGTTTGTTTGTTTGGTTGGTTGGTTGGTTGGTTTGGTTTTTTGGGGGTGGGTGGGTGTGTGAGCCTTTCATGTATTTAAAGACTGTTATGAAGTACCTCTATTTAGTTGAGGTTCTTTTGTTCCTTATCTTTTGTGATTCTTTGCAATTCCCATCTTTACAAATAGGTCAAGATTTTACTTTCAGACATGTGGAAGTTGATTCTAACCTTACATTCGTAGGATATAACACTGTGAACTTTGGAGATGGTTAGTCCCAGAAAAATATCCAAATGCTTTTGTAATGCCCTTACTGGATGAATGTGAATGTGCTGTGAACAGGGCAAGGGACAGAACCAAGAACCAGTGTGGGAGCCCACCTGAGAAAGAAGGTGGCAGACGTTATTTTTTACCTCCGTGGTCATATTGCTAAATGGTAATAGCAACATCTGATAAAAAGTGCTTAGTCTAATGAGGGAGGCTTGACAGTGAATTCCTTAAAGATTAAAGATAAAAGCTAGGATAACAACAAGACAAATGATATTTTAGTGAAGAAGCTTCATGGAAAAAGTGAAAAGTAGGACCAGTACTTTGGGAGCTTTCTCCTGTTATCTAAAAAAGAATCTTTTGTGGTGAAGTATCATTACTGTCTGATAGAGCTGAAGAAAATTAAAACAGTTCAGCAGAAATACGGGAGATAAGAGACAAGAAAAGCCAAATAGTTTTCTAAAAATTGAACATCTCCAGAAAAAACTGATGTCTTCTGATGTAGTAGATGGTGGCAATGCTGAGAATGTCACAAATTTCATTCTATTGCAACTTTTGATGAATACTTGAGGTTTTAATGAAATTTTGCAAACTCTATGATGTTCTGGATAGGAACACTTGGGCAGAGTAAAAACTGGCTGATGCAAAGGGAGATATTTTGACAGTATTTTTGGCTGAAGTAAAGGGAAGTACTGCTGATCTGAAAATATTATGCTACATTATTCCTCTTTTATCCACATAATTTTTTATTCCACCCAATCAGCTGTGGATTGTGTACTAACACATAGTGGTCTCTTTGAGAGTATTTAAAAGTTCTCCATCATACATCTTATGATTATGTCTTTCCGTATAATTCCTGCTTCAAACAATCACAGGACTGTGACGGACCTTGAATTCACTTTGATTTCGGTGAATCTGTAAGGGTTCTCTTCCATTTCGACTCATGCAGGATCAAGGCCTGAGAGTTCAGGTTGGGATCACTTTGAAAACCTAAGTATATAAAAGTCAGAGAATAATGACAGTTATTAGAGAGAGGTCAAATTATAAACTCCTTGGTCTGGATTCAGTGGCCAAAATATTTTCCTAGAGCCATTTAAGATGGTTTTGGCTTCAACAGAGTTCTCCAGAAGGTTGTGGATTTCATGTAGAACCTGTGCCATATTTTCTGGCACTGTGTGGATGTCTCAGATCCCATAAATCATCAATGTATTGTTAGACATAAAAGTTTACACAGCTGAATTGAGCCCTTCAGTGTACAAGTAACCTTTTAATAAAATTTTTCTTCTTTGGCAGTCTCATCAGTCTTCATTTCTCGTCTGCCTCAGGACTGCTAGCAAGCTTTGATGTCTCCTGAAAAGCATTTAGGAAACTCTAACTTATAGTTGTAAGCATGAGAAGTACAAATTTTAATCATTCTGCTTGCCATAGCACATTCAGTACTGTAACGATGTTATTCGGGGGTATGATTTGGCCAATATTTTAAGCTTTGTCCTCATTACATCATAACGGGAACATGTTATCATAAACCTTCCTTAATAGCTAAATGGCATTGCTTGGTAAAGTGAATTTTATTTCTCTAATACAACACCATGTTCAAAAGCATTATTGTCAAATAATTTTCCAAATTTATACCAGTAAAAGGTGCACACATCAAGTGTATAATTTTAATGCAACAATAGTTGTATTAAGGAGTGCTTATTACTTGGAAGAGGTTAAATGTTGGTCCGCACACATATAATTTATTTCAAGAAGAAAATAAATTCATATTCATAGATGTAATATTTTCTTAGTTGACATCATAAAAATAACCATAGTGGAATCCTTAGGAGGATATTATCTAAGACTCTTTGAGTGCATTGAATTAAACACTGAGAGACAGAACATACTTTAAGCCTCCCCCACCTTCCTTTTTTGTCTAAAATCTGCTCATTAAAAATAAAATCAAGGATACAGCTCAGACTAAGCGTTTATTGATGAGTAATAAGTGACATTCGAGTCAGCAGTTATAACTGTAAAATATCTGTATTTTTTATTTCCCTTTGCTTAGGAAACAGTTTGAGAAATTTATTGCAGTATTCAAAGAAAAATTCATTATTGGGACATGCAGGGTGGGAAGGAGAGAAAGGCTAGAGGTGATATGGGATGTGCAGATGTGGATATTATTAATTCTTTTACCACCAGCAACAATGAACTGATAAAATTCATTCCACCAGACCCTTTTAAGAATGATTTAAACTTTTGTAATTATTTAAGAAGATATACCTTTGTAGAAAAGTAATAAGCTTAATGTGACTAGGTGAATTTTTGTTGCTGAGACATTCCATTCATTACTTCCCACCTGACTAAGCTTGCTGTATTTAACCAGCCATATGCAAGATTCTTACTTTTTTAAAGCTGTAATAGTGTGAAAGTGAATTTTAAACTCCCCTGACAGTGAACAGTAATACGGAGAAACAGGAGGTTGTGGTGCCCACTCAAAGCTAGCCAGCACATTCAAGTACTTTTTTTTTTTAATTTATTTTTTTTTTGTGAACAGACATAGAATGATTCACCAAACACAGTGTATGGACATTACTTTCAGCAAATGCATTTCATTGTACTGAAGTAGTAATCAGAGTTGCAATTAACACAAAGTAAAACCAATAAAGACTGTGTTTTCAGGGATCATTGATTTAAAAGAATTCCTGTCCCATAAAATTTCCACTTTTTGCATTATACCATTACTGAGATATTTGCACACAAACATATTGTAGTAATAGAATAATGTGCAAAAGAACAATGGAAAAATATACATGTTGTTGCATGAGTTATGTGTAATACAATATAGAGAGTTAGTAATATATGTCTTGGTTAAGCACGTGAGAAAAATTAATGAAAAATTAGTCATTAATGATAAGGAAAAGGAATGAGTTCTATAGTTAAGACCGAATGCAGATTGAGGAAAAAGATTAAGGTCATTTTACCAAATCAATTACAGAAGTAAACTTTGAACTGAACAATAGAGAGAGCCATCAGGTAGAGGCAGGAAAAGAGCAAGAAGAGGGAACAAAGATTTCTAGATGAAGCAGCAAATCTAAAGGGAAACCACAGATCTCTGACCTGATTCTGCTGAAAATTAACTTACAGGAAAAAAAAAAAAAAAAGAAAAAGAAAAGAAAGAAAAAAAAAAGGAAAAAAAAGCAGGAAAACTGGGGAATTATCCTCTGTGCATATAAATTACTGCAAAAATACTGACTTCAATGGCTATAAGCTGCACAATACTGCTTGGGTACGTGCCGTGCCAGGTCTTTCTCTATGGTACAGACATTTTGTCTGTCACTATGTTTAGCAATGACTTAGCCAAATTTTTTCCTTCCTGTCACTGTTGATGTGCTTTGCTACTTCCCACCTTTCTTCTAACCTCCACAATAGAGACGATGTTATTTCAAATGTGGTGTTTTGAGATAACTGTGGTTGAAATACTAAATAGATCTAAGAAATGCTTCCATTCCTTTCACTTTCTTCAGGCTACACTTTATCCTCATCTATGCTGATAGAAATCCAAAGGAAATTAAAAGACACGTGGTCAGGTTTTGACAGAGGGAGGAAAAGTAGATGAACAGAGCCAATACAAAGTAAAGATTTCACTTCAGTAGCCAGAGGTATCCCAATGTGAGGAAATGTGAATACTGAGCAACTGAAAGGACAATTAAATGGTGCACAAAGCTAAAAGTGGTTATACTGGAGATCTAAACAATAATATGAGAAGGAAAAAAAGACTGAAAAAGTATACTTTTAGGGTAGGCAGTTTGAGAGAGACATTCCTTTTGATGTCTTTTAATTTTTTCAGTGAAGAAAATAGATGTAGGTCAGTGTTTTTAGGTAACGAATGCTGCAAACTACCCCTGTCTTTGAAAAGGATTTTTTACCTTCTGGAACATGAGTGATCCATAGGCACCACATGTTAATTTTTTTTTATGTAAGCCAAAGATATTAGCTTTAGATTTCTTTGAGTAGAGAGCTGTTGTCAGTCTATGCATTTTAAACAGCAATAAGACTATTATTATCAGTTTTCCAGACATTTCAGTCACTAAACTTATTATTTTTTCATTACTGCACCTTTTATCTCTAATCTACTGACACTTCTGTATTTGTGGTATCTGGGATCAAGATCTCAAAACATGAAGGGCACCTCAAAACATGAATTTCTTAAAACATTTAGAAATACTTTCACACTATTTCGTTGAAGGCAGATTTATTGCTGATTGAACTGGAATTTCCACCTCTTTCCAGCTCCATAGCTGCCACTGGCACCTTCTTTCTTGAATGTAGTCATGCTTCTTACCTTCCCAACGAGGCAAGGATTTCTTCCCCTTTCCCCTGCTCTCTTTAGGAAGATGTCTAAATTCTTTGAAATGGTGGCATACGTGTGTGTGGAACATCGTATCGTGCTGACCCTTTTGGTCCTGTGACCTTGTGTTTCAACAGACTAGCGGACAATGAAGTAGCTATAAAAATGAGCAATCAGCAGAATGTTGCTGAATAACTATCCCCAAATTAAATAACTGAAAGGTAATGCAAAAGTAAACATGAAAAAACCCAATTGCCTTCTATATGTTATTTCTTGACTAACCTATTCATGAGCTCAGATCTGCAGTCAGGATTTCATTCATCAACACTGTGTTCATTCTTTGCAATGGTAATTTTTCTTGACAGTCTAGCACAAAATATTTTAATGTCTTCATATGCATAATTTGAGGACCTCTCAATGAAAAGTTAATTTTTACTAGCTTATGAGCTCATTTATGCAATTTTGGCTATATCAGGGCTTTTTCGAGGAATCTTGATGTCAGACTATCAAATAGCACATTACCTCACTTTGTCTGATTACATGATTCTATATGCTTTCTGCATTTTATTAGCTGGTCTCAAACACATTTGAAAAAACATGAAAACAAATATATTTCGTCTCTGAGCTTTGAAACAGAGAAAATAGTTAGAGCCAGTAGCATCTCCCCTGGATTTTAGGAGAATGGTATTACCCTGCCTTTCTCTGAGAGATTGCTGGTTACCTTCTGTCAGTGAGCAACTGTCTCACTGCAAAGCAGAAGCACGATCTCATCTCTTTTGTCTGTGTTCAAGGCAATTACTTCTTAGAAAGTGGAATTTCTTCAGAATGACTATGTACAAGAGCAAACGCAGAAACCAAAGATGTAAGTAAAATTGTAAAGTTTTTTTAATGTTCTTAAAGAAGAGGGAAAATAAATCTCCATTTTCATTGAAAACCATGCTTTACTTTATCCTGCTCTGGTTAAATAATACCAGGAAAGCAGGCACAGTATTCCCTGCCAATTATCCCACTGTATCTGTATGTTAAGTGCATGAAAGAGCTTTAAAAAAAAAATAAAAATAGCTCACTTGTTACTATGGAAACCCTCAGTAAGTGATTGCTTTATATTATCAACAAAGAAATAGAGATCAAATATAAGTTTAGTTCAGAACAGCATCCTTTATTCAGGGCTTAATGACTGGCTCGCTGTAGCCTTTGACTTGACAGGGCTGACACACTTCCATTTGGTGGACTTTTGTGATGTGGTTCGCTTTCGGGAGCCAGCGATGCCAGAACTTTAAGGGCAGTTATTTTATTTTCCTTCAACAGAACTTTCAGAAGAATTAGCTAGTTTGTCTAAGCCACAGAAACAGAAACTGGGAGGGAGGGAAGTGTGCATGTGTCTGTTGTGTGTTTAAGACAGTCCAGCCCTGAAAAATTCACTGGCTTCTAAATGCATGAGTTTCCAGTCACGCACCTGTTTGACTTTTTAAATTGCTATGGATCAGCCAGGGGAATTTCAGTACCAATATTGTCTCCTCCAGAACACTACAGAAAGGTGACTGAGGCTAGTCACAATGAAGTGCTGTGGGTGAGGTCATGATGTGTTACTGTCAGGAAATCTAGCAAGAGACCAAGTTATAAATGGAGAGCATGTCTGAGGCTGGGAAAAAAGACATTCCTCTAAGAAAAATACCACGTAGGGACCGTGTGCTTTCAGGGAGAGATCAGGATGGGAGGAATATCAATTCAAAAGAAGACAAGTTTGGACTCTATTTGGACAGTAGCATTGTTACTGTTTAGAGTTGAAGGGATATATACAGCTATATCACTGACCTCAGTTTCTGGTCCTTAGAGCTTAATCTGGACACATCCCCTCCAGTTTTTGTTGGATGCAGATGGATGTAGAAAGTTTGCAGGACAGATCTCTGCTAAAATCTCTGCAACAGAAATCAATCATCTGCTTCACATTCAATAAAACAAGTTGTCATAAATTTTGTTCCCATAGCAGCAGTGAAAGGAAATTATTTGTATACAGGCAGATTATAATTAATCTAGTCCATTTTAACATACTAATTACTCTCACTGTTATTATGTAAACTGGGAGCTCTTCTGTAGCCAGCTGCATTCTTGCATTCCGTCCTTTTCTACCCTGGTTATGGTGTACAATAAGAAAATTTGTGACTGGTAGCTGAGTTGTTAGGGTTTTTTTGTTGTAGGGACAGAGTTATTTCTGAAAACTACACAAGAGGCTTTTAAGATTGTTTTTATGAAGAGAACCTGCCTTCTTCCCCTTTCCCCTTCACCCCTGCTGACCCCAAGGAAAATCTGTGATTTGCCAAAAAAAAAAAAAAAGAATGAAACATAATTAGAATCAAATTTGTAATTATGAGGGTGACTGTTGGAATGTTTTTTGTTCTTAAAACTGTCTGTAATTTTAAGTTCCCAATCAATAAAATATCTCAATAAAACTATCCCCACTATATTTGATAACAATGCTGTATGCATGGATGCTTCATTAACACCTCTGAACTAATCAGCAACTGGAAAACCTTAACAGACAAACAAAACAATTCGAGTAATTTTGATATTGCTCCTCTTCACATCACTCAAAGGATTTTTGAAGGACAGACTTCATCTAAGCAATTGTTATTTTGAAATGCAGGGGATAATGGTAACAGCTATGTTAAACAGTAGAAAAGTACTGCATTTTCTGTCCATTACATTCAATGCTTGTTCTATTTCAAATTCGAAGGCATTTTTGGTGGCCCTTAAGAAACAATGATAAAATATATTTAGTATATATTTTCTAATATATGTAGGGTAAACCTTGGCATTTATATCTCCTCACTACCTCTAAATAAAATACTTGAACATATGACATAAAACAAAAGTGAGCTTTGTGGTTTTGTCTTATTCCCTGAAGTTCTGCTTCTGAATTTGGTACACTCTGAACTGTACTATAAGCATTGCTTTTCTAACCCATTTTTTTCTTTAATGCTTGAAGAAGAGTGCAAGACCATTTTGTACTTAATTTAAAAGCACATCAGATTGGGGAGAAGGATAGTAAAAATAGGGACATGATAACCTTTTTTCTAACATAAAATATAAGGAATCCACATTTTCAATTTCTGTCCCAAGTACAAAACTGTTGCTAACAGAGTAGGTGCAAAAAAAATGGGTCTACTTACCTGTCTGTATGAATAGGATATAGGTTCTCTATATATTTTTCAGCTGCAGGATCATATAAGTCTGCTAAGTTCAAAACTAAGATTAGCGTTTCCATTTCCATTGTACCTTAGGTTTTGATTCTAGTCAAAGTGGCACACATATTAATTAGTTAGCTTATTTTATTTATTCCATACATGGTTGTAACTAATGAGAGTTAAAAATAAATATCGCAGTAAATTGTGAAATTTGCATCACTAAATAAACAAAATTCAGATTAAGGTTATTTCTGTATGAATGCTTGTCTGTACCTACCTAAACATACACATACTCTTCATGCATACATTTTTCTGCACACCCAGATTTATAACATGCTTTATCCTTAATTCAGGATGTTATCTAACTGATTGGCTGGATTTTCATTTCATTGGACGGACCTAATGACTGAGTGAGGGGAAACTATTGTAACAAATGCAATATTATAAACACTGAAAAACTGGTAAACACGTGTGGTAAAGCTTTCTGAAATAAAAGGCTTGAACCTTAGACTGACCTGCTTTGGGGCTGCAGCTGCTGAGGAGGATGCACTACCCTGGCTGTAGTGCACATGTGGGTCTTCTCCACAGAGAGGCAATCATTCCCATCTTCTGGAGATGCCATGCCTCCAAGCCTCCTCTCATGAAGCAAGTAACAGGCATTTTTCACTGAAGTCTACATATTTCCTGTAGACTTCACTGTTACAGCAATCAAGGCAGGCTACCACCTCCGAAGACAATAACATTGGAAAACAAATTATTTACCTATCAAACAACTTTAAGAAATTCACATTATCATCATTATTGTTATTATTATTATTATTTCATGGTTAGCGTAGCTTCATAACTTAAATCAGGAACACTTTGTGGATGACTGTGTATGGAAAGAATAAAAGAAACACCGTAAAGATGTTTCAGTCTAACACACTAAGTTTGACTCAGAAGAAGTACAAGAGGAGAAAGAGATGGTAATGACCATCGTGGCAGGCAGCTTCCTCCTTGAGCAAGGTGTGCAGCACCACCTGGGAGGAGATGGCAGAGCGGTGCCTGTAGTGCAGTGGCTGGTGTAGGACTTCCCTGCTACACACCTGAACTGGGGGTCAGAAAGTTAAGGCAAAGATGAAAAAATTAATGGGAAAAATAGGACTTGGGGAGCTGGGGTTGTTCAGCCTAAAGAAAAGGAGGCTGCGGGGAGACCTTATCACTCTCTACAACTCCCTGAAAGGAGGGTGTAGAGAGGGGGGTGTAGGTTTCTTCTCCCGAGACACCAGGCGATAGGACAAGAGGAAATGGCCTCAAGATGCGCCAGGGGAAGATCAGATTGGATATTAGGAAAAAGGGTTATTAAGCATTGGAAGAGGCTGCCCAGGGAAGTGGTTGAGGCACCATCCCTGGTGGTATTTAAAAGACTGGGAAGACATAGTGCTTAGTGACAGGGTTTAATGATGTTTTTTTATCAGGTTATGTTGATGGTTGGACTAGATGATCTTAAAGGTCCTTTCCAACCTAGGCAATTCTATGACTTATCTTTCTCTTTCTTCAGCTTTGTGTTTTCATTGCTTCATGGCATCTTTTATGCACTTTGGCAATAGCAATCAGAGCACAATGGTAGTTGAGGTAACGAGCAATTACTTTTGAATATTAGGAACCATTGATAAAGTCAATGGTTATCGTAACTACAGCTGCAGATTCTGTCATATTCAAGGGGTCAATTCCAAGGCATTGATCTCAAACTTGTTCATGACAACATGAGGAATCCTGTCAACAAAAAATGGCCTTGAAATTGTGCTCCAAATGCATTAACGACTTCTGCCATGGCTTGGCTACTATCCATTTAAAATATCTGTTGTCATTGCATATTACAGTTTGCTTAGCTGAAACAGTCATTGCTATTTTTTTTTGCTGACATGCTGTGAACAGTTGTGGGTTTTTTTAAGTATCATCCAGATCTTGTGAAGATTCTGCTTCTTTTAAAACCAACAGATGATTAGTTATATTTCAGGGCTTTTTTTTTTAAAGAGTAAGGAGAGAGGAGACATCATACTTCGTTTTATTCTGGTGATTTTCTCTCCTCATAGGAGATATATCATAACTTCAGCTGTAATTGTCAGATTATGATTCTTTGCCCTCAGTCCCCAGTTTTGTCTGTCCAGTCCTAGGTTTCCCTGCATTCAGAATGCTGTAGAAAGTAGCATGTGCATTTATTAAAAGATTGAATAAGTAACACTAAAATGAAAGTAAAATAAATGATTTTCAAAAGTTATGCAGGTAGCTGCTGAAATGTAACATGCATGTGGCTATCACAGAAAGTCATAATATTTTGGCTAAAAACTAGTGCAGCATTTAGAGATGTGCTGTCCACAGGTGTCACCTGATGTGTGTTTTTCAAGTATCCTTGGCTTGTTGGAGAAATAATTTCATGTATACTGATAACATCTGATGAGAAATTCTGTGAAATTCCAGTTGAAGGAGTATTTGTCCTATCAGCACTCTTTGATCTATTCCATTGCCTGCTACATTTTCTTTTATTGATAAAGTCCCACTTGCCATCTTTTCATCATGGATTTGCTGTCCTCATCCTCTTTGTCCAACTTTACAGATAGCATAATCACTTTCAGCCTTAAAAAATAGACTTGGCATCTGTTAAGTCTTGCTATATTACAGTTTGATCGGTCCATGATTACTTCCATCTACTTTTTCCCTCTTAGGGCAGTAAAGAGCCCCCAGTACTGAGGCTGTTGCCACTCGAAGAAAATTGCAGCCTTTCATACAGTGTGTGCTAGGAGTTAAAGGGACTAGAAAACCAAATCTCATTGGGGAAAACAAGCATAGTTACTGACCCAGATACATGTAAGAAAACTCTGCCTCTTTCCTTAAAACATCAGAGACCCAGACAACAAGGCAATATCTCTTCAGCAAGATATAGAGACAGCTTTCTTCATGTAAAACTAGCCTAGAATAGCCCCAAGATATTCCTATTGCTGCATACCTTTTGAGGAATTCGAGTTCATCGCAATTAAGTGTATCAGTAACAAGGCTGAGCAAGAAGGCACTCATGACCTGCAGGAATACAAACGTCATTGAATATTCACATCATAGGGGTAACATCTTTATGAAAAAAAAAAAATCTAATTGCTGCTGAACAAGTCAGGGGCTGCAGGGGTAGAATCCCTCCTCTCATAGCTTTAAAGGGAATTCATTGTGACCTGAGAAGGTTGGGTTTTTTGAAAGTATTCATTTCTCAATGTTACTGAACCATAAAATTTAAGGAAGCGTGCAGGGTAAATAACCTAGAATTTTTTCTTTCACACTTTTTCAAATGTCTGTGTAGACTTCTAAAGCAGACGTGCTTTTTCTGCTTCTAGGTTGTACAAGGGAATCAAGAGTATTGAAAGATAACTGTTTCAAATAGCATCTTTGGTGAGATTAATAGTCTGACTGAACCCCACATACACAATTCACTGCTGCTCCCCACTGTTTGGTGGGAGTCTGCCTTGGGAAGAGAAGAAGTTTTGTCCATGCAGAGTAAATGCTGGGAGGAAACATTAAAAGTGAGGAGGAAAGCTTGGGAAATCAAGAATCTACAATCTATCTTGAAAAGGAGGGAGAAAGGAATAAATAGTGAATCTTTACTGGATTCAGAAGTGACTTCTAAAAAACTTGCCTGAGAGCAGAAGTCAGAACATCTGAAATGCAAGTGGAGAATATAATAAAGAAATCCAGCCAGTCATTTCAGTTTTACGGAGGAGAAATTTAGGGCAGCGAAAAACCTTAATAATAGCTTTGGCTTCATTAAAAAGGTTATGGTTTTAATGTCAGGAGCGCTTGCTTTATTTTGTATAAGTTAGTAGAATAGTGGACAATATACAATGTTTCAACAAAAAGAATAATTGGAAAACTAAGGAAATGTCATAAAATACATCAGCTATTGTTAACGATCATTAAAAAGGAATTATTAAAAAATATGGGCATATGCAAATAGTGTAATTTGGATTATGTGATTTGAAGTCTAGTAGGGGAATTAGCAAATGAGGGTACCACACCATTGAAAGTTTGTATTTAAAAGGTCATTGGAAATTAAGAAGGTACCAGAAATATAAATGTAATGCTGGTTTTCACACACACATAGAATCCCAGTTTTCGTCCCTTCTCTGACCGGCAGCAAATGTTGGTATGTACATCAATAACACAATTTATCTTTAGTGAAACAGCACTTACACTGAATTGCTTAGTCTTCTACAAGGAATCAAAACTTACAAGTTCCGGGACTGCACTCAAGTAATGACCTGAGATCTGGGAAAACAAATAATATTTTTTAAACGTGAAGTGTATTAAAATAGCTTTCAACAGATTGAAGATAAACATAGTCTAATGCAATCTATATAGAAAGAAAATTCTTGCTTTTAAATTGAGCAAACAGAAGTTCAGTAGTTAGAACCTAAAGTTAGATGACTGCAGGCTAAGTTAAGATATACATTTTCTGAATGTAGTCAGTCATAGAGATAATTTACTAAAAGTACTTGCAATTTCTCCTCTCTGTCACTTAGATTTTGAATCCAGATTGCTCATCTACTTTAAAAAGTCTCTTTTAAACGTGTACTATGGATCTGATTACAAAGTATCTATTCTAACCTTACAGTATATGTGCAAGATGAAAACAGTATTATTGTCATAAAATCTCTAAAACCTATGCAATTCTGGAAATCTTGAAGGAACTCCATTCTTCCTCTGTTAAAATCTCTGTGCACTGCTCTAGCAGTGCCATCTACCTGCCTACTCAGAAAAAGGAGAAAAGTTCTTGAGGGGGTCAGAGCATAGAGAATCTGTTCTCTTAAGGGAAATGTGCTGTTGCTTATTTTTATAGAAAATAAAAAGTACCAACTTTTTTTTTTTAAAAGAGACTTGCATGACTGCATATGTAAGCAGTACAAGCCCTGATTTTAAGCACACTTTTTCTTTTCATAGCCTACATGATTTTTTTCTGCTTCCTTTCACATCCTTCCTCTGTTAGAACAGAGCAGGAAAGACCTCCATCCTACCTTCAGTACAGGTCTTAACTTCTGGCAAAGCTTGTACCCCTGCCACTTTCCATAAGCAAAACTATTGACAGGCTGAAATCCCACTCTTTCTGATATGTGCAATCTTTTCTCAATAAATCACTGAAAGTTTTTTCTTACAAAATTAAACATACAAATGAAAAAGGCAGAGGACTTCTAATAAATGTTTCAGTGGCATACCTCCAGCTGTAACCAGTGATAAGACCAAGTACGGTATGTGCATATTGACACTGTTTCAAGGAGAAAGGTCATAAAGTTTAAAAAATACCTTTCAAGTCTCTCAAATTATTATTCAAAACGTGATAACCCATTAAAGTGATATTTACTGGTTGTGAAGCATCAGCTAAGATCTAAATGCTACATAAAGTCCAGCATTTTTTCAGCAGTTTTGTCTTTGAGATTCTTCAACAGTAAAATCTGGAAATATTTCTGGATGGTACTTCAGAAACTTTCCTCCTCCCTCTGTACACAGCCCAGAAGGGACAGTGATGTCAGGTATAATAGAGTATCATTACAATGAAGACTGTGAACATATACTACAGTATTTAGACCCCAGCTCCTGTCTATGGAGCATTCAGCATCACATTGTCAGTTTTAAAAGGCTCATATTTTTGGACTTAAATTTCTGTTTGCCTCTGTTCTACCTTATTTCTTTGGATTTTTTTTAGTTAGTGTGTTAAACATTCTGAAAAATAGGGTTCATTGTAAGTTTTTATTGTGAATTATGTTTATAGATTTTCCTGCCCCTGCTTAAATCTAAGGTGGCATCTCTTCCTCATTGTCTTTTGCAGAAACCTGTAGGGATCTCTACAAACTATTCTTTGTTTTTTCTTGAACTTCCTACAAGACAAAGTCTGCCTAGGTCTGCTTTTCACCATAAATAAAATAAATGAATAATGAATACATGTTGTATTGTAAGTCTTCTTTTGACCCTGGTGAGTTCATAATTGCCTTAGAAAATCATCCAACTGTAATTCTTTAGAACACTCATTGTTCTCCAAGTTGCTGGTATCTGTCTTATTCATAGTTTCCAAAAGCAATTCTGTTGCTGATTTTGGTTCACCTCCAGGTCTGTCATAAAACTGGGTCTAGGTATGAGCTTCTTTCCTGATTTTACTGCTTGTGTTCACATATTATTTCCTTAGGACTCACTGCAGGTTTGCACAGTTATTTGCAACGTTTTGTTTTTGCTATATTTTTATTGTGTTACTGTAGGGCAACACGTGCAATCGGCACAGAACTGAAACCTAATGCCAGAGAGTCTCAACACTCAGCAGACTTGTTTATTATTCTGAAAATTGTCTTTGCATTTTATGAGCTATCTTTATTGAAAGGAAGATTATTATTTTTGTAGTTTATCATTAAAAAAAAAAAAAAATCAGGGAGAGAGTGGTAGGGCAAGAGAGGTACCTTTCTGCTTGCCCTCAGGGCTGAACTAGAAGCCAAAGAAAATCTCAGTGATTTAGTACTGGTCACTTGTGAAATGGGATGCTTGTCCTCAGAAACAGAAACGTACATTACGATGGCATTTCTGATGTACTAAGTACTGGTTTGATTAGCCTTCCCACTGGGTATAATTTTAGACCTTCCATTTAACAGATATGATCAGGATTAAGTCTTATAGACTCATGCCAGTACAGATGTAGCTCTTGCACTTTTTTCCTTACTCTAATATTCCTTAGAATTAAAATAGTTTTCAAACATTAAGATATGTTTGACTACAAATCCCTTTCATGAGAGCAGAAAATCTGTCAAACTTTTTACTGTAGTCCTTACATCCTTGGTACTCAGTGATCAGCTTTCTGGGAAGAACTTTCTACAGTGTCACAGTGCCCAGTAATGTATATTTTGATATATAAGTAACCTGTGACGTAACACACATACTGCATTGCACTTGACACTGATCAGCTGGTGTAGATGCCACAAGTAGGGAAGAATGATTATTTTTTTAAAGTAGGTTCATGAATTAGTATCTAGAGGCATGCAATGAGTAGATAAACACCAGTGCCTTCTGTAATATTTTGACAGCGATCATGCACATGCAATGACTTGTAATTTTTTATAAAATCTGAGATAAGAAGCTTTCTGAGCATGTTTGTAGAAATTTATATGTTATGTGTATATATTGTATATGTTACAGATATTTTAAATTAATTTTTAGTAAATCTTGATTTTGACAATCTGTTATAAACACTTGTGTTCAAAATGAGCCTACTTGGGTTCTTTTTGATCTCTGTCTAAAAGAAAATATTTTCCTGCTATTCACACATATTTTGCTTATACTTGACCAACAAATGTACGGACAATAAATAATTTCTAGTCTACAGAGATAAGAATATTAATATATGTGCTTTTATGAAGTATCTCCTGTATGTGAGAATAATCCCTTCAGTGATTAATTGAAAAATCTTTTTTCCAAATTAACATTGTAGTAGGAATGCTAACAAGATTTTGAAAAGTCAACACAAAATCTTTTATATTCCCTTCTTATTATAAGTGGGAATTATGCCTTGACCGGGGAATTATGAGGAAGGAGAATATCTCATGAAATGCAGGTTCTCTTGGATGGACCTGCCCATGAATGCTACATGAATTTCCACACTGCAAATGTTTGTGCGGTTACCATAAAATCTGAATTTCTGCCTTTTCATAAAAATATATTAGCATGCATATTTACATATTTTTTTTCTTTTTTACCTTTGCCTGAATATATATGCACATTTTTACATTATCTCAGAATGCTTAGTAGAATTCAGTTTTGAAAATAATTTATTAGCCAAAAATGCTATTGATATTGATTGAGAATATGTTTATATTTTAATTTAAAACCTGCTTCCACAGAATGCACCGTACATATTCAAACAAAAGAGGTGTGCTATCGAATTATCTGTATTTTACGATATGGTGAGCTACTATCCACAGATCCTCTTAGCTCGAATAGGCAACCTGAGGCACATAGACTGTCTACAAAAAGTTTTACTTTCAAAAGAAGTTGTAGGCATATAGACAGAAATACAGACAAATGGAGAAAAAAAAGAAAAATCATGCATATAACTGGATTACAATTTTTGCAGAGGTTTACATTTCCCTTATATAACATTCTTCCTGCCAGGAGCTTATAACCCAGGAACATGATGAACAAGTGCTGTATGTTGAGAATTTAAAATTAAAGGGAAGTGGCTGATATCTATCATTCCCCATTATAACTTATTTCTGATTTATTTAATCGAGTTTAAAAAGAATATAAATATTCTGTGCATAGTTAGGCTACATGTAACTGATATACACCATCCATGGCTGTCTGCAGAATTTAGGACATGCATCAGAGAGCAGAAGGGAAAAATGTCCAGTCACAATTTGCCAGCTAATCTCTGATGAAAGGCAGTTCCAGCAAGCAGGATTTTAACAGTACTTTGTGCCTTTAACATCTCCTCCAGGTGTTCTTTTTTTTATTGATTACTTTTATATGAATCTAAAGTTTTGGTTGTGCAATACAGAAATCAATGGCAAAATTCCCATTGACTGAAACAGTGTTGAATCAAGGCTTTATTGCTTAGAAAAGAGTGATTGTTGTTATGTTGTCCTAGACATTGCGTTCACAGAAAACAGCCATGTAACATGCCCCAGGAGCCCTTAATTTAGGATTCAAGTCAGATTTGAAAGGAATGTCTACAAGTGAATGCCCATTTATTCTGTTTCTTCAGCTGCTTGGTTGGAGCATCTGTTGAAACTGCCATGAAAGTGTCCAATTTACTACCATTTGCTGTAGCAGTTTGCTGAAAAAAATTAATACAAAGAGCTGCTATTGTTACACCCAAGCTACCACACTGCCATTAAGCTTTAATGTTTTGGAGTTGGTAAAGACCTAGATGTTGCATCCTCAAAATGTACTTTAGTCTCCCATGTAATCTCATTTTCCTACCTTTTTAAAGGTAGGGCATTTTAAAAAGTCCAGGATCTACTTTGTGTGTAAACAATCTTCCAGACTATTATTGTTCATATATGTTGATATAAATACACACTAAGCCAGCATTTAAACTGATTTCTGAAGTCATTTTTCCCCACTATTTTTAGGTTAGGTAAGTACATGATGGTCCCATCCAACTCCTTACTCAGGTTTTCCTCAGTGGAGAGCAGAGTCTAGGAATGGGCAAAAGTGAGTACATCGCTAGAGCTCTCCCCAGCAGGGAGTTAGGATGTCAGCAGGAAAGCAACTGCATCTTGTGTCAAAAGCACACCTGGATCCATTAATTTAGGCCATGTAAGTATCTTGACATGGACAACAGCAGAAGCCAAGTTGCATTCATATAGTTGGCAGAAAACTTGTTTCATTGCAAAAAAGAATTAATGAAATAGTATATAATGAGATGTTGTTATATGTTAGACAATCCTTCTTGGGAAATTATGTAGTCAGGGCTTAAGAACGCCCCATACAAAAGATTCATGTTTTTTAAGAGGCATGGGTTGTTGTTGGGAATTAACTGAGTCTTCAAAGATCCGTCCCCCAGTTGGTCTCTCTTCATCTAATAAAGGTAAAAGAAACTTGGCAAGTTAATTTTGTATGCCTTTTATCAGATGGGCATTGAAAAACAGTAGAAAAGCATGTGTATAGATTTTCATTCTCTCCGTTCTGAAATCCTCCAGCCAAATCAGTTTAAAACACATTTAGTAAAGGAAAAAGAAATGTTTGGGTTTTTTTTTTTCAATAACCACATATTTGGCTGTGCTTTAAGCAAATGCAAATTAAACAGCCAATTTATAACCCCTGCCATAAGTGGTTTTTTAAAGGAAGCTAAAATCCATTTGGAATATACTCATACTGCTCACTGTTTTATTATAAATTTTCTAAACATAAATTATTCAGAAACATTAGGACATTAATGTTATTTAACACTTCATGTGACAGTGCAGGGACACGGTACTCTGGGCTCAAGAAAATAAGAGGTGAGAACAAAATGTTTTTTGACAGAGTTCATGTCTGTATTGAAGTTCAAAGGATTTAATGCTTTCCTATCAAGGTGAAGATTTTTAAAAAGAACATTTAGTGGTCTTTTGATGGAGATGCCAGAGTCAATTGGCGCTAGTGATGTTTCTTTCCATTTAATGCTGTCATGGCAAAGTCAGTGTGATATACTGAAGGACCTGTCAAATGACGAATGAAAGCCCTAGAAATTAGAGAAATTATTTTGCTATTCTTACTAACTTTTTAAATACAACACCAGTAATAATAATAAAGCTTATTGAAATGTTCTAGAGAGCAACTGTAGGCTATATAAATAGAACATTGTCTGAGGCTGTGATCTCTGGGCTTGAACTTAAACTCTTAATGATCAAAGGTAGAGCAAGATAATTTTAAAAAAAGGCCTCAGAACCAGAAGAAGCTTCATCCCAGATCCCTCCCATTGAATCTCATCATTCATGACTTTTCTCCTACTCCCATAAGATATAGGGCACATACCTCAAAGGCACTTTTATTTTGCTCTCTTAGTAACAATCTGTTTCTATTTATACTACTTTAACAAAGCAACTATTTGTCACTTATTTCTTCAAAACTATTCTGTATAATTAAATGCTGTTTGATCTTTTATGCATTAATTTGCATTTCTTGTTATATGTCTCACAATAAGTAAGTCAGGTGTAGACAAAAAGAGAATGGTGGAGAAGAGAGGAAATGGGGCTCAGTTCTATTCTATACTGAAAGCATTATGCTGTTGTGGCCAGAAGCTTGCATTTTGGAGAAGTAACAGCTCCCTTCTTGACTCTGTGAAAACAAAGTTGAATCCAGTCTTGGAAAAGGAAACAGCATCCTTGTTTTTCCTTGGAAGTAGTTCACATACTTGCAGCTATAACAATGTCCTCACTGAGAGGATTTGGGGGTAATGCAGTGTCCTCTTTTTTTTCCTCTTTATGTAGCAAAAAAGGTTTAAAAAATTGCAACAGCACGAACTTACTTAATGAAAGATTATAAATCTACATTACTTCTGCTATATTGCTCTTCAGCTTGCAGCTCTACCTACAAGGACCAGGGATTCTCTATCTGAAATACAGCTCAAACAGCTGAAAACTCAGCACGTTGCACAGAGCCTCGAAATACTAAAGATAGCTATATCTCCTATATGTCTTTCATCAATTTTAATTTCCCCAGTGAAATAATTTCAAAGCTACTTCAGTGATTCAGGTGATATTTATAAGGCCTACGAAAGTTATACTCTGAAGGGATTCATTAATTATGGAGCATAACTTCATCAGTTTTTTCCTGATGTGCAATCAACCTGCTATTTATCATGTCCTTGATTTTATAGCATGTTAGGCTGCTACATGGTCTTAAATAGTGTGTGTCTAATTAACGCTCCCTGATTTCATCAACATGCATGAGTTACTCCTGGCACCTTTCTTTCCTTATCAGTGTAACGATATTGTTCAGATGTGGTACATAACAAGCATCATTTTTTTCCTTGACACACAAATCCTAGCCTTATCTTGTGATGTATAACTACTGGCAAGGTCCTTAAATAAAAGATGAGACTGCAGTCCCATGACAAAAGACCAATGAAGAATACATTCAGGTCACACCTGTTTCATTTCCACATCTGGATCAACTCGATTTGCCACAAAGCTGGTTAATTATTTTGATCGTTGAATCAGCCTAGTCAGGAAAGTAGAGAGTATTAAACCGGAACATTGATAAGCTTGGGATGTGCCTGTGTGAAAGAGTAATTAGCTTGATGCATGTTTTAATCAAAACTGAATGCACATGGCCTTTGCCAGATATTGCTTCTGCTCATGCACAGAAGAAAAAGCAACCAGTGATAATATATCTTCTGATAGGTATGAAGGCACCCGTTTGCCCACCTGACACAGTCTCTAGAGAGATGTGCTCCTTGCTGGGGGCTCGTATCAGGGATGTCACCAAGAGACTATAAAGCCTCGTACAGTCCACTGACACTACTATCTGCAGCAGTTGTTTCATGTGGGCAACTGTGATACCTCCAGGAGCTGTCTGAGGAGTACCAAGAAGGATTACAGAGCCCTGGGAGCAGCTGTCAGGGACTCTAGAGTGCAGGTAGCTTTTTCATCAATCATCCTGGTTAAAGAGAAGGGGTTTGAAAGGGCCAGTTGAATTTGGCAAGTCAACAAATGGTTACAGGATTGTACCCACAGCCAGGGGTTTGGCTGCTTAGACCATGCCTCTATACAGCTGCACATAGCATGGGGAATAAACATGAGGAAAAGAAGCGTGGCCAGCAGGTTGAAGGAGGTGATGCTGCTCCTCTACTTTGCTCTTGTGTGACGCCAGCTGGAGTACTTTGACCAGCATGGACACTCCAACATAAGAAGCACACGGATCTGTTGGAGCAAGTCCAGAGGAGGGAGAGCTACAAAGATGATCAGAGGACTGGAGCTCCTCTGCTATGAAGACAGGCTGAGATAGTCAGGATTGTTCAGCCTGGAGAAGAGAAGGCTCCAGGGAGACCTTATAGCAGCCTCCCAGTACTCAGAGTGGGTCTACAGGAGAGCTGGGGAGGGAATCTTTATCAGGGAGTGTAGTGACAGGACGAGGGGGAATGGTTTGTAACTGAAAGAGGGTAGATCTAGATGAGCTATTAGGAAGAAAGTCTTGACTCTGAGGGTGGTGAGACACTGGAACAGGTTGCCCAGAGAAGTTGTGGATGCCCCATCCCTGCGAGTGTTCAGGATCAGGATGGGGCTCTGAGTAACCTGCTCTAGGTGGGAGGTGTCCCTGACCATGACATGGGGGGTTGGAACTGGACAAACTTTAAGATGCCTTCCAACTCAAACCATTCTATAATTCTATGATAAAATAATATCAGAAATGTTCTTTTTGGTGCATACATCTTTAAATGAATGAAACTCTATAAATATATATATATATCTCTCCATGTTTTGAGGTTGACTTACTATCCAGTTTGTGCCATTTCCAGTTATAGTGGCCGGTACAGAATCCTGTTAATATATTAATCCCTCTGTACCAGAACTAAGCTGATTGCTAGCTGGGGCTTAGGAAGATATTCCCCATGTAGCAGATATGTGCTGACAGTATTTATCATCTGAATCCCCGTACAAAGTGTTTATCATGGGCCATGTGCTTCCAGGGTAATGCATTTTTTCCTGTTGGAACACAGCCACCTAAGATAAACATACCCTGTGTAGGAGACAAAATCCCCTTTCAGATCTTCAAGCAGATACATTCATATGCTCTTTCTGAACAAATATTCTCCTGCTCCAGAGTTCTACTGAAGTTCTGAGGACAGAAGTTTTTCTGAGGCATGCCAACAGTTTGCATGGGAAGTCCATTTGAGGTAAAGGAGTCTCCATTTCAGAAGTAAAGTGTCTACCAGTGTTTAAAGATGGATGCTATGGGTCAGCTGTGAATTTAATTAGAGATACTATAGCAGCAGGTGCAATTAATTTGCTATGCATTGTCCTTGGGTTTGGAAGATCATTTGATTCATCCTTTGAGAACCTCATTACACTATTGGGAAGTTTTAGAGACGTGGAAGAGGAAGGAGAAGTGATGATGCATCACTTCATAACTCAAGTGGGAGAGGGGGAAGTGGTGTTCTCAGTTCACAGGTGGGAGATGACAGTGGATCCCCCGTATCCCGTAGATCACAGCTATTCTTTTCCTCTGAGCTTTGCCTTTAATCAGTATTGTTGGTCTCAGAAGCTCCTTCTGGCTTGCTTAATCCTACCAGCAGAGATCCAAATTGCTTAGAAATAACACAGTCATTGCATTAGTCATACAATTTGACAACAGCATGGGAGTCAAACTATGTAAAAGCTTTTGCCTGTCTTTACCATACAATTGTTATTTCTCTGATCAGAAAGCGGGTATTGCATTTAGCATAGCAACTTGTGTTGAGAGATAAAAGTGCAATGTTTTTAATTAATTACCATGCTAGAAATTTGAAATTGGATATAACTGGGTTTGACTAAGAAATTAAGTCTGATGTGGCTTTCTTCAGGTTATTTACATTAGAAGGGTAGATTGCTGGTATATTACGAATTGTTTGCCATCCTTTTCACTTACAGTGAATTTACAAAATCAAGTTTTCCTGAGGGCAGAATCTATCAATAGAATATTTTCACATGGTTTCAAATTTCTCTCAGCCAGCACTTTATACAGTCAGTTGGTTCTGGCTTTTTCTCAGGATCGTGATTTTGCAGCTATGATGAATTGTTACTACTTCTTTAATTTGTTTTTCTTGTCCTAAAAATGTATTAGAATAAGTTCAAGAAAAAAATTACAGATATTTGTTTGTATGATACTTTTTGCAAATGGCAGCAGTGAAGAAAGGTACTGGATTGTTAATATTCTAAGTGACTCTTACGAGTTTTTAAAACATGGTATATTTTTAATATGTAAACAAAACAATCTTACATTATTCATAAAAAATTTCTTTCAGTGTTTGACTTTTGTGAACTAAAACAACTCAATTAGTAGTAGCAACAGCAAGAGCTTTGTGTAATAAAATGGTAAAAAAGGCTAATTTATGCCCCCATTACAATTTCTGCAATTGCTACAGGTAGTTTTGAATTAACCTGAGTATCTAGCCATTTTGTGTTTTAAAGCTATAGCAATAAATGACAGTTCAGATCCTTCAAACTTGATATTTACACTCTGCCATTAATCGCTCCTGTTAATGTTGAGCACTCTTTAGTATGCAAGCAATAAATAGTACAGAATAGAACTTATTAGTCAAAGCCTTTTATATGGACAATATGACAGTCCAAGTCTGTTGGCTCTTTCTTTCCTGAGAGGTACACTTTCTGGCAATATGCACACAATTACCTAATTCCATAGCTATGGGCAGGAATTCAGGGATGTAGAAATTAAAAACCAGGTTGAGATAAAACAAGTGCTTAAGTTAAAACAAGATATCTCTTTTAAATTGATACCGCTAAGGTCAGTTGATCCCATAACTAATCCAAAGCAAATAATCTCTTTATCAAGCAGGATCACATCCTCCCTCCCTCTTTTACAGGCGGCTTGTCAAGGCCACAATCTATGAGTTTGCACGTGCTATCCCCTCTTTCTTGCTTAATTTTTCTCCTTCCAATTTCCTTTCACTCAGCATCGCTTTGCATGGTAAAGAGACAGAAGACTTATCATCCTCTCAGTCACATTACTACCATGCTACAGTTGATTGAAAGTAGCTGAAGAGTATCTGAGTATTCTCTGTCCTCTATAGGAGATCAGTTGCCCCCTCTTTCATTAAATATCCCTCTGAAGACTGAGTAGCTCAGGCCTTCCCTTGTTTCCCCACTCAAAACCTTGTATTTTAGGTTCTGTGATCTTGTATGTTAAATCTTTTAGAACTAATAATTTCCTGCAAAAACAGTCAGAATGCTTATTTACGCCAAATTTACATACATTGGTGGTGGTCTTATTGGTGATATGCGAAGGCTGAGCATTCACTCTGATGAACGTGCTTTTAGAGAGACAAGAGACATGATTTTCCTACATCATCTTAACCTAATTTTTCTTTATTTTGAAGAGGAATCAGAGATGGATATAAATCTGCTACATTCACAACTAGGGAAATAAACATAAAAGCAGGTACCAAACATGAGATAATTAATTAACATATAAAGATCTTTGCAGCAAAATTGGAAAAAGAATAATATAAACCAGGTCCAGATAGCAATTTAAATGTTGTAATTGTTAGGTACAAAGGAAAATATGCAATTATTGGATGTATTTATGCAGTTAGTTTGAAATCTCCCTGTCTTCAGTAGTAATGTGTTCAAGATTGCAGTAAGTAATTATTCATTTACTGTCAGAAAATGACAGGGCAATATATAATCTGTGACATTTCTCTTATGAGAACATAAGTCATGTTTGGTTTTGGCATGTGAGTGCCTTTATCTGGAAGGATACTAAATGGAGATCAGCTAGTAACTGTGCTAAGTCAGAGCACAAGGGGTATCCATGCAGTCAGGAGGAACATGCCCAGAGCTCAGCCTGAATGTGATGTAAGTGGGACTGACAGGACTGGGTGCAGTGTCAAAAGTGTGAAAAGGCAACATTTAGAAAAAAAGTGACACAGGTCAAGTGCATTGTGTTACCTATCACTAAGCTCAGAGCTGCAAAATCCACACTTTAACACTTGTTGACAAATTAATGCATGTTTTTTGAATGGATGTTGTTGAGGATTTTTTGTAGGGTATTGGAAGGAAATTGCAGTTTATCACTGTATGAGGTTGTATTGGCTATTTGTAGCTCCTAGCCCTGAGCAGCTGGGAATAGCTCAACAATAAAAATATTTATTTTATTCTTCTTTTTGTTCTTGTGGTATTCCTCATTCCCTGTCATTGTTTACTGCTTCTTGCTGTTTGCTGATATGGAATTTCTAGAGCATATATAATAATGTATTTTCCTTTCTTCCTGATACACTGCTTTCCACCACTGCTGAGATAGTAGAAAGAGATAATTATTGTCATGTATATGTATAATTAGTCTTACTTTGTGATTTGGCATAGTGCTCACAAATTGGTTTATTGAAGTGTTTGTTATAAGACCACAGATATGGAAAGCACAGAAAAGCTATTTTTATGTTCAAGAAGGATGATACTTTAGATCATATAAGACTAGTTAAATGTGGATCTTTGAGCATAGTTTATAGGGTAATTTTTTTCACAGAAGCATAGAATCATAGAATCCTTAGAGCTGGAAGGCATCTTAAAGTTTGTCCAGTTCCAACCCCCCATGTCATGGTCAGGGACACCTCCCACTAGAGCAGGTTACTCAGAGCCCCATCCTGATCCTGAAAACTCGCAGGGATGGGGCATCCACAACTTCTCTGGGCAACCTGTTCCAGTGTCTCAACACCCTCAGAGTCAAGACTTTCCTCCTAATATCTCTTCCAAATCTACCCTCTTTCAGTTACAAACCATTCCCCCTCGTCCTGTCACTACACTCCCTGATAAAGAGTCCCTCCCCGCTCTCTTGTAGACCCACTTTGAGTACTGGGAGGCTGCTATAAGGTCTCCCTAGAACCTTCTCTTCTCCAGGCTGAACAATCCTGACTCTCTCAGCCTGTCTTCATAGCAGAGGAGCTCCAGCCCTCTGATCATCTTTGTAGCCCTCCTCTGGACTTGCTCCAACAGATCCGTGTGCTTCTTATGTTGGAGTGTCCAGAGCTGGTCACAGTACTCCAGCTGGCGTCACACAAGAGCAGAGTAGAGGAGCAGCATCACCTCCCTCAACCTGCTGGCCACGCTTCTTTTCCTGCGGCCCAGGATGGGGTTGGCTTGCTGGGCTGCCAGCGAACATTGCTGGATCATGTTGAGCTTCTTGTCTACCAACACCCCCGAGTCCTTCTCCTCAAGTCCACTCTCAATCCATTCTCCACCCAGCCTGTATTTGTGCTTGCAATTTCCCTGACCCATGTGCAGGACCTTGCACTTGGCCTTGTTGAACTTCATGAGGTTCTCATGGGCCCACTGCTCAAGTCTGTCCAAGTCCCTCTGGATGGCATCCCTTCCCTCCAGTATGTCGACCTCTCTACACAGCTTGATATCATCAGCAAACTCGTGCACTCCATCACATTGTCCATGTTACTGACAAAGATGTTAAATAGTACTGGTCCCAATACCAATCCCTGCGGAACACCACTCATCACTGTTTTCCACTTGGACATTGACCTGTTGACTGCAACTCTTTGACGGTAACCATCCATACAATTCCTTATCCACTGAGTGGTCCATTTGTGAAATCCATGTCTCTCTAATTTAGAGATATGGATGTCTTGTGGAACAGTGTCAAATGCCTTGCACAAGTCCACGTAGATGATCTCAGTTGTTCTTCTCTTATCCAGCAATGCTGTAACACCATTGTAGAAGGGCACCAAATTTTTCAGGCACAATTTGCCCTTAATGAAGCCATGTTGGCTGCCATTAATCATCTCTTTATTTTCCATGTGCTTTAGCATAGTCATATGTATTATCTTGTGCATACAGTAGAGTGGATGAGTTTGCACTTGAACTGCCTCTGTCTTTTCCCATGATCATCACAGCTTTTAGATCGTTTTACCAATATGGTGGGTGTTTTTTCTCTTTCTTGGTTGTTAATATAACAATATTCTTTATTCAGTCAGCTTTACAACCCTACACACGGTCAAGATTTAGTTGCTACTGTTTCTGTAAACACAAGAATAAATGCCTAAATATCACTAAATGTAGTTATGGGCACGGTAATAAATTTTATTTGTAATATTTAATTTTTTTGCCAATTGTTTTTCCAATTTCATAGTAAAGGACAGTAAAGAAAAAGACAGACATGGCGTTAATACCATCCCTGGAGGTGTTCAAAAGACAGGTTGACATGGTCCTTAGGAATATGGTTTAGTGACTTTTATTGCTTTTTTTTTTGCTTTTTTTTTTGTCAGAGTTAGGTTGATGGGCTAGATGATCTTTAAGGTCCCTTCCAACCTAGACGATTCTATGATCCTATGATTGATACTGCTGGATGCAGCAGATTTCATGGCAGTGTGGATGAGCCTGGGGGGACGGGTGGCTGCTCCTGGATGGAGCTGCTGGAGATCCATCTGGCTCAAGTGTTTGCATGTCAAAAATAGATGTGGGGCATGAACAGTGGAGTCCCTACCAAGAAGGCACCATTTATTTTGAGGTGGTACAATAAACATGAAAGCTCACGGCCTAATACAGCCTTGCTTATGACAGACTCAGACACAGCTATTTCCAGGGCAGCCTGTCAAACCTCTTCAGTCTTCCCAATATGGGTTGCCTGTAAGAAAGTTCAGCTTTTATGTAGCTCACTAAGAGAAAAGACTGATTTTTCAGAGGTGATTGGCATACAACAAGTCCTGTTCCCATGAATAAAAATGGAAATGAAGGGTGCTGGCTTTTTCAGGTATGTGTGCAAGGAAAGAAGGGGAGAAACAGCTGAATTTTGAAAGTAAATAAAAGCTGAACTCTCTTCAAAATACAGCTGGTTCTATGGTTCTGTTTTGTTTCATTATTTGGCAGTGGGTTTTTTTTCAGTACTGGCACATAAATTGATATCTCGATTAATGACTGAAAGAATTCTTTCCAAAATGCAGACTTATGGCTATGGTTAGCAGTGCTGTCTCCCCCATTGCCTATTTGACAGAAATGTGGATCTATAACTTCCTACCTCCTTTCACAGTATAGGGATTTAACACTGCAAGTTTCTTGTACAATTCCTATCGCTGGATAAAATAGCAACCATTGAAATATTTTATTGAGTAAATAAACATAAATATACTGGGTAAACAGTAGAATAAAAGATTTTATTATTTTATAAAAAACCCAACACTTAACATTTAACTTAGACTAAACACCCTAAGTGCCAGAGTGTATTTTCTGGGACACACAAATGTAATTTGTGTTTGACCTTTGGAGATATCCCTTTCATTGCTGGAATGCCTTTGACTGAACTATAGAAGTGTCTATATGAACAAAAGAACTGTGATTCACCTTTCTCCCAATATCATTCTGTATCAGAATAGATATTCATACTTAACTTTTAGTGGAACCAGTGAAAGCAAAGACTAGTGAAAAGCTTCATACTATTCTGCAGATATTGCATTCTGTAAAACTGCAACATTTTTCTAAATATAGATTTAATATATTAATATTTAAGATATATTGGTACATTACGTATATTTAAACCTCTAACTTTGCAGGTTTTCTAGTGTTTATGGTTTTTGTACACTCATTACTTTTTTTTTTTTGTTTTTCCTCTCAATTTGAAAAGAATTAAATAAAGTTGAATTCAGCTAAAGAGGTGATAGTTAGAACCTTTCCTAGGTATGAAAAACTTGGCACCTGGCAATCTGTGTATGGGGAAAACTTTTCATATGGAAATGCTCCAACAGCTAGTTCACTTGATAATGCATGAAAAATGCATTTAGGTATTTGCAAATGCCGGATTACACGCATGCACCATAAAAGTTAATCATACTCTGTGAAAATCAAGACCTCACTTTTGTCCTTGGAGTCCATGCCATGCTAGATAATTTCTGCATCTGCACTGCTGTAGTACACTGTCACACAAACCAGAAAATTTTTTCACAGGCAACCCATAGACTCCTGTGTGAGCTGCCTGTGAAGCAATCAGAGGTAAAGAGAAAGGCAGAACTAAAACAGGATGTACCCAGTTTATGAACATTATGAGACCTGGGTGGAATATTTATATTCTTAATGGACTGGGTTTAATTCACTCACCTTCCTGTTCCTCATCTACTGTACAACAGGTCATATTCCTCTCTGACAGCTGAAGTCTATGTCAATGACAGTACTAACCCCTATTGTGCCTGCCCTTGCTGCTTGTTCTGCCATGGCAGCAATGCCATTTCAGTTTTGGCTGGCACTCTAGCAGAAAAAAAAAAAAAAGTGCCATGCACCATCCATGATGACCGCCCCTGTCAGCATGTGTCACCAGGGGTAGTGTATCCAGAACAACATGTTCAACCCCAAAATGAGTCACTGTTATCTACAAGTGGATTTTTTTTTTCCTGTGGGTATAGTCCTTCATACTCTACTGTGTTACCCACCTTCCCAAAACTGCAACATGTATCAGAGAAAAAAAAAAACACTTTTTTTTTTTTAAATTTAAAGAGTACAGCCAGACATTAATCATTCTATATAATAACTTTTGGGCATTTTTATTTTGCACATCTTAGAGAGAGGGATTTAAAGACTTTCAGTATCTGAGGATTTGGGGAGCTCTGATCTAATAAGTGCAATAGGTTTGAGCACTGTTCTCATCTAGAAGAGAATTATTTGAAGGTAAGTAAAACAAAGGTCGATCATTCTGGGTTACTTGCCGTGAATAGAACTGTTAGAACAGCCCCTATTTCCAGACAAACCTACATGAATAACTGTGCTGAAAGAAAGCATGCATCCACTCCAAATACTGATGCATCCCTCCCGCATCAGAACTTGGGAATATCCTGAAGTGAGCACCGGGTTTCTGATGGGTAACTGATGTTTGAGCTTGGCCTGCATCCACTTAATATGAACTGAAGCTGAGAAGCACTTCTGTTCGCAATTTTTTTCTATTAATCTCAGCCTTTAAAACTCTTTGAAGTGTGAAAAAAAGACTTCTGGGGGATAACACCAAAAGAGAGAACACAATGTGCACACAAAAAGGGTTAATTGTCATTATGGTGGTGACTCGGTATCCTAGTGAATGGCATAAAATGAAATATTTACTTAGTTTATTACAATTTACTACAATTTATAGTTTCCCAATGTTATTTTCATTTCTTTGTGGATCACCATATAAAAAGAAAATGAGCTGGGAATGGTGGGCAGCTGCTGCTGAGACAGCAGTGTGGTCCTATGTGCAGCATACTGACTGAATAGCACAGATAAAGTAATGCCATACACTCAAGCACACAGATATTCTCTAAATAACGCTTTTTCCACAAATACAGCTGCAAACATCACACAATCAGCTGGAATCTCTCATTGTCACTTTTGGAACATTTCCATTACTGGCCGTGACATCCTGAATCCCTGGGATTCTTTTCTGCTGGATGTACTTTTTCCTTTTCCCTAAAATAAAGCAGCTCATGTTGACAGTGACCATGTGAACGAGCAAGTGGCAAATGTAAAGGCCACAATGTTCTTCCTTCTTATTGGAATTTACTAGATTCCACTTCAGTAAGTTAAAAGGCAATTCTTCTAATTATTACACAATGTATGATTGAAGAGCGAAGAGTAACAATGCTGACCTAAATCTGGTTTTATCACAGACTTCACTAACACTGATCACTTCTGAAACTCTCATCCAAAGTTTTCTCCTTTCTTACACGAGCACTGCTTTTCCACTTTGGCCTAATTGCTTGGAGCATAGGTACAAATACTTTTAAGTATGAAATTATAAATTCTTATAAGACTCATAAGTATCAGCATTATGGGAAATTACTGTAAGGTTGAGGCTACAGCAGAGTAAAGGCATGCACAGCTAGCTCTAGGCTGTCGGACCAATGTATATCAAGGCAACATAAACATTTTTAGGGTTTAGTTCCAAACTGGCTCTTCTTTCAAGCAAAAATATGGCATGATGTTAACAGTAGTGTCTGATAAGGAGCTGAACATTAGGAAGCAAAAGATTAGGAGGCAGTGTGCTGAAGAATTGTTGTGTTAAATCACACTCATTTCTATTCAGAGGGATCATTCAGCCCAATGTTTTTCTCTGGCCTTTTTTGTTTGTTGCAATGCAAGACTTAGAAATCTTCTTTTAGACCCACAACTAATTAAAATAACAATGCTAAGGCTTTAAAACGTCTGCCTACATCTTTCTTTGCACTTCCTTCCTCATTTTAAATGACAGGCGTGAGATTAGTGGTTTATGCAATATGTCCAGAAGATTAATGTTTCCAGGTGAGCTTAGAGAGTTGTTTCATTTGATCAGCCCCTGGAATTTCCTCATTGGTAAAAAAAAAAAAAATAAAATGGAAAAAAAAAAAGAATAGAAAGAAAGAAAGAACCTAACAGTTCTAAAAGCTGCAGATCCTGAGGTTTAAGATAGGTCTGCAGCACCGGTCTTCCCTCAGCAGTAAAGATAGATAACAATTTCAGACATGACATTTCTGAGACTCAGGAATGGTTTTCTTGCTATATTAAAGCAATTGACTCCAGCGTCCACTTCAGCAGCAATAATTTAACTTCAGATTCAAGAATTCAATATCCCACAGTGTTCTTTTGCAACCTTCTGTTTTCAGAAACCGTGTGATAAAGATGAATTGCAAAACTTAACAAAAATAGCTCCAGCTGAAAATAAGGTCTTCTATTGTGAATATTTTCACACACAAGGATACATGCACAAATATATGAAGGAAAAGGAAAATGCAGGAACCTTGGGTGAACCTGGGTGAAAATTTTAATTGTGGAGGGAGTTGGGTCTGTTTTAACTTCATGGCCAAGTTGCAGAAGAAACACTATTGCTTCGAATGAGACTCAACACAAAAATAAGGATTCTGGATCTTTATAGGTATCTGACATAAGCCCAAAAAAACCTTCAAGAAAGAGAATGTCCAATGGGCATGTATTGTTTTGTCTAGCTCTACATATTTCTTATGCCAACTGCAGTAGACATTTGTTTCTGAAGCCTTTTCACAAATATTTGTGCCGTATGTTTATCTGTGGTTTGTCCAAAACAATCACATTCTGAAAAAATAAATTGGAAATCTTATAGTCTCAGATTTCTGAGGAGAAGAATTAACTCAGAGTGGATAAGTTCTTGGTTCCTATTGTGTCTGAGCCAAAATGGCATATTTTCTTTGTGGGTAAGAGAGATATAATATTTGTATGGCAAAGCTAATGTAGAAAGTCATATGGTATTTTTCGTAGTACTTTTGATATTCAGACTCAATTTAATGAGTTTCAGAATAATTACTTTATTTCCTAATATGATTTTAGGTAACTTTTTACAACCTTTCCTTTTACTGATTCATGACATATGCAAATCAGTGTCATTAATAATATGTAGTACACCTTAAGGCACTTGCAAGAGAACCTCTGAAGCAACATACAAAGTATATCCTCATCCAAGACCAAATGTAAATCTACAGAAATAAACAGCAAAAGTCCAATAAATTGCAGAGAAAAGGGGGATGTTTTTTGTTTAGAGAAAGTGTTTCTGACGTGCCTTCTATGATTTTGGTTATTACCAATGGGTAAAATGAATAGTGGTTGAAAAAGGGTTTGAGGGGATGAAGGGTGGGGGGATTATAAGGCCAAAGCCGAACTTGCTTCTCATTGAGAAACTCAGTTTATTGTTAAAAAAACACACCAATGTGATATATTAGTAAGAATAACAGAGTGATTGGACATTTATGAGGTTAGCAAAGCCGTTTGAAGTTGTAGTGATTTCCAGTGCCAGTTAGTACCAGTTAGGTACTAAATAAATCAGTATAGGAGGAAAGATAAACTATCATGCTTTAGGACTTAAAGTATTCCTAAACTACTTAGCATTTTAGGAGGAGAATCATGCTGAGATGATAAGACAATAGAGGGAATATAATCTTGTTTCTAACTAGTTTGAGGTTCCTTCCTTTCCTTCCAAAGCAGCTGGGGCAGCTGGAGGCAGAAAACTACAGTATATGAACCATCAGTCTGACAAGACATTGCATTTTCTCTATTCCTATCAGCTGCTTTTATATTTTCCTTGCAGAAATGCCAGAGACCTGAATAAAACAACACTGCGTAGCGCTCATTTTGAAGCTTTTCAGTATTTCTAGTTATTATACGTCCTGCTTTTGCGATAGGCTTCTATGCCATTGCAGTCTGGTTGTCAAATTGAACCCACTGTGGAACTTCATGCACTGGCAGTGAAAGAGAGTTAGTATGTGGCCAGAACCTAAGCCTTGCTAATACCGAAATACTGGATTTGGCATATAGTTTGCTTGTAAATCACCTCTACAATAAAGTTTCCTCCCATGTGCCAAATTTCAGTGTAACTGTCTCCACTTCCGCTATCCTTCTATTCAACACAACCCTGACCTGTTAATAAAAATGGTAGACTTTAGGCTAGTGAGTGTCACAGGGAATTTTCCTTGATATTGCTGCTGTATTATTTTATAATACTAAAACTCTGGTAGCATTAAGGGAATATTTAAAGTTTTTACATGAAAACATATGAGCTAATTCTGTGGCTGTCCATCATATGCTTTACAATGGTTGTGCTGCAAAGACAAAACTTTTCAGAACCCTAACGTGATATACTGGATATGAGGAAAAAAAAAAAAAAGTACAATGATGGTGGTGAGACAATGGACCAGGCTGCCCAGGAAAGCTGTGGATGCCCCATTATTGGAAGTGTTCACAGTGAGGTTGAATGGGACTTTAAGCAACCTGATCTAGTGAAAGATGCCCCGTGCTCGTGGCAGAATGGCTGGACTACCTAATGTTTAAAGGTCCCTTCCAGTCCAAACCATTCTATAATTCTATGAGTCTATAATGTGGGACACAAAGTTTCATAAAGCTGGCACTGAGGAAGTTACTCTATCTCCAGAGAAATGCTGTAAGACTTCTGCTATGAAATGCCAGAGTGTATTTGGAGCTTGGAAAGAACATCCTCTATAGATCTCCTAATCCAGATAAACCGGGAACATGGAGATCATGGGCAGAAAGAGGGTATATAGAAAGGAGAATTGAACAGCTGGAAGTAGTTGAGAGTAGTTGTTTGGGGCAGGGGTCTTGTTGAAGTGAGGCGGGCCAAGATGAAAGCTTAGATTACTGCAAAAAGATCAGGAAGAACGGAGGAAGGATTTCAGGACAAAGAATGAGGATAAAATTTGGCAGAGGGAGGAGAGGAATAGTGGTAGAAACTGGTAGAAGTACACGTGGGGTTGCAGAGGTCCATTCTTGTCTCTCCTGCTATCCTCCTGTCATCTGTGGTCATCATTTTTCACGAGTTGGTGAAATCCACAGTGTGATTCCTCTTTGATCCGTTGTGAGCCTGGATGAAAGCCTCTAGCCTGTGGGAATAACCTCAAGGTCAGAGCTACCTTTGGAGGTTTTGACAGAAAAGGTCAGGGTATCAAAGATGCACCTACCCCTCAGTAATGACTGTTATGCCAAAAAACCCCAGGAGCAGAAAGAGGTACAGTAGCCAACCTTTCAGAGGGACACACTTTGCCCTTGAAGGTGCCCATCCACATCCTCTGCCCCACACCATCCCTTGCTGCCTCTGCCTCATGCCCCTGGGGTGGACATGGACCCTCCTGCCCAAAACAGGACAGACCCCAGGACTGCAGCAAAGTGCAGAATAAGCTACGTGTTGGAAAGCATTTCTGTGGAAGCTGTTTCGCTTGTGCAACCCAGAAAGCCTCGGGAACATTCACTTTTCAAAATGATGAGGAAATACACTTCAAATGTAAACAAATTTTGTTGGAATGTCCAAGAAATATGGTTAACAAATGCAGACAAAAGAATGTTGGTAATTTTTGGCCAAATATTGTTATTTTGATGGTTATTTTAGGGGAAATACTTTTTGTTCGTGTTTGCATTAATAAAGTTGACCATCTGCAGGAAGAATAGAGAGAAAGACAAAAGGACTGGGGCAACGGGGACAGTGAACCCTTTTGTACCCTACAGATTTCAATTGTCATGAAAAACTATTACTTGGAGCATGAAGCTAACATTAGTAGGAGAGTTGGATAAAAGGCTGTGGGGCAGAGAAAGTAGCCGAGTATCAGAAGAAAGGGAAATAAATGTATTTTGAGGAAGAGCTGAAAATTACTGAGGTTCAGGGCATGTTCCCTAGAATAAATCATATTGAAAACTGAAAGAAGTAGATGAGGTCTTTCATACTGTATCCCCACTACACTATTTAATGTTGTTGCTTGAGGCTAATTGCAATGCTGAGAAACTCAGACAACTAGTCATCATTAAGCTTTGCCTGAGTCTCATGGTAATAACTATCTTTTATTACCAAAGAAAAGCAGCAGAGAGTTTGTTGGCTGCTGCCCTGTAATGACTGTGCTTGATCTGAAAGAAGACAGATGCTCTATTTTCTTTTTGTAAACAGCATCTTTATTGTGATCAAGAGAAGGCAAAGAAAGAAAGGTGCTCCTTGCACACCTCACTGTCTGAAAAAATCTGTAACTCAAGGACCAGTTCTGTTTCCCATTAATAGCAGCAATGGGAAAGTACAGCACAAGCCGGAATTGGGATCATAAGAGAGTTCACTGCTTGAACCTTTTTTGGGCTGGCTAAACTTATGTTAAAAGAGTTGTTTTCTTTTTCTGAAGGTAGCAGAAAGTACCTGATGTACTTCCTGGAACCAGGCCAGCTTCCTATATCCTCGTGGCACTGCTAGTCTTCTGTGTGTTCAGAATTAAAAAGTACTTGTGAGGTAGAAACCTATTTCTCTGGGTGGGAAAGAGAGCAGTTGAAAAACTGATTAAATTAAAAGCATTTTCTTACCGGCAGACTACCCTTGCCTGCATCTATAGTTTGGCTCTGGTGGGGTGAAGCGCTCATATGACAGTGAGCTGCTATCATATAAACCTAACTAGGGATTTCCACAGATTTTTCACACCCAAACTCCCGCAGCTGTTACAGGTGGCCTGCACACAAGTGGCTGTGGCCACACAGTCCCATGTAGCTGAGTTTGAATCTTTTTGCATCTGCAAAACTGCAGTATGGGTTTTCCCACAGAGGAACCCACAAGTCCGTTACCGGGGGGGATGAGTGGGCAGGATTGCCACCAACTGGGCTTCTTTCCCCTAGGAAGCTCTTCAGGAGACGTGCCCTTTTCTCCGTAGTACCCATTCCCCTGCAGCCCAGTACTCCAGCCTTGCCCCAGTGTCATCTGCAGGGATTCAAGAGCCAGCAGAGAAGCAGCTTGGGAGGTCTCGGCCACAGCCTCTGCAATCCCAGCAAAATCCATGGGCAGTTTTCAAGAGGCCACAAAATTAGGATTTTCCCCTTCCCCAGGCAGGATGGGCAGGGCAAGGACCACTGCTGGTCACACACCCAAATGGGCCAGAAAGGTTTGCCCAGTGACTGTGCCATTACTTGGGGCAGGGCAAGCAGACAAAACCCAAGGCAGGCCAATGCTCTGTGCCAACCGTGAAGCACATCAGCATCCATTCGGAGATGGATGAGGGGGAGACTGCTGTCTCCAGGACCCTGAAGGAATGGTTTGTGATGGGTGTGTAGACAGGACAGGATTTCCCCTTTTAGCTGTCGCCTGTCCTCACACCAACCCAGTTCCCCGGGGAACAGAAAGAGACTTTCCAGCAAGACAACGCCTGACACTTCTGTGACTGAATGGTGTTAAGAATGGTAGCTTATATAATCCTATAGCCTCATTTCAGTTTAGCAGTATTTAATGAAAGAAGAGCTGGTTGAACAAAGCCGTTTCATATACTATTCAACAAGCGGTTTTGCATTCACAAGCATTCACAATAGCTGTCACCTTGGTACAAAAAAAGGCTTCCAATTACTTCAATGCTGAGAGAAAATCCAAATGCAGCTGAGAGGCCCACAAGCAAATTATTTTTCATAGCATTATGGAAAAGGAATATGTGTGACCCAGACCTTCATTTAATTTTTTACTAGCCTTGAAAGTTGAGTTTGTGTTCAATTTTCTGGGAAGTTTCTTCCTTACAGCTCCTGTATTTGGGCACAGAATTGAACAGAACTGAGAACTGTCCTTTCCTCTCCATTTTTTTTTCAAATTTCAGTACTAAAGATAAGGAAAAGGGAGGAGATGACATGCAATTAATGTAACATACAAAAGAAAAAAGGAACTTTATGATGCAAAAAATGTAATATGACTTCATTAAAATTCCTTTAGTACACAGCAAGGAGATTTATATGACTGGTAGTTGGAAGAGTATAAAAGAAAGATAGTTAAACATTAGCTTTTCTGGTGTTCATTTATGCTCTAAATCACATGACTAGAGGCTTTTACTAAATTGCATCTACCCCTTGGTCTTCCTCTTCTAACCTATATACTTTGGACCATCTAAAAAACAAGAAAATGCATCCTGATTTCCCTATACCCTCTGTCTGGATTTAAATTATGCATTCATCATGCGAATTCTTTCTCTAATTTTAACTACCATTTCTTCCATTAAAGGTTAGTCTCTAGCAGAGCTGGTCTGGAAGTGCACAATAACACCCTTTTTCATCCAAAATTTGGAGTCAAGCAACTGTGAGGTTTTTCAAGGAAGGTCTCAGTTTCTGCAACCATTTACAAGAACGGGTGGAAGACCATCTGATGAAAAATGTCTTAGAAAATTAGCTGTTGAGCTACTGAGACCCTTAGAGTTTGCTTAGCTCCAAGTCTTGGTTCCCAGCCTTTCTGACATGGAGCCCACACTCAGAGGCCACATCAGTAATACTTAATTATAGGAACTCGGAACCTTCTCTTTCACTGGGTCTTACCCTGCAAAGCAGAGTGACCACAACTAAAATGCTAATTCACAGTGATCCCTAGCTCATGTCAGTTCTCTCCCCATGTCTAGAAATTTTATGAGAAAGTAATTGTTAAATGGAGCTAAAAGTCATGCCAGGAACCACACTAACAATTTAATACAAAAGATAACTGAGTACTAGTGCCTGGGAAAGGCATTATTTAATTTCATAGTGTAGATGTAGGCTGAGACATAGGTCCTGGATTTGCAGCAGAAAGCTTCCAAGTCCCAGTTCTCATGGGTGGAGCCAGTGCCTGTTGTGGGTTCCAGTTTATGGCATCTGTGTTTGTGAATCAAAATGGTTGATTGGTTTTGTTGTGGGTTTTTTTTTCAATAAAACCTTTTGAAGAGTCTGGAGGGCGGGTACTCTGAGAAGCCCTGAAATACTTCTAGGGTATGGATACGCTTTAGGTATCATTCCTTGCGCTTACAAAGGTTGTTTAAAGGCAACTGTTGTCTTCAGGAACAGATTCTCAGATTGTTTAGGCAGTGAAACTCTGAGTGAAGCTTCAAGGCTAGCTGATATTGCCTTTCCAAAAATGGGATGTTCATGCACCAGAGTCTCCTTGGTCATTACTATACAGCCTCGAGCACAGTCAGGCAGTGGTAGGAAACTGTGATATAAAAAAGGCAGATCATGCTGTGTTGAGTTGCTCTTTCAGACACTTTTGTGTTGCCACTGAACACAATCACTACTCTCTCTAAATGGTTTGCATGGGTTTTTAAGTCATCCTTTTCTCATTAATTTCTTCGCACTTTCCAGTATAATTAGAAATAAAATACTGTGTTTGAGAACAGATATATTTTACTGATGACATACAACCTTGAATGAAATCTATATCTCATACCTTAACTAATCTCTGCTGTGCTAACAAGAATGGATAAAACTGAAGATTAATTTCTTTTAATAAAGTAATCTCATTTGATTCTGAAAGCACATAAAGAGCAGGCTGCTGCTTTACAATGTGCTGTTGCCTGCACAGTCATTTAACTATTCATAGAGATTCCTTAATATTTTGAATTTCACTGTTGAATTTATGTTAATGTTCATGAACCGAGCATTTATAGTATACGATCAGAGAAAATACTGCGAGAGTCTCTGGACTGCCCCATTCCCACATAGAAACAACGTGAATGCCTGTGTCCTTTGCCAAGCTGTCTGGTTCATATTCATGTACAAGTGCAGTAGCTAATCTTACAGAATAAGGAGTGATACCTCTCTGCATTCCTTGGGGTGGAATCATGAGTGCAGGTAAATCTCTGTGCTGCACCCAACAAATTTATTTGACACACAGTTTATGACCTAGTAGATGTAAATGTCTGCTGTGAAACTAATGATGGATGAAGCAAGAGAACAAGTTATCTCACAGGATTTCCGGTTGGGCTAGAAATAATCTATCCTGTGAAATGTTGACAAGTTCACTTCTAATCTTAGTTAGAAAATTGAGGTTGGAGTAGATAGTGCTGAAAAATAATGGGGTGAAAATCTGCTCTAACTCTTCAAACCATTTCCTACATCCATTCTTACCTTACGACAATGTGCTTAGGGAGTCACAGAGCTATTCAATCACTTTCATATTAACAGAAAAGCCCCATGTGCACAGCTTTTCTATGAACTATTTCCCGTGTTAAAGAGAAATTCTGGCTATTACTGTCTGTGTAACGTAGTTCACTGTTTTCAGCTAGTACATTTAGAGATTTCTTTAAGTGCAACAACTCTTAACTGATTCTGAGCAGCTTTACAGCTGTGTTTTCTTACAGCGTTACCTTTCTGACAGTATTTGATTAAAATAAAGGGAACATATAGCAGACAACCCTTAGTCTTCTACACTACTCATCTTTGTTAAAAGTGGCTGTTGTAGAGCTGCAAAAATAATTCTACAGAAATAATAATCAAGATAGTCTTGATCTGTCCCAGAAGGAAAAGAGTTTTTAAAGTCCTTTGATGTTCATATGCCTAAGAATAGTGACCTGGGCTGTAGCTCTGATAGGGAAGCAGATGCCATATGAAAAATATGTGAAGATGAATCCCACAGACAGCCTCAGGTATTTTCAAAGAACAGATTATAATTCTATGGTCCTTTTCCTGAAATCCGACCTAGTTGTAGTAGGAGATGGTGAAAGTCAATACAGTCAATGACCTTAAAGCTGGCATATTAAAATAATGTGGAAAGGTCTAATTAACATAAAGGTCACAGAATAAAAATTTGGTTCGGATTCTGCTATTTCCAGGAGCCAAAGGAAATGGAGCACAGCTATCAAAATTCCTCAGTGACTTTCAGAAATGCTTGATGTTTATTCTGTTGGGTCAATATTAGTAGAATTTGTATTTCTTTAAATAAGGGAATCATAGCTGAATTTTTAATGACCAGAGAAAGGAGTTATTATGTTTAATAAAGCACTTGCTTGAAATTAAGGGCAGGAAAGCATTTGAAGGAGGTATGAAAAGTGTTTCAAATATTCACCCAGCTTCAGAGTAAGTAAAACAAGAAATTTAATATTTTACAGACAGCTGTGATTTAAGAGTAATACAACTCCTACAAAATGAACTACAATCACATTTAATTTCAAAATGTTTTATATGAAGAAATAATTACTGAAAAGTATATTTTATAGTAAATAGTTTGACACAAAAAGTTTTAATTGCAGGACCTTTTATAATTTTAAACAAATGTTGTTTTAGCTCAAAATAACAAACTTAAATGGCAAAAAAAGGTTAAGAATTCTTTGAAATGTTTGAAGCATAACATTTCCAATGGAAAAATTTTATCTGTCAAAAGATCTGAGGGACATACATTTTCAATGTATCTGATTGTTAAATAAAAGTCAGATGGATTTTTTTTTTCACTTTATGTGAAAGAAAAATATCTAGTCTTTTACTGGTATCTCAGGATTTTACTGCAGCTTTTGAGGTCAAGACTAGCTTAAATAAAATTGTCTGGGCATATTCTTAAATAAAAATCACTGTGCTGGGCAGGGATGCTTCCCCATTCTACACCTCAGCCGTCTACTTCTCTTTTCCTTCCAGAACACTCAATTTCAGGTTAAACAGACTTTACCGAAAGCATATGTTTCCTTGAAAGTCTTGACCTTGGTGATTCCACAGTAGATGGGATATGTTTTTCTGTCACGGCAATTTTACACTAAAATAACTGGTGATTTGTTGAACGTTACTCTTTTGTATATTAGTGAAACTAAGGAGAGGGTTAGCTCTCCTGAGTGACAGCTAACAGAGAAACTGAGGAGAGGTAGCGTCACTCAGATGGCAGGGAATTTGTTTCCTAATCAGAAGTTTTACTTTATCTACGTGATTTGTTCTAATATCAATTTTGCAACATCCTGTTGGAGCCGGGGGGTGTCTTCTAATGTAGGTTTGTGTTTATATAGACAGCTTCCTAAGCTCAAGTAAGGTATTCTCCATAGAAGGGTCTGTGCTTCTTTTTCCATGTGTAACTGTTACAAGCAATCAAAATGGTGGACATATATTTCCTGGTATGTCTTTGAGTATGATTCAAAAGGAGAGAGCAATTTGAGAACCAGAATGACTAATGTCTATGTAAGCTTCACATATTTTTAAATTTGGAGGATAAATACAGAGGCATAGTGTAAGAGAGCTTTTTAAAAGTGTGCACGGGATTTCTGGTTTTGCTGAGAATTATAAGTACATTCATAAGACACAGTATGTGCAAAACCAGATTTTAAAGACAGTGCATTTTTATATGCGGAAAAAAAAAAAAAAAAAAAAAGATGCATTTGAGGTAGGAAATAGACTTTTTGCTTTTGAAAATAGACATTTGCTTTTGAAAACTCTCTTTTTGAGTGGATACTGAAGTGGAAGTTAAAAATCAATGTGAATTTCTCTAGATCCTAAATGGGAACTCTTCAGAACCATTATAGCCCTCCACAACGGATTTTGACTTCCGATCATAGTTTGTCTCTACATCTAAGTTACCCTTCAGGTCTCCTTCTGTAACAGAAATACATTATTGGCTTCAGCTTCATGAGTGGAAACTCATGTTTAAAAGATGTCAGTTACCAGTTACCAATAACTGATTTTTTGCCTAAAATCTTCATGCATTACAGTAAGAATTTTTAGGAAAGTTTTATAACATCAATTCAGAAGTGGTAAAAACTAGGTAGATACTTTAGGTATGCTGTCGATTTTCACTGTCCATTACACATTTTCAGTGACTTGAAAGTGCCTTTCTAAACTCACGCTAACTTCCAGACCTTTAGCTTACCAAGATCAAATATTTGCTTTCAGATATCAACATGGCTGGAGAACCAAAACCATACAGACCAAAACCTGGCAACAAGCGGCCGCTTTCAGCACTTTACAGGTAAGCAAGATTTCATCTCAACGTACTGCAATTTAATTTTTATTAGAAAAATAATAATAATCTGAAATGTATCTGCCGTTGTCATTGCGTAGGCCATGAATGAGACAAAGGAATTTTTTCCTATTCACTCTTTGATGTTATAATCACACTGAAAGGTTTTGAATGTAAGGAAAAGAGCCAGTATTGTAGTGCCTGATACTACATGTATCTGGTAACTCACTTCCAGAAATAAAGACTGCCCAGATGATGCCTGTCTTAAAAAACTAGGTTATACCAACTAGGAGTAAGCCCAGCAAACAAAATTCCTGAATAATACTTAGAAGCAATGATCACAATATGCACATAATACCCCTCTTTTGGTTGGAAAAAAACACCGGAGTTTCTGTTTGATGCAAATAAAATAAAACACTTAGGATATTTAAATATACAGGCATTCAGAAGAATAGATAAAACTGAATCAATCAGACACCAGAATTTTATTTCTTAGTGAAAATACCTCATGTTTTACTGAGGCCAAAAAGCTGGTGTCTGCCTTCTCAGTATTGGCATCATGGATGTTATTTGCCAATCCAAAAACAATGCAAAGGAAAAGAGTGCAGTTTTAAACTGTAAGATGTATTGCATATAGAGTCTTGCTGTATTAAAATGCTCTTTGAAAAAATGTTTGACGGGGACACTTTAAGATGAAGTAGCAGAACGCAATCACCTTGCATAGGTTTTCTTCCAGGGTTGCTAAAGCCACTGGGGTTGTGCTTGGTGAGCATTAAATTCTGTAAAACCCCGCCTAAGTGCTCAGTCTGGAATTCAAGCTTTGAATGTATGTTGCATTAAAAAGATAATGTTTATTTGTTTATGCACTGGTAATTTAATTTTCCATCCACAACTCCTTTTTTGTTTTTCTGAAGGGAAAATGGAAGTGCAGGAGAAGAGAAGCAGACTTTAGGCCCATATAAAAGTTTAACAAAATTATAATGAAGTACACAATAAAATACTAAATCTGTCATTTACTAAATCTGCTAACAATAGGACTGGTGTGGCAATTTGTGAAATGTTTATTAATGTCTTCACTTCTCGTACTACAGCAAATTTATTATTTTTTTTTTAAGTTGAGCGCTATTTCAATTTTTAATCCTTATGCTTTATTGCTTGACTATGGCCTCCTTCTTGTGACTATTTCACTTGCAGGGTTCTGTGAAAGAACTAATAGTTTCAGAGCAACAGAACTGGTTTCTCATTGATTTGTATGTCAAGAGTGAGAACTAACTTCTAACAAGACTGGGCTTCTTCCTCAGGTGTTCAGGAGGGCATTGATAGTACCTTTCTCATATTCCCCAGGTGAATTTTTTCATACAGCTTGTACAAACCTGTAGAAATCCCTACCTTGTTTTTGATTTTGTTTTCCAGATAAATTAGTCCTAATGAAGCATTGCAGATTGTTAAGGGGATTGACAGACAGACATGCACACATGCATTTCTGCTCAATAAATCTTAGTTCTCATAAATGTAATACAGAATTTGTGCTCCAGATCCATAAAAGGAGTTAGGACTGATTTCTGCTGTGGCTGAAGTGCAGTAACAGCTCAGTCGCGAAATCAGAGATACTTCAGCAGGACTTTTCCAAGCCTGGTCTCATCTGAAAGCTTCATAGAAATTCAAGGGTGTGATCTTAGAATGAGACAGGCAGGAGCATTTTAGATCTGAGTTTGCATTCTACATAATAGAAATGTGAATTTTTATCATATATCTGCCCTTAGCTGAAGTGACAGGAATATTACTTTTGGAGAAGACAACCCCTGTTTTATCATTTCTCTCAAGTGCAAGCTGTTAAACTCTAAGTATTACTGGTAGTCATGGTCTACTCTGTCCCCATGTCAGTATTTCAAAAGATTTTTGAAGGTGTTCTGTGGTTTCTGGCACTTATACACACTTCCACCTCTTAGCTTCTGATTTCTTATAAATACTTGTTCTACACACAAAACAGGGATAAGAGAGAGACCTGTAGAAAGTTCTGAGTGAACTTTAAAGCGAAAAAAACATCCTAGGTTGTGTTCTTTCACGGATCTATTAACGACTAACTCTCTAGAAGATTATGAGAAATTTTTTCAAGCAACTAACTGAAGCCTTCATCTGATGGCAATGGAAAACTTTCATTATCTCAGTATCTGCTAACATATTCACATGTGAGGAGATCAATGGCTCATAAAGTTCTTGACAATGTTGAGAATATTTGCTTATTTCAAAACGTGGTACCAGATCTGTTGGGAATGGAGTTAACTTTCTTCATAGGATTCCATACGGTGCAGTGTTTCGGATTTGTTACTAAAGCACACCAGTTCTGGCAGTTGCTGAACAGTGTTTGCACAGCCTCAAGGCTTTCTCTTTTTCTTATGCTGCCTTCCCAATGAACAGGTTGGTCATGAGCAGTACCTTGGGAAGGAATACAGCTGAGGCAGCTGACCCAAGCTGGCCAAGAGGATATTCTCTATCGTATATCATTCTCAGAAATAAAAACTGGGGGTTTTCCCTTTCAAAGTAGCTGTTGGTTGGAGACTGCCTGTGTACCAGTCTGCTTGTGGGAGATGGAAAGTAATTGCCTCTGCATCTTGGTTTTTTCCCTCTCTTCTTCTCTTATTAAACCACATGTATGTCGATCCATGAGGTTTTTTTTCACTTTTGCTTTTCCTATTCTCTCCTCCATCCCAATGGGGGACAGTGGTAAGGGGGTGAGATAGTGACTGTGTGGGTGCTCAGCTGCTGGCCAGAGTGCTGAGCTGCTTGACCCACAATGTGGGGAAACTTAAGAGGGAAGTGGTTACTTTTAGATTTGATTCTGGCTAAGAGAAGGAGTGGTTAAAAATTTAGTTATCTCAAAATATTCACTGTGAAAAGGGAGGACTGATAGCAGTAGAAACAGGATAATGGATTTCAGAAAGGAGGGACTTCAATGAGCTCAGAGAACTGGTAAGTAGGATCTCTTGGAAAGAAATTTTAGGGACAAAAGGAGCATGGAAAATCTTGCATTGACTGAGCTTAAGGTAGAACAGAAAATTGTCCTGAAGCAGAAGCAGCAGAATAAAGGAATAATATGGCAGGATCAAGTTCCTTTCACACCCTGAAAAATGAAAAGGAATACTACAAAATGTGGAATCAAAACCCTATGACTGGAAGAGAGTAGAAAAGAACAGTAGTCATCTAACAGGATGCCAGAAAGGCTAAGGCACATAACAGTATAAAAGGAACAAAAAGATTGTCATTAGAGTAACTTCCTCTGCTTTTTTGTACTGCTGTCACTTAGCAGGAAAGGAGAGCAGGTAGAAGATGATACAGAAAAGGCTTCTTTTGCTTTAGCAAAGGGCTGGTTGACCGCTATTTAAGAAAATAAATTTTAGCCAGAGGGTATGGAATAAAAGAATTGACTGACAGCATTTGAATAAATGCATTCAATGGAAATGGTATGATGAGATTCACCCTGGAGTGTTCAAAGGACCAGCTGAATCTATGTGTGGACTAATAGTGATTGTTTTCAAAAATGTATGGAGGTCACATAAGGTAGAAAACCAGTAGGTGTGGGCAGGCATTAGACCTATTTTTGAGAAGCAGAGGACCCAGAAAGTTATCAGGTCAACCCAGCTTTGATTCCCAGAAATGTATTAGAACAAATTAAGTAATTTATCAACACCTAGAGGATAATAAGGTGGTAAAAAAATCATAGAATTATCAGGAGTAACTATGTTGAAGCAATATAAATTCCTTCTCTGTCCGGATAGCAAATTTAGTGGATAAAAAGGAAACAGTAGATGTGCTATATGTTGATTTAAACAAGCTTTGACACTTGCCACATATGGAATTTTCATAAACATGTTCAAGAAACTTGGCTAAAAGAAGCTGTCTCAAGGTAGACATCCAACGGGTTGGAAAAACAGTGACAATGTATAACATAGTACTAAGGATAACAACTATTGTCAGCTTCCTTTGCTACAGATTTTTAAAGTATTTGTTGATATTTGAGACACATTTAAGAACAGACTTAAGGTAAGCAAGTAGGAGTGTTGCACAGGATTGCATTATTTTTTGTGAAGTACTTGAGGCTTTGAATTTGTTCAATTCTGAAGAGAAACCTGCTTCACATTTGTAGCTGGACATGCCCATGACTAATTAATACAGAGCAACCAATGTCCTATGATGTTTTATATCCATGTAATTTTTTTATGAGCCCAGGTAATTAGATCCACTTCTGCCTGGAATGGTGTGAGAATAATTTGCCATGCCTCAGCTCAGGTTCTACTTTCTTTTTTTTTTGTCATTTATAGTTTTATAATCTGTGTGGAAATAATCTAATTTAATCTCATCTATGTGAAATTTAGCATGAGCCTAAATGTGAGACACATCTTTTTTTTTTTTTAGCTATAGGAATAACTAAATGCGAGACACATAAGCGTACATAATTTCTTCTTTGACTTACACATGCAGTTATTCACATATCCAGACTCCCCTTTCTTCTCTAGTTTATTATTCCGCTTATACTCCTTTTCACATCTTTTTGATGCTAACATTGCTCACACAGTTCATCAAAAAAACAGGCCACAGTTAAAAGCAATACAGAGAATTTAAAAGGCATGATGGACCTAATGAAGTCAGCAAAAAGTTTTGCCATTTGGCTAGAATTTACCTCCACTACTTCTTCTTCTTTCTTAAATGCAATTTAATAGTCTAATTCTGACCAGTTGAAGAACCCATTGACCACAGCCCTTGACTACTGGAAAGCAGACTTGCACTCCTTGTCATAATCTCATGATACACTGTCCCACAGAGAAGAGGGGGGCAGGAGAACTCTCTCATTTCCAAGGATCACCTCCTTCAATTTCAAGAATGGTTCATCCTGATAAATGAGAAATCGAGCAAAGGTAGCAGGTGGCCTGCATGGATGAACTAGGAGCTCCTGGGGGAAAAAAAAAAAAAGGGAGGGGGGAGAAACCCCAACATAAAAAAGAGACATAGAAAGGTGTAAGTAACAACACGTGACCTGGGAGGTATATAGAGACACTGTCTAGGCATGCAGGGATGGAGTTAGAGTGCTGTGGAAACGGGTCAATGTCATTGCAAGGCCACTCAATCCATCATAAAATAACTTCATTTTTGGATTAGGCCATAAAAATACGTGGAGAACAGAAAGATTTAGGCTTTGCTTCAGAAAGCAGCTAAACACATTATTGACATACTCATTGAACAAATACAGATACGCTTAGGGTAGCGCTCAGGAATCAGCTTATATCTACCATAGCTGTTTGCTCCAGCAGCACTCCTCCTGATTTGCATTGCTGTTCAGTACGTGAGGGGGGACCTAAACCTCAGAAGGTTCAAAATTGTTGTGAATTTCCTTTTTTAGCACAGCACTTCTGCAGAGAACCAAATGCCTGACGAATCTGCATCTTAAAATTATTTTACATCTCGTTATTTGGGTCTAGCCTCAAGCAGAAGTCAGTTTTACCGGTTAATCTTCATATCTTTGAAACACAAGGTGAAGATTAAAGGTGCTGACACAAATGTGTTAACGCAGTCTTTGGGAGCATTGTTGTGGTAAAATAAATGATCACACTTTGTCTTTTTAATTTAGTGGTGTTTTGATCAGTATTTCACTGAAGCAGTTCTCTGTCAGCATATGAAAGGCCATTTACTGTTTTTTTTTTTCTTTTTTCCTCTGGGTTTATGTCCCAACATACCAAAGTAGAATCAACTGCAAATACTCTGCTGAAGTGGCATTCCGTTTCTCTGCATCATAAAAGAACATTTTAACTCTTTATTGTTCATTTCAGTCCACCACCGTTTTACATGAGGTGTTAAAATACATGGTTTGAAAGCTTTTTTTCCGTTTTGGAGGTCTTTGCTGGGGTTATTAAAACTGGAAGGGGCTCTTCCAGTCCTTAACTCTGGAGGCTGCTAATGGCTCCATCCCCAGTTGCTGCAGGAGTGGGCCTGAGACCCAGGCCAGGAGGAGCAGGGTGGCTGTGCACACACTGTCTGTGGCTTGCCTTCCCCCAGGACAGACTCACCATATCCCCTCTGTACAGCTGTCAGCACAGGGGTCGGCTCAAAGTCTTCTCTGGCACCCCTCTAGCAGTAACAAAGATGGGGGAACTTGAGGAGGCCGGAGGGAGCGCTGATTTTTGAGTCTCTTGAAATAATGAGAAGGCTGTGTTGCAGGCTCATGGAATGGTGGGATCTTTATTGTCATGAAAATGAGGGCAGCTACTGCAGATCCCACTGTGTGAGGTGCTGGGGGGACCTGCTGGAGACCACACAGGGCATGGGGAGACAAAACTAGCGCAGTGATACCAGTACAACTGGGAGGGAGTCGGGAGCAAACTGTCCCAGATCACATCCAAGTCTGCTTCCCGAGAAAAGTAGTTTGTTTTGGCAAAGACCAGCTTCCCCCAGGAGTGAACTAATATTTGTGTAACATGGGAAAACAGGGGACTAGAGCTTGGAAGAAAACTAGGAAGGCAAGTTACTTGGCATTGTCAACGTATCCAGTCACTCTCTGCCCTACATAATTTTAGATTGTAGTTGACCTGTAAACATTTCCAAGACCAATTTAGCTAAGGCTAACCCCCTCCATGTGGCTTATTTTCACCCTTGCAAAACTCCAAGCTTCCTCATAAGGCCACAATGAGCAAAATTGGTCTTGGCCCAGAGCCAAATCTTGAAAGCCCAGTGGGGAGTTACTGAAGACCCACTGCAGAATAATCCAAACCCCATTCCTGTCAGTATTCCCATTGCTGTCTAGGCACGAAGTCACCTAGCCTGGTATCCATCCAGCTGAGACAATTAGCAGGATGGAGTTAGTGGACAGATTAACAAGACTAGGAAATACTGAGTAAAACCATCTCTCGCCTTGTTGCCTTGGCTGGCCAGATGCCCACCTAGTGGTGGCCAAGATACCACAGCACTACCAATCTACAGCACATGGTGGCCCTGGAAAAGGTGTCCCTTGAGGCCAAGCTCTTTCCAAGCTGGTCTCTGAAGTTTCGGGTTTACAGTTCAGCGCTCCCTGCGTGGTATTAGGTACCACAGTCATTTCCCATTCCCAGCCACTTCTCCATGTAATGCAACTGAAATGTATATTCAGCAAGCTTGATTTAACATGTTACTAATTAGCCATATTAAACAGCCTTTACTTTACAATTTCATAATCCCCATGGACTCTGGAGGAAATTATTTTATATAAATGTCTAATATTAATATATTGGAAAGAGGTGCTCTTTTATTTACAGGGTGTATCAATGTTTTCTTTGACAAAAATACTTTATTACTTTCCTCAGTACATTTTACTTTTTAATCTCCATCACAAAATGGATTGGATTATGTTACACATCTTGCATTTCCTTTTGTTTTGCAGTTTTATTTTACAGCAGAAGCCTTAAGAAATGCTTACAGTCTTTCTCTACTTGCTCTCTGCTTCTCAGATTTATTTTAAGATATCGTTTATGGAATTTGGTATGGTTTCATTTGCCTCTCAGTCCTCAGAGCCCTCCATTATTTTGAGCTGTTATTCTGAGCACTTCTGGGTGCCCTTCATTTCAGGAGAAAGTGTGAAAGGCACAGTGATGGGCAAAGTGATTGCTTCTACCAGGGTAGGAGGCTTCTTGAGATCATTCCTCATTGAAAGCGTAACATAAACTCAACAAATTCTGTGCCAAACTAGCATTACTATTCTATTTGAATACTGCAGTATTTTGCATAATTGCTGCTGTAGTGTGCCACTGGCAGTGTATTAGCAATATGCTTTAACCCTCTGGCATATAATAAAAATAACTGCAGGTATAAGGATCTTTCTTGATTGAATATTGTCCTAGCTTTCCAACAACTTGTTTCTTTACTTCTTCTTCTTCATGCACTTGTGTGTCCATTTTTATTGCTGTCCCACAAGATCCTAAAGACACAGTCCACACAACAGAAAATAAACCTTATCAATTATTTTCTTATACTTTGTATTTGCATTAAATTGTGATTATGCCTCCTACTTTTTCCTACAGACTGAATGAAAAAAAAATTATTAATGCTTATGGAACTTAATCTTTTGATGAATACATCATATTACAATTACATAATGTGATACTTCTTTTGAATCAAAGTGCTTCTTTTTTACAGAAATGTATCTTCTTGAATCCTTTGATTACCTTCCTTCAAGAAATAAGCTATTTCATTTCAGTGCAATGAAATGAATCTAAGATGAGCGTTGCTCTACAGGTCTTCTCCTGACAAAAGATCTAGCTTCCATAAAGCATTTCTGGGCATATTTAAATGGAGATAATTTTAAGTCCAGTAGGATATTATTTACATTCATTTCATCAGAGAATGTTTTCAATGATTGCATTTGAAGCACTCATTACTGTACAGAAAAACTGATCATTTAGTCTGAAAGTCTCACTTAAAATTCACAACAAACTGTAAATTTTGCTTGTGTCGAGAACTTAAGTAGCATTGTCAATTATATTAGAAATTTTAAAAGGCACAAATATAGAGCTGCAGCAGATGCAGTGATTCAGTTTGGTCTGAATTTTTGTTCATTTTCTTTAAAGGAAAAAACCCTGTGTCAAATAAGAAACAAATATCTGCTGGTGGAAGGCAACATGTGCAGCTCTGCACTTCTCAATTATCTGTGTAACTACAATCAACTTGGTCCCAGAGATATTTAACAAACAAATCCATGTGTTCAGAGGGGTTGGAAGAAGGACTCAGGGCTATAAATTCGCCATTTCACATGATCCTGAGCATGAATGTGCAGCACCTGATAAGTTCAGAGAGGGGAAAATGAGAGGGATCTCAGGTCCTTAGTAACACCCAGGACAACCTTTGCTGCTGGGGACAAATCACAGATGGAAGAAAAATACTGAACTATATCAAATACACTTTTCATCCTGATTTGTTCATTCAGTCATATTATTCCTTATCTGTGTGATAACTCCAGTAACAACCAAGACAACAAAACTGTCTTTTCTTTTTTTAAAAAAAAAAACTTCTCCTTCACTATTTTAAAAATACTGCTAACTCCCTTTCAGAATCTATCTCTAGTGACTAGGGCAGATACTCATTCTCAGGTTACCAGTAAATTTTACATTTTTCTCATGTTGTTCACCTTCACCAGTTTTTAAACTGTGGGCTTGACTTAGATCCATTTTGAAGTATGTTCTGCATAGACTGAAAGAGTAACACTCACCTTTCTTCTCATCTCCCCTCAAGTTATTCTTTAGACTTACAGTGTCTTTTAGCAGTTTATTTCATTTCTTTGTTAAGAAGAAGCCAGTGACATCAACTTACACCTCTGCAGAGGCGCTACATCCCTTTTCCTACCTTGGTACTTTTCCTCTTGCAAAAGATGATTTATGGCATCACATGACTGATGCTGTTTTCTTCCACAAAAGCCTGGACACCATAATCCCACTCGTACTCACGAATTAGCAAGTTTGGAGAAGAATGGCAGGTTCTCTTACTATTGCTTTTTTTTTCTCCCTCCTAGTGTTTAATCTTTTTTCTTACTTTTTTCATCTCCTATGAAACCTGAAGCAGTATACAATGGCTAAAGTTACTAACTGTAGGGCCATTTTATTTTTGCCATGGTTTGTGATCAGTTTATATCACAGTGGAACAGAAATATATATTCACAATCTTCTTATGGCATTTCAATTATTATGACTCCTGTCTTATCCAAGAATTTGTGCTGCTAATAGAAAGGAAAACCTTTGGTTTATAATTCAAAAGTAAATTCCTAAAATATCCAGAGAACTGATGGCTTTGCCTGAAGGCAAACAGAAATAGTACTTCTAGTCATTCATTCAGTTTAAATCTTGACAGTCTGAGCCTTGTTCCTATCTGCTATTACATGTGAGATTTCCACCCTTTATTACCGCATGGCTGCTTACATTTGATTTAAGAAATAATCGGAATTTGGATTTAGTGTGTTCTAGCAGAAAGACAATGCACTTCTGTTAGCTTAAAAAGAAAAAGGATAGTACCTACAACATATTTTTTTAAAAGTCAGAAACAGATGCCACGATAGTTTTTGCACATTTGACTTTTACTGAAGCAGGCTTCATAGAAACAGTATCTGTTTTTACAACCACTGTTGTTTGGTAACTGTCTTATTATAGAGGTCTTAAACATAAGAACATAGGGTTCATGACACAGAACAGAGAAGAAATTATCCTAACATGCCAAATGAACAGTGGGATTCTTCATTTTCAGGAATTTAGTAAAGCCTTAATTGCAGCAGTAATCAGAGGTGCAGGGGAAGGCTGTGCTTCGGAGCACCACTTTCTGAGCTAGTAATTAGGCATTGGGTCTCAGATAATGTAATGCCTCTAATTGTACAGAAGGCTGTAATTCAGTCTGGGAGCTGCTAATGTACTGCAAGGGCACAATTTAGGTGGCTTACAAACTGCAACAGAAATATGATGCTGGGTTATAGATTTAGTATTCTGTGAATAAATAAGGAAGGCTGTGTAAACGAGAGGCTGTAACTTACATATTTTTAAGTCTCATGAAAAATAACTGGCGAAGAGATTTGAAGTGTATTTAGTTTAAGAGAAAACAGATTGCTGAGTAAGATTACAAACAGCACATTACAAAGGGCTATGCTGTGTGCAGCACAGAGGGACAATAGCAACATATTACTACGCAGTGAATTATTAACAATGGAATTACCCCACAAGTTTATTTCTTAGTGAATCCTTCTAGTCTTGGAATATACTGTCTGAAAATATGTTATCCAGCCTGCCAGGACTGATACTTAGATAGATCTGTTGGTGCGTAATGTGAAATGTAATTTTATTTTTTAAAGAATAGGTTACAAATTGCATGTCTTTTTGGTAGATTAGGTTGCTGGTATTCCCAGAACTTCTGGCAAAAGCACTGGATATTTTACTGACAAGTAACAAATGTATGCGTAAATGTTTGTGAATTTATCATGAGTCCTAGGAAATGAGCAATTTATAATATCTATTGGCATAAAAATGTGCGTTGCATTTTTCAGTCTCGCAAGACTGAGATTATTCTGGGAAACGGCATGACAAACATGAATCATGCATTGTCAGAGCAGTGCCCCTCCTGTAACTACTTCTAAGTGTTAGCAGTGTCATTGAGGGAACAGGAGATTAAGCCTCTACCCTTGGGATCCTCAAAGGCAATGCCTGCATTAACCTTCATCTCTTTTTGACTACAAATAGCCATGCAGTAAAGTAGTATTGATCGCATGCATTAGATCAGTCAACACTGTTTTGTTCAGCCCACCCTGATGAACTCATTCCAGACGTTTTTCAGACCAGTACATATTGACCTGAATGTTCTTACTCTGATTTAGAGCAGAAGAGGGTCAGGTGACACCAGCTTCATGCAAAGGATGATTAAAGCTGTCAGAAAGAGGACTTGGAGCTAGATGGCTGAGCACACCACTATGTTTCTTTTTTCAAAATTCTTTCTTTTGTTGGGAACATAGATTTCTGCAAAATTTAGGAACTATTAGCATATCACAGGAAAGCACAAATTAAAAATGACAGTGGTGGCATGGAGTTACCTTCATTCTCCAGAGTTTGTTTCCTCTGTTCACTTGGACAAAGGTACCAAATTGAGGATGTCTGCAGTTTGGGAAGGGGATCAGAGTCAGAGGGTTCTTACCTGAAGGAAAACCAGTTCTTATTCTTGATTCTTGCAAGAATCTCACTTTGAAACTGACCATTCATTTCTTCATGACTGGAAACATCATACGGAGGTGGTATAAAAATTAAAATCAGTTTAGCTTCCTTATGACTCTGTGGGCTGCAGGAACCTTCTCTTGGGTGGTGTGGGAAGAAACTGTAGTCTATAGCTATCTAAGAAGGTGTTCATATGTAGAGTCTGAATTAATTTATCTCGAAGTCACAACTTAGTTTTTCTCAGACACGCTTACCAATATTTATCTCAGCTATGAGAATCCATCCCAATGTTTCTTTTGTCTTTGCAATTTATGGATTCACAGAGGAAGATACAGGAGTCAGATACACACTGTAATCAGCTACTGAAACCCTATTAGATGGATATAACACCATTTTTTAGCTCTAGCTCTCTGAAAAGATTATATTATTATAAAACCTTCAAATGACTTAGAGCTTTTGTGTTTTCCTCTCTTCTTGCTGCCTAAAATTTAGGCCATGCATTAATGAGGATTTTTGGTAACTATTTCTTTTATTCTTCTTCCCCATGCCTCCCTTTCCTACCACAACCCCAAAACCCTTCCATCCCATGTGTTATAACAGCAGTTCACTCAGTATCATCAATCAGTATCAACATGACAAAGTACATTTTTACTGGTATATGAAAACCAACTTTTGTATATGCTGATTTATGCTTCATCTTAGCCTCTTGCTGATGTGAAAATTAGCATAGGGAAAAGGCAGTCTCTTTAAAGCACTTCTTCCTTGTATTGGAAGCTACCTTTTTTTCATTTTTTTAACTGTCAGATTTTACAGATAATTCTGGCCAGATTATTCACTCACAATGCTAACTGATGGCTAAAGATTTTCTGTCCTAAGAATTCATGCAGAAATAAATCCTAGAAGGCCCTGAAACTTGTGCTTATGACAGGATTTTGATGTTTACAAATTATGCAACAAGATTCAGATTTTGCTGGGGAACTAGCTAAATTTGGCCATATGTTATGCACATCTGCAACAAAACTATTTTATAGAGTAATACAGAAGAAATTAAAAGGGTCAAACCTTGCTTCATCTTGGGCTGATCTTGAAAACTCCCACAATATTTCATCTGGTTTTGGATGCACAGTGCCAGCGTGCCAGGTCACACAGGTTGACATCAGGTACTGCAGGCAGAATCCTCTGCTAAGCGTTCCCTAAAAACCTTTTCCTACACAGAGTCCCCTAGCAGTACCCTATCATGGGCTTAGGCACAAAGTAGAACTGGCTAAATAAAATGCACTGCATCAATAGTCAGTGACTTCTGCAGGGTTTTTTTAAATAAAAAGATAATTTAAAAAAAAAAAAAACACACAACTTGGTAATTTTGCACGCACTTTTTCTTGTCCAGACACATAAAATGCTTAAAAATCGTATTATATATATGCTGAGCCAAATACCCCATTCCTTTAACTTCAAAACTCTGAAAAGGATAAAGGCAGCTACATCTTGCAGCATATTAAATGCAGAGTAAGTGCATTGGGGCAAACCAAACCCTGGTGTAAGCACAAGCACTCATAGACAGAAAATGCTCCAACCATCCTGTCTCACTGGGGACCAACCATCATTTCAGTTCTCACTATCACAGGACAATAGATAGTGTAAGATCCACATCAGCTATAGATATATTGGAAATTTAACTTCTTTTGGGTGCAAATTTTTCCTCATGGGCTGGGGAAAACCTGATGCTTCAAGAAGTGTTCTACGTTATTTTCCATGTTAAATAATCAACCTCCTCATAAATCATAAGTTATTAGAAAAAAAAAGGGGTCTTTTTTGTCAGTCAAAATGCATAATGTGTTGCAATATTTTCATAAGGGACTAAATACATATTATATATATATATTAAGAATTATGTATAGGTCTGCATATAGACTCTGGTAGCCAAAGGGGTAACTTTATTTCAGTAAACCTCTGTTTACCCCTAGAGTGCTTACGAGCCTAGTAGCTTACTTATGGAATAAATTCTTCAGTAAATTAGTAAAATTTTGTTTTAGTGAATTTAAATATTCCAGTTGTGGCCTTTAATCAGATTTGGATTGCCTATGATTTGACAGTAGAAGAGATGAAGTGTGAGCCGATTGAAGGACACTGCTCATTGCCACTGCAATGATTCAGAGGAGCTAAAGAACAAAAGTGCAGAACAAAGGAAAACCTAAGGCATTTCTGTGTGAGTGACAACATCAATTTTTACTGTAGCATACAACTTAGCTGTGCCTCAAGTGGGATGTTGGGACATGTCACTAGTTAATACTGGCTGAAATGGAAGTTAGCCTGAAACACCCCTGGAACACATAATAGAAAGCACCTGTGTGATTTAGGACCTGCTTGGCAGACAGGGATTAGCTCCTGAATGTTAAAGACCTCTTGCAAAATGGGAATTGGATGGAACCAGCAAGAAATTACATGGCAAAAATTATTTCTCAGGAGTGAAGCACCAATAACTTACATACGTGCTTATTTAGAATGGTAGATTTTGTCCTTGGTTCCTCCTGTGTCATCTGCTATTTGTTCCAGACTTTCATAGTCTGTGACTCCAGTGAGCTGTTGCAGACAGATAGCCCTAAGGTCTACATACGCAGAAATTTTAGGCTTCTTGTCATGGAACAAAAAAGATCTAAATGACAAAAACTCTGGCTCCTAGATCACTAGTAGGAATCCCTAGAGTTGGAAGCATCAGATCCAGCTGATATTTTCAAGGTAGAAGTTCCAATTTCACAGAGGACACGTGGAGGACCTAATAACCTCTGCTTTATATATGGCATTTCATTCACTCTAAAACTCCTTCTCATCTTTTAAACTTTTAGTTGCGCTCCTTTTGATTGTCTCCATCTACCCCAATCCTGTTATAAAATGCTGTGCCCAGAGCTGTCACATTTCAGCACCTGAGGGATTCATCAGCTCTGATGAAAGACATTTCAGTATGTCCCCACACTAAACAGTATCTCAGGTCTTGTGCTCCTGAAGCTTCTTTTTTTTTTTTGCAACACCTAGAGAGTTATCCTCCACACCTTACATGTATAAAGTAGTTCTTGTTCTCAAATTCTCACTGGGCTTATCTTTTCTTTTTTAAAAAAATTTGTTTACTCTGACATCAGATTATTTCTCCAATTTATCAAACAAAGTTCAGATTTTAATTATGTTCACTGTTTAAAAAACAGCTTTTTGTCGTCTATTTTACACACATATTCTCTATTTTGTTGTTCAAATCTTTTATTTGAAAACCAGAAGAAATACAGCACTGAGTGTTCCTAGTATTTAATGTGCTTCTCTTTGCTATTGGCATAGTTCTTTGTGTACGGACATGTTAGGGGTTTTTGGCTTAACGTATATTTACCTTAAGGTAATAAGATCATATTTTCCCAGCTTGAATATGAGACTCTCATATAAGGCAATATCAAAAGCTTTAAAAATCAGGCTAAATTTTACATGTCTCTTCTTCTATCCACCAAGTAAGTTATCGTGTCAAAGGAGTAAGTTTGGACTCAGATATGACATTTTGAGCTTGCGGTACTTTAGTCTGCATCCATGGTTTGAGGGATGTATTTTATTTTGTCCTAGAATTTTTATGTTTGAACAAATAACAGAAGCATATAGCTCAGTGGAACAGGACTTCCCAGGGCACTCTTATATTTTCATATTAATACAGTACTTGGTATTACACAATAGCCATGAAAAAATACAGTTTCTGTTGTTTTTCTAACCAGAGTCATCAATTGCAATGTCAGCCACCAGCTGGAAGTGGAACTTATTAAATTTATTAAGAACAATTGGAAAAGTTGACACAAAGCTGTAAATTATTACTCCATACCCTCTGCCTATGAAACAGGACTGACAAATTAGATCTTCTATACAGCTGGTCTAACATTTATTTATTCCAGAATATGACAGTGCTTCTTAATAGAACTTACCAATGTTTATAATTATATTTATGGAAGTTTCAGAAGACAAAATAAGCTTCTTCCCTAATTCTATCTGACAAAGGTACTGATGTCCAGAAAAATTATCTACTACTTTAAGTCACAGAAACTATTATAGGACAAGAAGGAAAGGAGGAAGGAAGGAAGGAAGGAAGGAAGGAAGGAAGGAAGGAAGGAAGGAAGGAAGGAAGGA
>JAHREE010000563.1:1094367-1131045 GCA_033628505.1 Tringa tobata
CTGCAAAAAACTTAACCATTATATGTAGATAAAAAAGTGAGACCTTTCAGAAAATCAAAGAGAACATAACATCAGTCTGCCATGTCCCAGTCATGCTGCTGATTAGCCCACCTCTCTCCTATTCAAACTGATATATTCACTTGACATTTTGACAAACCAAAATTTTCTGATGGGAAAATAATTTCAGGAAAGAAAGAAAAATCCTGCTCATTTCAGCTTCATTACCCTTCCTATATAATTAAAACATTAGTCCTTTTGTTTACTGTAATAGTTACCTAGTATTTCTTGCATGCTCGACACATTTTTGCAAGAAAGAAAATTTCACTTTTAACATTTTTCCTGAAGCTGTATGACAGCCCTTTTCACAGCTTATCAGGATTATGGTTTTTGAGATATCATATTTAATTACGCAAAACTTCCTCAAATCTCTGGACAATTTGGTGTACTGCAAGCTAGAAAGAAAAAGGTAAAAAATCTATAAGATATTGATGTCATCAGTAAAGATGATATAGGATGTTATTTCATATGGTGTTGAAGTTTTAAAATTTTTCTATTAATTTGCCACATACTGAATTACCATTTTAAATAAAAGACCAATAGATAATTGTATAACTACGAGGAATGCTTGAAGTAATTTAAAGTAATGCAGCAAATTATCTAAAACCATTTAGTTAAATATACTAGAGAGGGGTCAAACCTAGGGCAGCACTATTTAAATCAAGCTGAATTCCATTCTGAGAATAGATTCCAAATAGATTTTTAATTGGGCTTTTTTGTCCACAGGGCATTCTACCACACACTTTTCGTTTGCAAGTAAAACCCACCAGAATGTCCTCCATCAGGATAGTGCCAGGTCTCTCTTCATTGCAAAATTTCTGTATTATGAAGTATGCAAATATGTTATGAGGCTTTCATCCACTGCCCGTTTTTCTTACAGTTAATCCCTCAAGCCAAACACTGGGTACTTCCCGTGCCCGGTTCATTTCATTACGTAGAAAAACAGGAAAAAAAGCCATAACACTAGTTGGGCTTTTCCTTATAGACCAGCTGCAAAGATGGTGCAGATGTTTTGCTGCAATGGTGTGATCCTCAGCAGGAAAAGCTGGTCCATGAAGTCGGCACGGTGGCTGCACAGGGCCTACCGGAGAAGGATGCAGCCCCGCACACGAAGGGCCCGTCACTTTATTGCTCTCTGGCAGTACTGCCCGAGCACAGAGAATGCCAAGCTAACCATTTTCTTGGAGCTATGAGGGTTTTGGTGTGCAGCATGGCAACCTGGGTGGGACAGGGTATGTGACAGCACTGGGATTGCCCTGAAGAAGTGTCTCCCTGAGCGCAGGGATACCGAGCTTTCAGCTTCCACTGTGCTCCCAGGTACATGCAAGTCCATCAGTGATTCCCTCTTCTATTGTCTTACTTCCATGTGGAAGCAAAGAAAATGGAAACTTTAGAAAGAAATGGAAAGGTCAGGTATAGCCATGAGGACAACAGAAGAGTTACTATGGTTTGGATACATTTTGGCCTTTCACTTATGCAAGTGTTCCTTACCACCGCTGGAAACCTAACCCCAGGAGATAAAGTGTGAAGTACATCAGAAGACAACATTGTACATGAAGACAGATTCCTAAATTGTTTCTGCTAGTGATTCTGGAAAAGAAGATGTAAATACTTTGCAAAAAGATGACGTGCAGTACTTTTCAATTAAAGACAAAATCATACAATCGTTTCAAAAGCACAGTGACAAGTTCACCTTTTGTAAATACCTTTCTGGATAAATGGCAATAATTAAACCAGCCTATCGGTTTGTGAGTTTTTTGGACAAAACCTTTGCTAGATGAATAATAGCTGCAAATGTACCAGCTTCTTCTACAAAGAGTACTTGCAGGAAAGTTTCGTTCTTAAAACATTGACAAATCATTTACACTATTTTTGTTATAATTAGTTGTGTTTACAGGATTTCAGATATTTTGTCACGGGACTGAATTTGTTTCAGATGGGAGGGGCCACTGCAAATGAAAAGTTCAGTTTCAGATACAACATACTTCGCTTTGTTAGAAACACACTTTTCTTAAAGCCTATGAAGAGACATCAAGTACCCAACATTTTTATCTACAGTTCTTCCTAGCACGGTACTCTCAGTAAAAATTAGCACAGTAGAGAGCTTTTGCATCATTTGTATGTCATGTAACCTCTCAGAATGCTTGAGTTGTAAATTTGCTTTCATTATTTTCATAAAGGACCCTAAAGTCACATGCTAATGGTCCTAACAAGCAGTTGATATTAGTAAACTCATTGCAGACAGGACGCACTACAAAATTAAGGGCAGCTAGTTGCAGGTACTGGAGCAGAAATACGTTAAAATAACATCGACAAGGTTTTTAAAATCTGTCCCAGTTGGGTTGAAACTAGTAGTAGAAGAGGCTCCTGCCAGTGTGCAAGTGGTGCAGCTCCTCACAGAGACAGCAGCAACAGCAGAGAGTTGGAGAACAACACTTTTAACAACTCTTTTCAGAACTGGGCATGATTCTGGGTCTAGCAAACCAGTGGGATCCGTCTCCAGTGCAAGGCTGATTGTGGCAGATTGTGTCAGAAGTTCTCGTGATGAAGAAGTGACCATGTCATATGAAAAGACAATGCAAATAAAATTGATGTGGAAGCCCTCAAATCAAGAAAGTTGTCACACATATACTAAATTTTACGTTTAAAGTTTTAAAAAAAAAAATAATCAAGATCTTCCCTAAATCATGGCCGTCAAGAAAAAAAGATTTTACATGAAAAATGTGAAAAAGGACAAAGAATTGCTTGTTCACTATAGCTTTCCCTTTAAATATCTACAGAAATCATCTGAATCTGTGAAATTTAAAGGGCTTTGTAATATTTGTAAATATTTGATTTCTAAACCAAGTTCTGTTAGGTAAATGAGACTTTTTTTAAATTAAGCTTCTTGCATAATGGGTCAGGCCCTTCTATTGTTGTTAAATTGTGTATTGGTCACCAAGTAAATTTGATATTGAGAGAAGCTGTTTTAAATCCATCTTATAAATGCTCCGAAATAGAATGAATATATATATATATTTACAACTTCTATTATTTACTTGACAGACTTGAATCAAAGGAGCCCTTCCTGTCCGTTGGGTAAGTAGTAATATGTATATTTACATGTATATTTATATATTCACCTATCATACAATATAATCTATGAGATTATGTTGAGCATAAACATCCTGTTTCAACATTATATATGCCTAAGACTAGAAAAAGTACTTATCAGTCAATAAAGTCAGCAGTTGTGGATATCTTCCTTCTTGGAGAATGTGAAGAAGTATGTTTTGCTTCTATTGACTAACCAAAATTTGTAATAAAAGACATAGGCGTTAAATATTGCATTGAAAGGTAGCTGGCTTATTATTTTGTTTTCACTGATCTTTCAGTCAGAAACCACTTCAAATATTGTCTATACCACTTGTATGAGCCCCTGAGCAAATAACTGATATTTTCCTTTAAAATCCTTTTCTGATACTTCAATAACAGAAATAAAATCAAATTCATAAAACAGAAAAATATCACATTTTAGCCTAATTATAGACCAGTGCACTGCTTCACGTATTACGGCTGTTGTGTTCATAGTCTCATAGCCACTTAAACAGCTATATAATCTATAAATTGATTAACTCATCTTTCTAAAAATCTATTTTAAAATGTGACATATTCTGAAAAAAGTACCATTCTTTTATAAAATGTAGACTACTATATATATGTTAAAGGTAAGTATCTGTATTTTATTTTTGAGTCTGAAGTTCACTTTTCCTTTTAGCTTCTTTCTTTAGAATTTTTCTAAGTGTCCTAACATTCTCACTCTGTTTTCATTCAGAACTGTGTATTCCTTTTGTCTCTTCATTCTCCTTTTAATTTGTTCACAACACCATACTTCATTCCATCAAGAACATAAACTGCAGACAAAAGATCCCATACGATACAACCATTTAAGGGTTAGTTTTACCATGTAATTATCAGTAGCTTCCAAATTTTTCTATTAACTGCAGATCAAAGAACTACTTCAAGTTCTGAAGTGCGAATTCAAGTTAGCAAAAAAAGGAAGTGTGTCAGTTATGAACAGGGAAACTCAACAAATCAGCATAAGCACGGCTGAGATACATCTCCATTTCTATACCATAAAGTAACTTTGGTTTGTTTGAATATATTATTGAATTAATTGCTTGTCATTTCTACTTTCTACCAACTCACAATTATTGAAAAATAAATTAAATGTTCATCAAATTGGGGGCGGCTCTTGTTTTTCATGCTTTGAAATGTCCAAATTCATTATCAAATACAATCGCTTCTATTATTTAGAATAATAAAAAACAATGATAGCAATTATGTTAATAGTAGTTGTCACATACACAAAAAAATCCTACTTTTGTAGTTCTTGCCACAATCTTCAGAACTTTGCTGTTAATTTTAGGATATCTGGGGACATCTTCCTAGGAGAAAGCATTATGTCTATGGTTTGGGGTTTTTTTCCAGATAAGCAGGTTGGTGGCCACTGTGTAAATGAACATTGCCTCCATGTAGCCATTGTATGTGAGTTTGTCGCTGAACTGGATTCCTCTTGGGAAGTCTAATCAGAGCAAATAGACTTAGCCTCTTCCCAGAACTCCCCAGAAATTCACCTCTAATGTACTTGAATTATTTTTTGCAAGTTTACAATAATAATAAAAAGGATAGAAAATATGGAAATTAGTTCCCGCCTCTGTGCTACTTTTACCTTTAACTTCTTTATTTCATCCACCTCAAAGGAGGGCTGTGCTCTGAGGAGAGACCCACGCCAACACCCACCTCATTGGTTCTAAGTCAGAGAGATGTTCCTCCCAGTCCCACAGTAATTGGGGGTTCATTTATTCACAGAATGAGCTCCTGTACCAAGCCCTGTATCTGAGGTTCTAACCCAGACCAACAACTGCAACAAGAAGGCTGTTTGCAGACAAAATGCTGACTCAACCTCAGTTAGACTAACACATGGGTGCCCCTAATTCATTTTGCAGCTAGAGTTGGTCAAAACACCAATCTAAGTTACTTCAGGCTGCCTACTGATGATTTGGTCCTGTACAACAGCCTTTCATTCGTCTCCCTTTTGTGACAGAGATTTGTTTCCACATTTTCATTATACTGCCTGTAGGGGCTAATTATGCTCTTTTCATTCTGCCGTGCCTGAGCTAATGACTTCTTGGTGTTTCTTCATAGTTATGTCTTTTGGTGGGGGAAGGGAACATGAAGTGTGACAACGTTAAGAACTCAAGACTGCCACAGTTTGTTGAGCTCTGCCCATAGGTGCAGGGCTACTGCCTTCCCATGAGACATCCCACAAAGCAAAGGTGGTTCTTAAAAGGATGCATCGTTTCCCCTCTCTCAGAAAGCAGGCAGCTATAGAAAGAAGTAGACCACACCTCTAGTTTGTATCTCAAATGCAGGAGGGAGTGAATAGCACCTCTAGTCCCTTGGTAAAGGAAATTCCATTTATCCTTCTTTCTATGCGAAGAGCATAGTCAAGCAGAAAAATCCATGCTCCTTTACTCCCAGTGCAAGACAGGGGCATAATCTGGCACTGCAATAACAGTAACCTCTTTAAGACAAGTCTCTAACGGTAGCAATCAGGAGCAAATCTTCATCTAGTATGTGATCTCTTCAGATAAAACTATCCAAATTCAGTGTTGTGATTTTGGGGCTAGAATAGAGAGCTGCATTTGAGATACATGTCGTCTTCCTTTGTCTCTTAGAGATGAAAATAAAATCCTTGGGCCAGGCTGAACCATCTTTAATGGTGCTGAACACTGAGTGTTAGCCTGTAGGGGCAGAGGATGCTCCTCGCCACAGGTGTCAGTTCCACACTTCTGGGGTTTTGTGTCCATATTCAACCTGAGCAAGACAGAGAGATGTCTGGGTGTTCTTTCCTCTCCATGTTATGTAGCAGTCATGCTCATGTAGGGTTAAAATAAAAAAAAAGAAGTTGTGCAAATAGCCAGAATGGCTGGAAGACTTTACCATCAGAGACAAGTTCTGGTAAAACCCTACCAGACTGAAGACTACTGACAACGGACCAAATTAACTTCATGCAGAAGTCTTTGGAAGATTCAGATCTAGAAAGACCAAGCAGGCCAAGAGGTACCAAAATCTGGGTACTGCAAAAGAGACAACCCAAGAGCCAGCTCGTATTAAGTTCATCCCACTTTGTGCCAAAGGATGTATAATACTTAAAAAAATACATTTAAAATGCAAAAAACTTTTAATTATCCATTTTTTTTCTCCATATTTGGCATTTTGTTCCTAATAATGATGCACAATTATCCCTCAACAAAAATCATCACTCTCTCTAGATGATTACATGATAATCCAGTTACTAACCATTCACCCAGCTATTCCTTGGCAGCTGATTCATGGTAACTATCTGAATGTAAAAGTTTAGCTGTTGACAAATTCCAGATAATACTGCGTGCAGATTTATAATTGTTTTTCTGTCTGAACCCTAGAATTCAAAACTCATTTTGTAAGACACAGCCATTGCAGTATCTTTTGAGACCTGGAATAGTATCATATGGCCAAGAGAGACCACAATTATTTTGTAACTTTTATACACTAGATATTCTTTGAATTAATTCTTGTCTGTATCTAACTGTACCTGTATGTAACTTTCATAACATCTGATCTTTAACACATGCAGTGGTAGAAAATCCATCAGAGCAACTAATAAGTTTGTCAAACTTTTAAAAATCTTTGCTTTCTTTGTTAGGTGTCATTTAGTAGTATGTCCCATACTGTTGAATTCAGAAGAGACAGGGAGAGAGAAAGTAAGAAACAGGGCTTATTTTTCCTGAGGCTAGTGAGAAGTTAGATTCATCTCCTGTCAGCTGCAGAGAATGGGATTACTTTTGGATAAGCAGGCAATATCTCTTCAGTAGGTCTTTGAAAATGTATGTGTTTTATACATCTGGTTGTCAGCTGAGATTTAATCTATTTCTTTTCTTTTGTGTAGATGTTTAAAAAAATACAGTAGAAACTGATGACATTTTCACTCTTTTTTTCTCTTCTTCAAGATTGGTTGTTTGCTACATACAGTATAAATTTTGGTGGAAAGCCCAGAGAAAGACATAAGTGAAATGAATGCATTGTATGCATTTATTACATGATGGATAGTTGTCTGTTGTGGGAGAAAGAAGAGAGATACAAGTAAAATTGGTACTAATTGCTGCATTTTTTTTCCATTCTCAGTAAAAAGACTAGACATCTGTATGAACTATTATTTTCCTCGCCGAAGTCTTGTTTCTAGAAAGTATATGACAATAGAAATTACTGAAAAGCCATGTTTTTCCAAATCACAACTTAATCACAGTACCTTTTGAATCACAAGTACTCACTTCTAGGAGAGATGGAGGAATTTTAGTGTGCTTAGCTTTAGAAAATGCTTCCAAAATGCAAAAAGTAAGATTCCTTAATATTGTTCTAGCAGAATTGTTCTGAGAAACATGGAACTTGGCACAACTGGAATTTGTTACCCACGTCTTTCTTTTGCTTGAGTTTTCTTTCCCAAAGGCCGTTTTGCAGAAGAACTACAGGAAATCCTGCACTCAAACACTAGTTTGAGGGATCCAATTCTAAAGTGAGATAGTTTTTTTTTAAAAAAAAAAAAAAAAAAAAAGAAGGCCTAGTCCTGGCAGCCTCTGTTAGGACAATATTCAGTCCACTCCCAAAATATGCAGGTTATTCCAATTCACAATCAGTTTTCATGGGGGTTTGTTGTGAATTTTTACACACAATAGGTTATAAGGCACAAAACAGAATGTAGCCACACGTCATCTTACATACAACAAACACCATCCTGACTATTACATTAGCACCAGTGGAAGGAGCAGACATTATTCCTACTGTTCCCATCCAGCTTTTGAAGAGAGATAAATAAGAGAATGATTTTTCTTCAGCAGAGGAAAAATATAAAAAAGAAGAGGAGATACTGGACGCATTTTGCACTGTTAATATGAAACGAATAAAAGTACCAACCTGGGAATAATCTTGTAACTCTCATTCACATTCAGGCCAGGTATTCAGGAGCTGTGTTTTCATGAAAATTATGGGAGGACTGAGCACACTTGGTAGTTATTTAAACTCATTGTTTAGAGACAGCCAGTAATTCCTTATGCTTACGACCGCTCAGGCTCTGTGACTTGATAGGCAGCAGCAGGTCTTCTGCATTTGCAGAGAATACCACCTAAAACAACTAACCCTTCAGTTATGTGGGAGGTTTAGTCTGGAGGCCAGAAGCAGAAGTCAGGGGACTGCAAGGGCTCTATGCACAGCGAGGCTGCCAGGGTAGACCTCAGAGAGACGGGAGGGATTTGGGGGATGATAGCATGTATGGAAAGCTGAGGATCTTCATGAGACGCTGAGAATCTGTATGGTTTAATTTCAAGCAGTATTACTGATATACCTCTCTTCCAACAATTTACCAAAACCCACAAGGATTAAGCTTTTCTATAATTGCATACTTTCTATTATTATAAGACTCTGAAATAGTATATGAATATCACTGTTTTATAAATTTATAGAAAGTGCTTTCGATTGACAATATCTCTGAAGAAGAGATTACAAAAACATAGTAATAATAATGTTGGTCCATTTTTGTTACTGCATTTGTCAGTGTTTTTATGTCATTACTCCATGTTTAAAGGTCTCAGATTATGTATTTTTCTACTCATCTGCAATCTAAATGACTATTTTATGGTTCCTCTATTTTTCTGATATTTTCATTCTACATCATGTCCACATTCACACACACACAGAAATATATATTGCATAAAGAACAGGCTAATGGATTTGGCCAAAAAATGAAAGTATTTTCCTAATTCCATTAACTTTTTTAGCAACAAACTCAACAAATTTGCACCTTAATAAATCCTTTTTCCCCTGTCTGACCTTAATGACACCAGTAACAATGGGCTTCATAATTGAGAAAGGCAACAGAGCATGAGATCACTTTTTTTCTCTTCTGGTTATTCTATTTGCCTTTCCCTTTTATTTACTCTCTGTTATTTCTCTCATCCAAGACTGCTCTTTCCTTAGTAATTCTAGGAAAACAATCCATATGCAAGTCATTTATGTTCTGGGTTAATGATGATCAATCCCTCAATACTGAATATGTGTAGTTTAGCCTGTGTAAGAGACAGGATGTTCTCTAGAGGAGGGAAAATGATGTGCAAGAGAATGTTTCTGAACAAAGCCAGGAGGCTGAAACTTTCTAGAGGGGGGTAAAAACAAAAGGAAATAAATAGGGATACAGGAACATAAGAGTAGAAGTGAAAGTCCGGAAAAAAGAACTGCACAAAGAAGTAAAAAGGGAGGTATTTTCTTACAATGGAGGGGGGGGGGGAGGAAGGACAATGTTCGCTGGGTAAGTAACTTCATTGCAGAACAACACTATTTTCTTCAAACTCACTGGGGTTTTCCCAGACAGTAGTCACTGATCCAGGAGTTATAGAAAACAGTGTTTGGAGAAGTCTGTGTTAGGAGAGTATTCCTCTTTCATCATAGTATCTTGGCCCACCAGTCCCTAGGGGCTTCTGTGAATACACACGCCTTACTGTGGAAGACTAACAGGCACTTGAAACAATTTCATGAATGAGACCTAGCTCCCTACTCACACCACCTCTGAAAATTGAGACAGTTTTTCTTCCTTTGTATGGCTATTGTCATACAAAAGATTTTCATTATTTTCATGGGTTTCCAGATCATTACCAAGAAGTTTTAATTCAACATATTCCTCTTGCTAAGTATATGGAAAGATATAATAATTTTGAATTTTGATATTTTGAATTTCAAATTCCCTATATTCCCTGTTCAAATCAGTTTGTATTTTCACATTGCTCTTCCACTTGTGTTGCTTTTATTACTTTTGTATGGTAGTAACAATTGAAACTCTTCTTAATAATAAGTTCCTAGCATGCTAGAGCTGGTTCAAATATTTGGGAAGGATCCGATGACCAATCCCTCTGATTCCACATTTCAAATCAGCTCAATCTTTTTCACTAGCAAGTGAAATCTGAGATTGGTCTATCAACTGAACATGCTTCTTGCACTTCTGCTAGAAGAGAATGGTGGGACAGCAAAGATAAATATATGCTTAGAAGACCAAACCACAGAAAAACAGCTAGTACTGCTATGCTAGCTTTAACTTGAAAGTCCACCTCACGTCCTTCTGCAGTAATGTAATTTACAGTTCCTTAATAAAGAGATTTCTTCTTTGGAGATTGACTACCCATGATAACGATAGCAATCAGCAACTGGCCTTGTTTCCAAAATTGTTGCTCCAGTCTATGGAGCTGTCTATACACCAGTCTATATACACGTTGGCTTTCTGAAATGGTTGGATGTTTTAAATTTTGACATTCTCATTAAAAGCCACAACAAGAGCACTGCCACACATCCTAATTTCGGTTTTTTCTTTTCTTATCTTTCTGGTTTTTTGAAGTTAAGGGAATATGTCAAAGAAGGCAGCACATGTAAAGCAGTGATAACTGTGCTGGCCAATTGGCTAGGCTGAGTAAGGATTAAGAGAATTAGGGAGGCAGAAGAAAGAAGATAGTGTTAGCTAGATGTTTATTTAGTACATATTTTTCATTGCAGTGTAAAAGTATGAAATGTATAAAAAGGAGCATGTTTTTCCTTCTATTCATGTATTCTCACCATAGTATGTAAATTTAAGCTCTCTTCCTTGTCCTAGGTTTTGCATTGAGGGGCAATGTAAAACCCTAAAGATGAAGAGTACTATCATGAATAATGATGGGAAGAAGGGTGAAATTTTTTCTGGATTCTCTACCATTTAAATCTTTGATAATTTCACTGAAGTGGTGTGTCCCACAGAGCTGCACCATCAGAGCTGGGATCATGGAAGAAATAGATGTCTTCCAAAGAGGTTGTTGATTCTCCATCTGCTGAGGTTTCCAAGTTTCAGCTAGGTGAAGCCATGGTTGACATGGTCTAGCCCTGGATATAGTTTCCTGTTGGGCAGGAGGCTGGACCAGATGCCTTCTAGAAGTGCCTTCCAGCTCTGTGAATAGGCAGGGAGGCTACTTTAGCTGTTGGACGCTTGGCACATACAGTGACAATTTCAGCCTCTTTAACTTCCCTCTGTGAAAACATGAGAATATCCTGTCCCAGGGTGTGAAACTTATAGAAATAGGAGGCAGTGCAGAAAGAGGCACATGGGAGATGTATTGCTGCCACAGACCATACTGGAGCTCTTACTTCTCTCTCACGTTTGTTAAAGGTTTAGGAAACATTGTCTTTAGTGTTGCTCTGTTGATAGCCTTGTGTATGATACTAGGGAATGACAACTCACAACTTGCCTTATTGGATCCTTCAGCTGTCCATTAGCATGCAGTAGTTTACCCCTTATTTGAAAATAAAAGACAATCAGGACATGTCCAGACACCAGGCGAATTTTCGACTAGTACAATGAATCTTATCATAGGTTTTTTTCTACAAATTTAGCTTGATCTGAGATCTGACCTCGTTTACAGATCACTTTTCAACTGCATTAGTATAATGCCTTTACACACCTTAATTTGAAAAGAAGCAGATCTGTGTTTAGGGTGTTTAGGGTCATATTCAATAGCTTCGGTTTGGTCCAAACTGCTGTTGATTTCAAGGATTAACGATTCTGCTAGTCTTGGTTTCAGCTTGGTTGGAAATTTTTGCCTTAGTTCCAATTATGAACTTCAATTCAAAATCAATCTACAGTTATCAGCTGAGTTTGGGGATTTTTTTTTCACCTCAGGGTAAGGCTGGGTTCTTATCGTTCTTACCATTTTGCAGGCCAAAGTGCTGGAAAACTTCATGACAGCTTTGTTAACATCAGCCATACACACCCCCATGAGGTTTCATGCACAGGTGTAACAGGTTGCAACAACTTTGCTGATGATGTACACGAAAGAAAATAAGAATTAGGTCACATTCTCTCTTACTACTGGTATGCAAAGAGTTTTATTTCTAACCATTTAATTACTGTGTTTTATTTAATTTTATTTGTAAAATTTCAGCTTTGGTTCTCAAGTCATGTTAGGATCAGTTTTGTTCAATGAAAAGAATTTCTTCACAACTGCATATTAGAGTAGAAATAAAGGTTGGAGTGTATGCCTTAAATGTGAAGTAGAAATATCAGGGTGGATCTGTCACACATGACCAGCAACTGACAGTTTATATTGCTATGATAGTGACTCCGTAGCTAATGCTAAAGCGTTCATTTAATTTTAAAAGTATAAACCCCTTTTCCAACCAATATGGAGTTACTGATTTTTTTTTTTCTTTTCAGTTGCATCTAGTGCTTTACACAACAACAACCTTTCTGAACTCTCTCATGCTTGGGTTCTGTAGCCCTTACGCGCGGGGGTAAGGACAGGAGGGTGTATCATCTATTGTCCTATAGATAATTTTGCCAAACATTTTCATAACCACGAGAAAGTACTTGTAAGTCCCAGCAAATTAGGAATTTTACCAAAAGCAATTATTTGCCAGTAACTACCTGCTGGGTATGGCTTTGTTTATTCTCTTGCCATCTAAATCAAGGAACAGAAACTTCAGGTAGGTTTACAGTCACACTATGAACAACAAATAGTCAAAATGAAAGACTACCAACTTTCAGACAGCATTTTTCCTATGAACCATTTGTTTGCTGCCTGAAAATAGGGAACACCATCACAGAATTTAGGATCGATGCACAAAGGAGGAAAAACGAAGCATTTCGCAAGCAATGTAATTCTTCCTGCAGATCTATCCTTTTTTTGGTGTACAAGAGGATATGGGAAAGAAATGGAAGCTACATCTTCTGAGACAGAGAAGTTAGTGAAGCAAAACTGGAGATCGTTAGTATGGCTTATATAGCAGCATTACGCTGAAGTCTTCACATTTCTTTAGTAGAGATGGAAGAAACTGAGAGGTATTGAATGAGGCTTTGTTTCCTCACAAAACTAATCCTTCTATTCACACACACACATTAATCATGATTACACTTTAAATCTTGAATCAAATACAATTTAGTTTCAAGCAGACCTTGTCTAGGTGTCATTAGTTAAGCGTATTTCATGTTCTGACTGACACTTTATAGGCTATAAAACTGCCTTGCTGTGTAGAGCATTCATAGAAAAATAACATTCCAGTCATGCAAGTTGTATAAGGGTGAGTAATGGTAATGTGGTTTTACTGGGAGAAGGCAAAAATTGTGTGCAGGGAGTTCAGCAAGAAGGTAAGGGAGGGGGAAAAAGAAGAGAGAGAGGCCTTAACAGCTTTAATTCCTTCACAGAGTCTCGTGGTTTGGGAAGAGGTGCTGGAGGCAATTCTCAGCACTAAATTGTTATGGTAGCTTAATTCAATAGACTATATAAAACCAAATTTAGTCTAAGATGTGTCTGTATTGTTAACTTCTAATGCGCATTTCCCACAGTCATAAAGCATTTGAAATTAAACTTTCTATAACTGTTTACTAGCCCTGATGCATAGCAGTGCAAGTAAAGCCCTAATCTGACAGGGACTATGACCACATGATCTAGGGACACGTGCTAGAGAAAATGGCAATAATAGAAGCATAATGCTCCCCGAGCCCACTTTTGTGCAGTCATTTTCTCACTATCTAAAATGTCATGAAATTAATCTGTACGGAAGAGGAAAGATGGATATACAGAGCATTGTCTAAGAACTGTGGCGGCTACTATATCTTAGTTCAGAGTGATGAATGTCTTTCTAAATGGGAGTCTGGAGGCATTAATATTTAATTTCTATATACATAAAATCATTTTTGCCAGAGTTGATAAGACTAAAGAAACATTTGTAAATATTCCCTCAAAGCAGGATAAAGAACATTCTCAATTCTAGTGTTATAGCCGTTGAATGGGGTATCTTATGCACAAATCTTAGTATTACGATCTTAACAGACAAAAACAATAAGGTAATGAAACTTGCCCAGCTGCCGCAAGCAAATTGCCAATATGTGAATCTGCAACTATTTCCTTGGAGTTTAACACAGTGGTATGAAGGAGTCTCCAGAAGAGGTCCTGTGTCATCCAAAGAGCGCAAGGGAGAAAATCAGGAGATCACATAAAATACATACTGAACTCCCCAAATGTATTGCGGTTGGGTTTTTTGTTTGTTTTTGGTTTTTTTTAAACACAAGAGTCAGACTGTGGACCACTAAGTTAAAATCAGTTATATTACCAAACTATTTGATGGAGATTACAACACGTGATTTGCAAAATGTGACTAATGCAATTTAAGGAGCTCAGACTTGGGAAAAGCAGGTTAAACCTAAAGCCAAAAATGCAACCGGGTCAAACTCTACGTTGGATATGCTCATCAAAAAGTCTTGAATGAGGAAGAGAGGAAACTATTAATATCCCATCTCGTTGGGTGCCCTGACAGTGAGCCAGGAACTGGAGTAAGCCTTTACAGTGCGGAGGTAACCAGAAAGAAATGTAACAGGCAGAGCAAAGCGGGAGTAAAGCACCCAGACTGCACTGTCTTCCCTGCATACCCAAGAAGGCAGGAACGCAACTGTACAAGGAGACTTGAGAAAGATCCCTCCCTAAACAAAAAAAGACAGGCACAGAATCACAGTTCTTGCCCATCGCAGATAGGAAAATGTGTCTAAGCTCCCTACAAAGCGTGTCATAACTAAGGCAAGTCATAGAGGCCAAGGGGCCAGCTTTGCAAGTTGGCCAAGACACTACAGCAGGGAGAATAAACACATATGGGTGTTCCCTAAGGGGAAGAAGTTCTTCTGGTGTCAAATAATACTTCTTTGAAAATTAGAAAAGACATGTAGAAAGTTTTTAGCTGATGATTCATACTCCTCACATCTGTGTGACAAGAAACCAGTAGCTCTACCATATGTCCAAAACAATAAACTGCAGTATGAATACCATGACAAGCCACCAGGCTGTTTTGCCACATACTATACTCCGGTGAGTCATCTAGGACCAAAATGCACTTCCCCTTATGAGAATGGATATGATGAAAAAATCCAGACATATGTTTAAGATTAATAATTATATCTGATCCCTTGATTTCAACAGCTTTATTCTGGATTTACAGTGATCTAGTTCAGAGTGGTGACATTTGAACCCCATGTTGTAAATCAAAAGGCCTTTCCAGTTAATGTTAGGAATTCCTTTGTTTTGTGACTTTTTATTCCTTTACAGAAAATAAATATTTTTTTCATCACTATGTATACAGAAAGCAAATGAACACAGGCCCTTCCAGAGCACTAAAGTATTAGGAGGCACAGATTTTTCAGAAACCAAAGTAGCTGGCATAGTTAGCACTTGCCTAGATGATACACAGCTGGTTGTGTGATTTACAACTACCCTTTCCACTCGTCTCTGACCAGACTGGAATTGTGTCTAGTCCTGGGCTCCGTTATGGAAGAATCTCCTTTGTATAAGATGCACTTCCCATGCCTGTTTACCATAGAAATTATTGCACAATGGGTCAGGAATACAAGAATGCTTTCTAAAATTCACAATATGTGGTATTTCCATTGATATTGCAACTTCATCTGCAAAGCACACTCTTGGAAAAACAAGCAGGATACTTTGTCTTCACAATCTGTACGCAGGACACTGACAGTTACGGTCTCTTTCATATCTCCATTTCGCTGTTTTAAACCTTGAGTTGCTGCATCCAAAATAATTGACTTCCACTAGTAAACTTAGTGTAAATGAGAACAGAATTCAATTTAATTTAAGCCTTCTGTCTGTTTGAAAAAGGGAAAGCATCTGTTGCAATTTGCTAGATATTTTTCTTTACATAAACTCTGACACTGTCACATTGCAATTAATAAATCTCTTGTGAACTGTGCTTTTCTGTTCCATTCAGTGCTTCTAAGACTGGTTCTCTGAAGAGTACATAAAGTTTTCAGAGATCCGGTTTTGTAATCTTAAGTTGTCAGTCTTTCATCTCCAGTGCTACCACTGTGATCTTAATTTATCAATCTGCTGTTCAGTGAAATGCTGTAGAAACACTTTAAGGCCTAAACTCATCACTTATTCCTACACCTGTCAATGACAGTCTTCTGTACTTGTCAAACCAAGCTAAATGACACTCCTGCAATGTATACAATATTACTAATAAATTGGATAATCAATCAAAAGTGTATGGTTTGACAGTAGTATCTTGAATACACTGAATTTAAAGCACATTTTTAAGAGGCAGGACTCATTACTCTTGTACTAAGAAAAAAATACTGTATGGACACCAAGAACTTTCTAGTCACTCTATACAAATAAAGGACACCTTGGGAAATGGTTAGGTCACCGGTTAGGACACTGGAAAGCTTTTTCATTATCTTACTATAAAATGTTCCCATGGGAAACAAAAGCAATTGGAGATTACTTTAGATGACAGAAAAATAGTTTAAGAGCAGGAGAAGAAAGGTCAGGGAGACATTAAGTAGATTTACTCAGGTTTCTTTACATACAAAAGCTATTTTGTTTCTAAAAAGCATCAGGCTAACAGTGTTAAGATGAGACAGTTCCTGCAGCCACGGTAAGTAGTTTTTATTAAGAGGAATTCTAATACTTAGCACTCAGCCGTACAGAAAATTGTTTGGACTAAACTTTGCCTTGAAATCCTTGATTCACTTGTGCCTGTCTGGCTGCCATAAACAGCTCCTAGACCAGCTGATCCCCAATCTCAATATCAGTCTTGATGTCTTCACTATCCTCTGTTTCACAAGCTTTGCCTAATCCTCTACAGGAAAGTGTCTAAGTGAATTAATCACCTGATCGTGTATATGCAACTTTGAACATTTGCCCAAGTTTTGCCTGAAATTCAGCTTGGACAGTAAGTTCAACCTTTTTCCCTAAATACATTTTCAAGAGAGAGGATGAGGGTAAAGAAGAGATGCATCTGAAGACAGAAAAAATATACAGCCTAATCATATTAGAAATTATTAGAAATAAATTCTGCCTAGTGCCTGCAGAAAGATACTTTAATGGAAAATAGAGCTCTGTGTATCAGCTATTTTATGTCCACATGTCTTGCTTGGATAAAATGTACCTCTTCAAATTAGATTTGCCAAAAACTTTTCAGTTTTGCAGAAAAGAAATTCTCCATTTACACTACTACATTCCCTGCTGTGCTTATTCAAATTTGACTCCATACTTCTCCCCCACCTCGGAAAAAAAAAAATCTGTCTTGCACTTATTAACTTAATGAACACATAGAATTAGAATAAAACTTTTATCAACCTATGGTTACAAAACTATTATGAAAATTGATCAGTAATTGAAATATACAAATAATAGGTTATGTTCAATCATTTGGCATTTTGGGACAAGTGGTTGGGAACTTTGATGATTGTTTTTTGGATTTAACTATACCTATTTGCTCTCATAAGTGCATTATGGAAATGAATGTAAAATACTTTTCTGCAATTACTTTTCCTCTTCCATCTCCCTCTTTTTTGTTGTAAATCTCCAAGAATATATTAGTTGAAAGAATCACTGACAAAATTTGTCTTTTGACAGTAAGTATGTCAGCAAAAAGCAAGCTCTGGAGAGTATTCTCTTTCTCTGCAGAATATACAGCCCAAACTGCAAAACAGAAGTGTCCTTCCACTTTTATCAGCATCCTCAGCCTTAAATAAGATCTAATAATCTCTAATTAAAGGTGGGATTCAGCCCACCAATTTAATTCATGTCTTTGGGGAACATATGTAACCATCCACTGAAAAGTGGCCTGAAATACTCACCTTTTTTTTTTTAAATAGGTCGTGAAAGTCATTGTCATCTGATTGATTTTCTAACAGGGAATGTTTCCACCTCCTGATGCTCATTCTCTAAATCATCCAGCTACCCTCACCCACTCCCTTTTTTTTTTTTTTAACATTACATCAATTTAGACTGATTCTCTTTTGCACTCAACAGGAACAATTTCTAGCACTCTTTTTACGTGACAAGAGAAATTATTTTACAAGTGACTGGAATACTGTTTTCAACCATTAGGTTGATACATACCTCCTAAAAAGAGTTTGATTGAAGGAATATTGCTTTGTATTTGCTATTTTTATCCAACTCTGACAACAGAGAAGCAATTGATAGTATAAATGGTGATAGCACTGTCAATTGAATTAAGATAAATTATGCTTGGTTTGTCAACACTTATGATTTACAAATATATTTTTGTACCCGTGGAAAGAAAAAGAGACATCAGCTAAGGGTGACTCACACGCAAGACAGAAATTTTTGTTGCCATGAAAATAACAAAAGCTATTTCTGCTCTGCTCTGCATTAACTATTTTACAGTCAGAATTAGTCCATTGAAGTCAGTTACACTCACTAGTGTTTGGAGTAGATGTAAATTAAACCAGGGTGTGATCATTAGTTTATAAAAAACTTTTGTGGGCATAGAACACAGAACACAAGAAAGATTACGCTGTAATAATATATTTTCAATAAATTATATCATCACATAAATAAAGACATAATAACATCCACGTTTATTTCAAAGATGCAGAAGCGTAATTTTGCATTTGCCTGATTGACACACATGCAACAGCTGATGTGCATAGGAAATTTGAATATGTACAACATATTCCCCTATCTGAAAATACAGGGGAATCCTTTATTCTTTGGCCATACACAATTTAAAGCAGCTTAGTGTTAAGTGAAGCTAAAAGAGACAGCTCATACAAGATTGTCTCGCTGATACTAGGTCAGAAAAAGGAACCATGACTTTTGCTTAACAGAAACACACTTTATTGGTGAATTTTCTTTGCCTCAGTGTGAGCGTTACGGTGTCTTTTACTGTCTTCTGTTTTAATAGCAACACCACGCACACAGTTCTGTTGTTAATATTGCAGAGATGGCATATGTTGTGGGTAAGTAATCTGCCTGTTTACAATGCCATTAGGAAACCGCTGACTCCACCAGTTCACGGGCTCCTTTAAACCTTTTCCTGCTTCCAACTTGCTGAGTGTTTGGTATTCAACACCGTGTGAGTGATTTCCTGCAGCCTCCGCCACACAGGTTGGTGGGTTGCTAAGGAATAACTCTCAAGAGGTTAAGAGCCTTGCAGTCACCTTGATGACTGCGCCAGTGATTATGTGTGCAAATTTTTTGCTTCATGTCTTATACCACAGCACTGACTAAAGCTTATGTCTGTCCTTTGGCATGCATAAGTGTGAACAATTATGGCTGTAGTTGGAGAGATGTTCTGGTCGCTTTCTCAGTATAATCTCTCTAAGATATTATTACAATTGAAATATCATCATTCAATTAAAAAAAAAAAAAAAAGCAAAAAAAGCAAATGAGAACACCTAGAGAAACATAAAATATTTTTTTTCTCCTAGGTCATCCATTTTGGGTTCTTTGCATTGTCACTGTTTCATAGGTTTTTCGGTACGCATGCAGGACAACTGCTTCATAGCCAAGAGGACTTGGAACTGCCTCTATAAAACCCCAGACATCTAATGGTCTCACATCACATCTTGCATCCGTGAGCTGTTAACTCAGCAGTCAGAGTGAAGGACACAAACCCAGGAGCTACAACATGTTGCCTCTGTGTTGCCTGTGCTGCCACAGCTGCAAGCAGAATTTCAGAGAGGGAAAAAAAGACCCAGGTCATAAATATAAAGAAGGATCCACGTTAAGATTTCCCAGAGCTTTAAACTCACCGTCCTTTTCCTGTCTTATTCCGTAAGGGTCAACATCTACGGATAAGGTCCTACAGTGTTATTGCCCTTCTGCTTTTTATAAAGATATAATGGGAGGATAGAAGTCTTTCCTCCACGACCAATACCTGAATTCAGTCAGCTTTCTAAAAGGAGAGTAAGTAATGGGAAAAGGAAAAAGAATTGAACCCCTTGCTCTTTTGGAACTCGTAGTACTTCATCCACCTCTAGCACCTCTGGGCGCGATTCTCACCTTGAGGGAGGCTGTTGCCACATCTTTGGCCCAGTCGTCCCAGGCAAGGAGTCCCTGTATGTGAAGAACTGGTTCTTTCCTACTCCATATGAATGGTACTTCCACACTGGAATGCCTTTGCCAGTGCAGAGAGATCCCAAATGATGTCTGGGGAAAGCAGAGGTTCCCTCCCTACCTCATACTGGAGTCCCCAGCACCCATATGGTGGGACATGGGACTTAATTAGCAGTGATGCTCTTGAATCATGAAGAAGAATTCACTTACAATAAACTTGGACTAGAAATGTAAGCAAATCAACTCCTGTCAGCTTGTCAATTGTGCTAGCAGGTTGCACTGTGAGAAGCCACAATCTGTTTGCATCTCATATCCCAGACATGGGGTCAGTAACCTTTTGGAAGAGAGGTGGATAAGAAGGACAAATTGGATAAAGTTTGCTGCAGCTAAAGCCATGTGTATGCCCATTTCAGAGGCTGAATGCCATGCAACATACAGAATACCTGCAGTTACATCTTACCTCAGCAGCAGCAGATGTTACTGAACTAAACCATGCAAAAGTGCAAAGCATCTTAACTTTAAGATTAGAGGTAACATCTGTACCAGAGCTGGTTTATAGCTTCAGCTGTAAAAGACTACATGAAAACTGATGGGGTTTCTCTGGGTTAAAATTAAAGGCATGATAACCGTATCAGATACTTCTGAAGTAATGAAATGTTTTTAAGTAGGGTAAGCACCCCATAAGAGTTTACAAGAATTCATAGGTTACACTGCCATGTGATAACCAGACACCAAAATGCGCTTTTACTTTTTCCTGCTCTGGTCCCACAGATAAGCATTAGACCACGCAGACTGAAACTGGCATTTGCAAAGCTGAAGGAGCATAAGGAACTTGAGTTCCATTTCAAGACAGAAATTACCTCAATGGGAACAGAGCAAAGAATGAAATTCTTAGGGGCTGACCGATGTGCAAAACTGTTCCTCTCAAAAGGGAAGTATTACCCCAGATGACACACTAAATTAAAATAATAATAAGAATAACAAAAAAAGATAAACCACAATTTTCAACAATATAAAAATATTCTGCATGAAGAATGCTATGTGACAGGATCTCCTCAGTGGTACAGTGACAGTGCGAGAGCAGAAGGTAGAGAAGGAGAGAAACCCTTTCCTGCCTTTTCCCTACCCAAAAACCTCCACTGCCTGCAACTACCCTCACCTGAGCAACCTGTGAGCCTTTCTCAACCACTCAACCCTCTCTCAAGCCTGCTGATGTTTTTCCCCAGCACACTCAGAGGTCTGCCTGAGATCTCTCTCCCTCCTGGGTCCCATCAGTGCCCCCATTCCCAGGGATGGGAATGAGCTGCTCTTCAGTCTTACTCCGGCTGGTGCAAAATGAATTATTTTTCATCAGCGTCATGGTCTTCAACCTTGAAAAACAATTTATCTGGTCTTTATGCAAATTAAATTAATATCACTCCAGGTAAAAGGTTTTATGTGACAGGCTTTTTAATTTTAATCTTTTTTCTTCAAATCGTCTGTTATCTTCTACTTAAAAACATAAATTAAATATTAAGTGTGGGCTTATTGCAGCTGTTAATCATTCAACTAAACAAAACCACTAGCAAACTGTGAATAGTTGTAAATAAAATGGTAGGTTTGTTACGTGCTACCTCTTAGTTCCATGTAGACTGGCTACAGAGTGAAAGACAAAATAAGTTTAGGGAAAATTTTATTAGTTTTTTGTTAAGGTAAGATACAGAAACATGATCACTACAGAAAGTCTAACTATTATTACTTAATGTTATTTTGCTTCCTCTACTACACACGGCTTACCTACTTCTGCGTTCCAGCCTCTCAGGGCTGTTTTATTTAATGTGCTCCACATAAAATGCACATAGGGCTTTCTTTCCTAAAATAAATTACCAACAGGACTACAGTTGGCTTTCTTACCTGGTGAGTCTCATGATCTTTACTGCTGATCCAGTATTATGTGGGTAGACAGCGCTACTTATCCTAGCACTTGCACTTGGGCACTTCCATCAAGGCAGATGTGGCAGAGGTGGAAATTTTCCCCTGACCTCCTATGCCTTTGATGGGTGTTTTTCCCAGCTGCAGACAGGGGAAATTGCAAGCCTTCAAAATTAAAACACATTATAATGAGGTAATTTAAGCCTGACAACTTTTTTTTTTTTTTTCCATTTTAAGTGGTCAATCTCTGAAACATAGCAAAGGAAAGAAAAAGGGAAAGAGGCGTTATGTGATGATGAAAAAGAAACCCAAAGAACTCCAGAATTCTTGACCCATACTTCAAATTAACCACTACAAAAAAAGTTGAAGACATTTTTCTCAATGTTCAAGAGCAGAAATTATCCATAAGACCACTCCCTTTCAAGACAAACCTCCTTAATATGTAGCTACCATCATTCACTTCCTATTATTTTCAGTGAATTTTTTCTTCCGTGCATTGTCCTTTCTAACTCTCTCCTTTCTACCTTTCTCCTTTCTTATTTAAATCTTCTCCTTTTCTCCTTTTCTGTGATACTTTCTTCATGTCTCTCATCCTTTACTGTTCATAATTGTCCTTTTCAGGCAAGTGGAAAACTTAGGGTTTGTGTTACTAGCCTTTCACCAGGCAGAGTACAAATCCTTTGTGACCTTTCTATGCCGACCATTTATTAGTTCTTTGTTTTTTTTCAGATGTGTGAGATAGATAGACTTCACTGCTATTGCTTCACCATAAAGGTAGAAAGTTGCTAATGGAAAGCAAAGCTAGGAAGATCAATCTAAGACTGACTTTGCAACTGATAGCTCAAAAACCATTTTCCTTTGGACCTTTGCAATTTCCTACCTGTATTTGTTTCCCTTAATGGTGCCCGTCTTTTCCCAGATTGGTATGTACATTCCCTTCTGAACTTGAGAGGAAAGGTGTCCCTGTTAAACTACTATTTGCATCACTCAATTTTCCTAACTTTTTTCCTTTTCGCTTTACGATGCAAGAAGAAGATTTGGCAAACTCAAGGACCAACACTCCAACGCTTTTCATGTTTCTCATAAATCAAATTCATTGTCTTATGACAATGAACTCTGCTCACCTATTCACTTACTTGCCAGTCTTTCATGTATTTAACAGTCTTCCTCGTCCACTGATTATGCTGTTAGCCCAGCAAAGAAGAGGGCTTCAGTTCATTTGATCACTCAGAGAATTACATTATAATGATGCTCTAATTACAGAGCTGTCGTGCCGTGTTAAATCGTTTCTATATGTGCTGTCAACTGTTTACACTGTTCTGCGTGCCCCAGACTCCACATTTCCAAATATACTACAGTGATAGCTGACAACAGCATTGACAAACATAATGTACAGTGTGTGGTTGTGGAAAAAGAAGTGGAAGGAGTTTGAAGCAGGTCTTGGAATGTGAGAGTAAGCCAATATTACCACAAAAAGTTTTAATCTATGTGTATTTTTCTATAAACAAGTTCATTCTTGTTTTTCTGTGTTGTTTTTTTTTTTTTCCACAGTGGTTATGTCTTTGATTATGATTACTACAGAGATGATTTCTACAACCGGTATGTGTGGTTATATTTTTGTACATCCTACACCATTTCTACTGTTTGTTTACAATGTAATCATAACATTTGGTTGGACAGGTCCAGCTCTGATTTTACATATTATTCATTTCATTATTTCTATTGTGTATCAGAAGAAGACTATTTGAATACATCACAAACAGAGAAGATTACCACAGCCAAATCTTTGCTCGTTAAACAGCTCTTTTGATCTTATCCTTCTCTAAGAGCTTTTGGGGCATTTTCTGTGCTGAACAGTTTCCTGTAGCTTAATTGCTCAGTGTTTCTTCCAACAGAGTTATTCCAGGCTTACTTTCACTGGAACATACAGCAGCTGTAAAATTCTTCAGTATGACACTCATGTCTTTGTCTTTTCATCCATGTGTATGGAAAGATATAGAATGTCTCCTGGAAAATGTGTCTTCTGAGAACATATAGAAGCCTGGAAGGACCTTGAGGGAAGCAAAACCACAAGTTGAACGGCACATGTGTTTCTATAGGAGGAAGAGAAGCGTGGATACCTGAGCAATTGGAGACTTGTGCCTTCAGTACGTACGCACAGCCTCGCTCAGCACCGTGGGAATTTATTCATTCAGATGTAGCAGAATCACCACAGCACGGTGTTGTCATGGATGACCATTGGTAACTAATTCCAACAGTGATCCGGCAGTGCTGTGGCTCTGCATCACAGCAGCCTGGTTTAACATAGGCCAAGTGAGTCAGAGGGGACCAAAGCATTGCTCCATCAACCTCTTATAATCTGAGATTTCTTTTAGGTAAAGCAATGGACAATAGCAGGGGAGGGGTTTATACCCTGAAGTTAAGTTGTCCTGTGCTATGTACCTTTCTGCTACACTGCAGGAGAAATGTAGAAACAATGTTGAGTCAGTTGATTCAGTTCAAGTAACTAGTTCTAGTTTTGCATGAGAATGACAATTGTTTGCTTTGGACAGAGCTAAAAATACTGAACTATAAAAATATGGAGTAAAAGCCATCAATGCAGTTTAATCCTGCTCACTCCAGCCTTGACATTAGGAGTAGCTCATGTCCTGGTAAAAGTTAACTTTCACAGGCTTGTGTTTACTTTCCTCAAGCTTTAGTGCTCCAAATTTCACCAATGGATTTGTATATTTTTAAACAGAGTACTGTTTCTGATCTATGCCACATGAATATTAAAGTTACATGTCTTTAATTTTTTCCCTAAATTTGTATATTATGGGTGCACAAATGGACACCTATAATGGTTGCATTTCCACAATACTTATGGTATGTTAAAGGTTGTTTCTGTGGAACTTGGTGTCTATCTTGGTGATTGTCTTATTTCAGAAAACCGCTGACAGTGACATGTGTCCATAAATCTATTCAATAGTATAATTTTCTGATTAAGACAGCAGAACTTTCGTGGTAGAAAAACCAAGTATGAGGTTGGCTTCCCAAGGCTGGACATGTTGATCTGTTGACAAGAAAAACCTTAAAATGTTATGGGTCTGTGTCAGATCGAAGTTAAAGAGAAGTGGAAGATGAAAAGCTCTATATAGTAGGCATGAAAAAGAAAATCCCATGGAGAGTTTGATGCACTATCAACATGCCTATAGGAAATACAAATTAAGAAATACAGTCATAATTGTTTGAACTTCTGAACTTTCTGAATTTTTGTGTTAAATCCCAAACCATAAGTCCTGTTTTCTAATATTCCTTAATCTTCCAACCACCCCAAAGGGAGAATACACCTAACTTATCTTGACTAAAGTAGCAGTGGGGTCAGAAAAAGGTGACAAAAATAGCTAGCGCTTTAAAAAAAAAATTGTTTGAAGACAGCTTGACAAGATCAGGACTGCAGAATTTAGAAGGGTGAGTGAAAGACAAGATACTGATATATATATGAGTAATTATTTGGACACAGAATTACTTTAGAAGTGAGTATTTCTGTCTATAATTTCTCATATTACAAGCACAAGGAAAGCAGACAGGGTATTACAAAGCTGATAAAAGAAAGCATTTTTTTAAAGAAAGCATATCATTGAAATATGTAGAATGTGGTGCAACAAAATACCCACAAGCCCACAAGCTTTGCATAATTTCAAACATAAAAGTAAGAACAGTAATATTAGATAACAGTCCTTTTATATATTTCAAAAAAGTAAGTGTAGTTTTGCATTTCACTGCGTTATCTAAAGATGAACTATGGGAAGCCAGAAAAAAATCACCTTTGGAGGAATAATTGCATAATGACCTTTTGCATTATAGCTTACAGTTCTTCTGAAACATTTTTTCCTAGTAACATCAAATGGGAGACTGTGACCAACCTGCAGATCATCCAATATGATAAACGAGTGACAGCAAACAATAATATTTCTGTTAAAAGTTCCAGTGTTCATCTTCATATACAATTGTTCAGTTATGCTCACAATGGCTAGAAACTGCTTATTCAGAAAGAATATCTAAGGCCACAGAGTTCAGGTTCAGGGGGGGTCTCTGTGACATATTTTGTAGGCAGCTATGGAAGAGGAGGGAGCTGGCTATATTGTCTATAGGACTGTGGTACAGACAACAGTAAGGATCCTGGAATTTAAGCATTAGGTGTTTACTTGCCAGAAAATGGGTTAGAAGTCTGATTCTGCTTTCTGTTCAGCATGCTGTTAGGCATTGTGGTGAGTGAATTACTGTTTCTTGTCCGTCTGTTTTTAAATGTGTGTCTGTCTGCCCAGATGGGTGACTGCAGTCAGAATTGTGAAAATTAAACATGCAGTTATAAATTTCCATAATTACTAGCTGCAAGTATCATTTGAAAGAAACTTGAGAATAATTTATGAGAATATTGCTTGTCCCTCTGCTTCAGTCTCTGAACTGGTAATCTTCATTTTTTGAACTTTATTCTCCTGACCTGTCGTTTTCAGAGCCCATAGCTCTTATATTCTAAATATGTCTGTGGCTTTGATTACCTTTTCTAATGCCTTTATTTTCTTCTATGTGGATTAGTTAGCTGCTGTTGATAACTGTGTTTTTATGTTTGGGGTATTCTATTTGGGAACACTAGTTCATTTCAGTTGTAGAGTGTATTTTATTGACTGTAGTGATAATTCTCTGAATATCTACTTGTTACTGTGGTTTTGGTTTGAACACTTTTTTTTATATATTAAGCATGCTTGAGTGTTCTAGTGATTCTACATCAATTCATTCTTCAATAAAGAGAGCATATGCCAGGATCTCTTTTCTATGCATTCAGAATGACATATAGGTCCCTCACTATAAGGACACTTTTGCTATTTTACAAACCACAGGATATTGCTTTATGGTGATGGTTAGCTTCAGAAAAGTTCATTTCTTTTTCTGTCTTTAAGGACAGCAGATAGAAAACTAGAATTTAAGCCATGTATGTAATAAAGGAGCTGAAATGTCACCATAACAAAATGTACTGCTGTTAGTTGTGTGCAATGCAATGGTGTGGACCTGTGGAAAGCAGGTTATGGATTTTCCATACTGCGAATAATAGAGTCCCATAACACATCCCTCATTTAAATTACGCAAAAAATCTGAGCTATGCAGTGGTCTGTGACTGAAATCTGAATATGGCTCTTAATGTGCATAGGTCCTTGAAATCCAATTTGACTGTGATATAAAGTGATTATGGTTTCAAAGGGTAATTTTCTCAAAGATAACATGAAAATTTAGTTGACAGGGCTTGCATGACATGAAATCACAGAAGGTTTTATGGAGCCCAGCTGACTTAATCTTTTCTAGGTTGTTTGATTACCATGGCCGTGTCCCCCCACCACCCCGTGCAGTGATTCCACTGAAGCGTCCTCGTGTGGCTGTGACAACAACTCGCAGAGGCAAAGGGGTGTTCTCCATGAAAGGAGCATCACGATCCACATCAAGTGGGGCTTCTTCCTCAGGATCCAAATGTGAGTTGCTCATAACAGTTGGATATTATTGAAACAATGACCCTAGTAATTTCTGCAAGCAGACAGCTTCTGCTATATAGCTCTGTGGCAGTCATTTCCTACCCTCAGCCTTTAGCTTGAAAAACTGGTTTGATTACCAAATCTGCCATGCCTTTCCTTCAAGTCAAAGAGCACATTGGTGCAATTTTTGAAGGAAATCCCTTCAACAGTATTTGACCTGCTCCCTTAGCCTCAGAAGAAGTCTATTTAAAATCGCCTAGCATCTTGACTGCTTATGCACCATGAGGTCTTGTGAAGAGCTGATACTAAAGCAAAGCTAATAATCTTGTTATAGACAGAGGCACACTGATTTCTGTAGAGACTTGAGGGTTGTATGTGAGCTGGGGAGGAGGGAGAGTGTGGGCTGAAGGGGGCTGAGGGAGGTCGGGTTGTGTGGGGTTTTTTTGCCATAGCGCTCTGAGGGGAGAAAGAGGAAAAGTGTCTTTACCTCTTCTAAAGGGAGTTCCAAAACAGGGTTGGCAACTTGGGGCTATTCAACCCATCTTTAGGGAGTTGACCTTAGAAGAACTGATGAACACTAAGCATTCTTTCCTCCATGTTCACCAAGCTCCCCACCCCATAATATGTCCTGAGAACTTCATCTTCCTCTTCGTGCATCTTTCAGCACCCACCTGTCTTCCCCTGCCCCTTATGTGGAGCGATACTGTCCTTGGAAGCGTCACTGGAAGAGGAAGAGAAAGATCAGGTAGGGATCAGATATTAGAAAGAATGAAGGGACTTCGATAAGACACTTGCAGTACCAGACCGGCCAACCAAGCATCATGCTGTCTTACACACAACCATGGAATAAATGAATCCACCAACAGTATATCTTACTGCAAGAGGGCTAAATTATGGCATCAACATGAGCCAATTATATACTCTTCTTGAATAGTCTATCCAAATCTCACACACTAGCATCTAACAAAGAAGACGGACCTCTAGGGAGCTGACTAGGGTCCTATTGTATGAACTGATGGTATCAGAGACCTTGAAAAAAACATGTAATAAACATGCATGTGAATGAAAGAATGGAAATGTGATAAACAGAAATAAAGATAATTTTGCACACTGAGGAACAAGGAGCTCAAGCCATTCCTTGGAAAAGATGACTTAAGATCCTCTTGGACAACAAGTTGATCATGAGCCAGCAATGTGTCTTTGTGGCCAAGAAGGCCAATGGTCTCCTGGGGCTAGTGTGGCAAGCAGGTCAAGGGAGGTCATCCTCCCTCTCTATTCTGCCCTGGTGAGGCCCTGGTGAGTAATGTGTCCAGTTCTGCCACCTCCCAGTTCAAGAAAGATAACAAACTGCTGCTACTACAGTCCAACAGAGGGTTACTAAGATGATCAGGAGACTGGAGCACCTCTTTTATGAGGAAAGGCTGAAAGACCTGGGACTGTTTAGCCTGGAAAAGAGACAACTGAAAGGGAATCTTATTAATGCTTAGAAATATCTAAAGGGCAGGTATCAAGAGGATAGGGTCAGGCTCTTCTCAGCGGTGCCTGGTGAAAGGACAAGGGACTACAGACACAAACTGGAACACAGGAAGTACTGTCCCAACATGAAGATAATCTTCCTTACTTTGAGGGTGGCAGCGTCCTGGAACAGGTTGTCCAGAGAGGTTGTGGAGTCTCCTTCTCTGGCGATATTCAAATCCTGCCTGGATGCAGTCCTGTGCAACCTGCTCTGGGTGAACCTGCTTTAGCAGAGGGGTTGGACTAGACAATCTATAGAGATCCCTTCCAACCCCTACCATTCTGTGATTCTGTGTAGATTACAGGATTCAACCCTAGTCCAAGTACCCATAGCCACTTGCTATAAGACCTCTAAAATACTGTCTGCATAACACGGTAAATGTTGCAGAACCTATAAATTATTTAATGGAAGTACAATCAGGAGTGTAGAGATCCTAACAGACAGTGTTTATGCCCCGGCGAAAGTATCCTTCAATATACTTAGGTGTAATGTCAATCCAAAAAATGTTAGACTTAGAGCTCCAGGTGACAAGATCATTTTTGTATCCAGCCCTTTAACACTGAAGGGACAGCTGCAAGATGCAACACTAAAATGTGGGCTGATGTTTTGACCCCTTTTGGGTTTCCACACTTAGTTCTTTACAATGGCAATTAGAGCACAGCTGCAGAGACTATTTATCATGCCAGAATAAATTGCAGAAAATATTCTTTCTGCATGCGGCATACCTTTAAAAGGAGTCAGACACACAGTATACAGACTTTCATGCTTGATTTCCCCACAGAATTAGTTCCCTTTTTGTCAAGTCCAACCAACCCATCACAGAGGTAGAAATGTGATTTTGTTGACTTGGACAGAAATGTAATCAGCTTATTGTAAGACGTTTATCAGAGAAATAACCAAGCCATTCCCTTAGGGCCTTCAGGTTGGAAAGTAGAGAATGTGGGGTTTTCAGCTTCTTTTGCCATTGTCTTGGAAAAGTTGGTTGTATTGAATTGTGGGGTGAGGCAATTTAGTTTTTTGTTGCCCCTTACCCTACACTGCTAATCTGAACCCCTTGAATTAATGCACTGTTAATTCTAATTCTAATTTCTTGCTAGTTAAATAAAGGATCTCTTCAATAAGTAGAAACATAGTTTGTGAGAAGGAAGATATTTTGGATTTTAATGAAATTCAAGTCTTTAAAACAGCTTAACCACAGGTTCAGAATTAACTATGTCAAAATGGTATTGCCTATGCTTGAAAGATTTCATCCCCAAACAGAGAAACTCTCATGAGATCACATCTCCTAATAGACTTTCCAGAGTTAAGTGGAAATCTCACAGGCATAACTGTTCTCATAGCTGTTCTCCACACTCAGACTGGATCCAGAAAATGAACCCATATAGTATTAAAGATCAGAACACAGGAGACCCCTCAGTGAAATTACCAGGATTAGAGTGAGTCATTTCTGAAAACCAGCAATCCAAAGACAGAAGTTTGTTGTCGCACACAGCAAAGATGTTATGAAAACATAATACCAAGAATGTCTTGCTCATTGATAAGTACATCTGCAAAAATAATATCTGCCAGGGCAGTAAATTCTTGTTTTACCAAAAAAAGTGTCAATATGTGTTCTAAGTTTGCTTCCAAAACACAAGATAATTTAGGAGGATTTGATTTCTTTCTTGGATCTATAATTTTTCAAGGATCGGTTGAAACTATTTTATTTTCTTTTTAACTCAACAGACTAGGGAAAAAAAAAAAATCAATGTTTCCATATTATCAGAAGTAACTCGTAAAATGAAACATGTTGGTATGGAAACTGCACATAGCAGTTCTTCATGTTAATGATATGAAGTAGCAGATACAGATTGCTGTCTAGAACTTGGAAAACCTCGTTTTTTCTAACAGTATAGAGACTGAAGCCTTTGGAGTATGCACTTTTATTTTACACCCCTGAAAACAGGAAGAAAACACTAATCAAAATTTTTTATACCCTGTGTGCTTGAGATTAAGGAGTAGGCACTTAAGATGTGACGATATGTACTGGATTATGCCTTTAAATTAATACATTTTGACTCATATAGTTTATATTTAGCTTCCTCAGTTAACCTATTTTTCAATGAAATCTAAAGTAATATAACATGATAATATATTTTATATTAAACATCAAGGTCTTAGATAAAAATACATGACATTTCTTTCCAAAGAAACCTGAATCATACTCAGTGGATGAATCAATTTGTAGTTATGACAAAAAATGTTTCACAAATACAGCCGTAATTCAACTGTAGCATGTTCATTTCTAAAAATGCTATGGTGTTCAATTTTAAATCTCTTGTTTTGAGCTGGATGCAGTTTATCTCTTTTGGTGCTAGATGCTTCAATGAAAGGTATATTCTGAAAGGCCCTTGTATTCCTGGGGGCTGGAAAGGGTCACTGAATCTAATTCCTTATTGCTGGAAGTAGCCCCACCATCTAATCCTTTAAGCTCTATCTCAAAACTAGTTAAGATTTGGGTTTTGTCTCTCTGTTTCTTCTATCTTAAATTTGGTTTTTATTTGTTCATATCCATTTGTTGTGCCAACACTGTCTTAGCTTAAAAGCTTTATTTTCTTTTACCTTCTTTTGTGCCAGGCAAACAAGCAAAACTCTTGTCCCATTACAGATTTTCCATTCTTATGGTCATCCTCATGGCCCTTCTCCCTACATACCTGCTAGAATTCAGTGATTCAACCTCTACACATTATTCCACGTGAACTCTCACCAGTGCAATGGCATTGTACTTCCCCATGTTTAGCAATACATCATTTGACACATCCTGGCACCGCATTTTCTTTCTCATGGCTGCATTATAGTGACAGCCTATTGTCAGCCTGAGATTACAACGACACACAAGGATAATTCTGTTACTTTCTTTTTCCTTCTAATGAGCTTCCATGTTAAGAATAGGAGCTCCGCTCTTAGTCAATCAAGTCTAGGACTTTTTTTTTTTTTTCAGTGCAATTACATTTCATCTTTTTTCTAATGTGGCTTTCCTTAAAATCACCTGACCGCTCCTTCCATTCCAATTCACTCTGAATAGAGGATACCTTCTGATTTCATGACATCAGCAAATTTTACCTGTTTATTTAGTTATTTTGCATGAAAATTATTGAAGATATTTAGCCATTTTGGTATCAGTGATTGAGGAATTTCATGAGTAATTTCTTTCCCTTTCAATACATGCATTTCTGTAACCTTCTGGCCTTTGCTTATCTGCTAAAAGGAAAAAATAAAAGCAGTAAGCTACTTTATTTTCCTATTCTACTACACAAAAGCAGATGAACAGATATTTTGGACAGATGCAGCTCTGTTTTCATGTTTCTCAACTGCTTTATTTCTTGCATAAGAACAAATTTAAAATTAAAAGAAAAAAAGCCATGAACCTCTAAAGGACAATTTATACACTTAAAGCAGGACACCTGAAGTACAGTATTTACAGTCTCTACATTTTGTCTTTGTCATAACACTGTGCTTAAAAAGCCTGAAGTTATTCCCAAGCTCTACACCACAGAATCACCGAATGTCTAATGTTGAAAGGGACCTCTGGAGCTCATCTGGTCCAACTGCCCTGCACAAGCAGGGTCACCTGCCACAGGCTTCCCAGGACTGTGTCCAGATGGCTTTTGAATATCTCCAAGGATGGAGACTCCACAGCCTCTCTGGGCTGCCTGTGAAAGTGTTTGACAGCCCCCACAGAAAAAAAAAATATTTTTTTTTATGTTTGGATGAAATTTCATGTGCTTTAGCGGATGCCAAGGGTCTTTGATGTGTTAATGGGCACTACTGAGAAGAGTCTGGCTTTGTCTTCTTCAGGGAGCCCAGAACTGGACACAGTATTCCAAATGTGACCTCACAAGTACCGAGGAGAGGAGAGGGAAAAGATCATCTGCCTCAAATTGCTGGCAAAACTCGTCCTAATGCAGCCCGGGATATTGATGAGCTTCTTTATCACAAGGGTGCATTGCTGGAACATACTCTGCTTGTTGTTCACCAGATCCCTTCATAATTTGTCTTTAGTAACCACTGCTCCCTATGGAAATACCCTGCACAATACAATTGAGAGTGGAATTTCTCTAGGAGAATGATTTTGAAGACTTGTACAATTCCCTGCAAATTAAGACAACAAACAACTCAAATACATACACCATTGCAATGTTGGAACCACGGTGGAAATTTGGAATTTGTTGTGCAGATTTGTTGAAAAATTTTCCCCTTTTTTCTTTCAGCCCTTTTTAGTGCTAATCTGAAGTGATTGACTGTTATGACGGAATCATCTCATTAAATGTGAATGATAAATTGCAGATTAAGTGACCAAAGTTTAAGGAAATAGCTTTGGCAGAGGGGAATTTCGCAAGGTAGCAATAAATCTCATCAGTTGTTTCTAACATTTTTGTATGCTGTTGAGTTTTCACTGTTGTGTCTGCGTTCCCTCTGGTGCAATCTTCTCCCCAAACTCTTTTCTCACTGAGACATCACAGGGAAGCCCCTGCGAAGAAGAAGGTTTGACCTGAGTTGAGCAGTAGCCCCATGTGTGTGCCTCTTTCCACACCGAATTCAGAAGTGCAAATGTTTTCTACTTTGCTTTGTAGACTGGGGAAAAATATCATTAGGTCCTTATGGTGTCACTTCTGACTTCTGACCTTTTAGCCTTGGCAAGCCTGCTGTTTGCCAGTCGAGGCAGCACCTCTACCACCAGCTTGGCTGCACAGGGTCTGTAGCTTGGCTTCATAGCAGGTTGCTGTAGGCACTTAGCATTTCCCATTGGACAGATTCACACCTTTTCATCCTGGAATCTGCGCTACTCCAGCCCAGACCAACCATTGCCCCCAAGAAAGCAGTAACCTTCTAAATATACAGTTGTCAGAATCTTAACATTTTGTTGCAGATCTGGAGGATTGGACAGTGACCCATTATTTCTCTAAGGACATTTTAAGGCCTTGCTCTATAAATATACAGAACAATTCCATCAAATACATTTAAGAGTCTAGCACAAAGATGCTTTAAGCTTTGTTCTCTGAGTCCTACCATTCAGTCAAGATGAGTTCAGAGGTTTCAGCCGCCTGTGATAGTGTGAGATATGCAATTTCTCAATATGAGCACATGATTAAACAAGTTCATTACTGCATATAGCAACCTACTGCCTTTCTGACTTCTTATAACTGCAATGCACATGACCTAAACTCTAAGATAAAAAGCCTTGGTTTCAACCTCAGTGAATAGGCTGCAAGCTTGCAACAAGGCTGATTTTGAAGCAAAACCATACTCATCTACTGCCACTGAAGCAGGCAGCACCTTGCCTGCACACTTCATCCTCAGATTTTGACTGTCTAATAAAAAATACCTATGAGACACCATGACTGAGACACATGCCCAAGAGTCAGAGAATGGGACTGATATGGGAAGATGCAGCCAAGAGACCCTTTTTCCAGGCTCACTAAGGGCCCTCCCATTGCTCTGGATACGCACACCAAAGTCAGTGCACATCCTCCTTTAACAACGCTAAGGATGGAGGAGTAACACTGCTCAGTGCTCTTCCATTACCAGTCCCTCACAGTTTAAGATGATGGTTCATTTCTTCCTACAAGACCTGTAAGAGATAGCTGTGTTACCTACTCTTGTCCTTTACAAATGACTTTGTTCTCCAATGAGAGCACAAGGTTCCCATTTTCTCCTCAAGGCCTCTTCAACACGATATCCTAGCACAAACAGGGCAAGTGGATTTGTTTGGGCTATCTTCTGAGCATTAAAACATGTCCTGATAATGCCATAATAATGAGGTCATTCATGAGTGTTACAGTGCTGTTTCTTCTGAAGCTAAAACACCTCCAAAGCAGCTACTCCTTCTTACATTAGACTATGTTAGTGCAATAAAGAACATAAGAGTAATGCAATGCAACAAAGATCTGGTAACTTCAGTTCTTAATTTATAGGTGTTGCCTCTATGTGCCTGGACATGATCATAAAAAGAAATATTTTTATATGTTAACCATAGCTGGAAAAAGTTCAAGAAATTACCTAACTGAAAGCTTTTTAAGTAATAATACTTAACACCTGTTGCAATGAAGTTGTTGCCTGGAACCTGACACTGAATTCCTGGCAGCCCTAGCATTTATGTTCCCATACATTGTCGTTGAAAACATACCTCCCCCCACGAGGGATCTTTTCATTATTGTCACAATTATTACAAAATAGTCCAGCAAAATAGCATTGCAAGACTGTGAACTGTCTGTCATATTTGAATCATTCTTTCACTATAGACTGTTTTTCAGTAAAAGTTACTTGGATTTACTAAGAATGCCTTTGAGATGTTTTGCCTAAGATGCTTATTACAGAGCAATACACCTCACATAACCTCTTGCCATTATGACTTAGACTCCTATGATTTCCTAGCATGGATTCAGCATTTTTAAATAACAGTGTTCTTTTTAAAAGTTAAATCTCTAAAAATACTGACAGAAATGAGATAGTAGACCTTGTACTACAGAGGAAAGAAAATAGAGCATGTTTTGTTCATGGGGGGCTGCAAATATTTCATGTTCTGCGTCTTTGCTCTCTTTCCACAGTGAAATCAGATGAGTTGCAAACAATCAAGAAGGAATTAACCCAAATCAAAACAAAAATTGACTCCTTGCTAGGGAGACTGGAAAAGATTGAAAAGCAGCAAAAAGCTGAAGCAGGTAGGTAAAAGCAATTTGTAGTCAAATGAATTAAATTAGAACCTAGTTATCAGTCAAGCAGACAGACCAGAGAGAACTGAAGCTTTCCAGAAATTTTGCTACATAATGGAGGCCTGAACAAGGTAAATTAGCTCTCAGGTAGAGCTATTGGGAGGATAAATTAATATTCTTCTCAGAGCATGCAACATCCTTTCAAGAATTGTTCAAGAAAATAAAAGATTCTTAGTAGAAGTTCTGGAAACAAAACGTCACTGAAAAATTGCCTGAAGAGGATTAAATTAGAGTTGGTCGACCCTGGGCATGCTTGTGCTATCCATATTAAGAATTATTAGATGCTCTATATCAGGAATTATTACCTGGGCAATAGGCAATAGTCACAAGTTGCAGCAAGGGAAATTCCTGTTTGATATAAGGAAAAGAGATGCAACTAAGCTGTATAGCAGGTTGCCCAGAGAGACTGTGGAAGCTCCATCCTTGGAGACATTCAAAACTCATTGGACCAAGGTCCCATGGACCTGGACCAAACTTGGAGTTTGTCTCCGCTTTGAAGAGGGGTTGGACTTGGAGAGTCCAGAGATCCCTTCCAACCTGAGCTATTGTGTGAAGCTGTGGCATCTTTGTAAAACTGGCCGCCCCTCTAGTTCCGCTTTTCTCTGGCTTGAAATGCTTTGTTTTGAGGCAAACTTTGGGAATGACAAAATCCAACACTACTTTTTAATTTAGTCAAGATCTTTATTTCTGTCATTGCAGTGATCATTTTGTTAGCTAAATGATCTCGCCTGGCAGTACTTCAAAGCCGAGCTGAGCAGTTATAAGGGATTTATAAAGTTGTATTTTCATCACAGTATATATAGAAAACAATCTCAGTTCTCACCACTGTTTATGGTATTTCCTTGGGTATTTCCATATAAATCACATGATATATCTCTGTACTAGCGAGCTGATTTTGATGACAGCCAGTGGGGAAATGGAAGCCTTATCTCATGCAAAATCTCAGTGTTCCTTCCAAACCCACCCCCCCCCTCACCCCC
>JAHREE010000563.1:1131131-1228834 GCA_033628505.1 Tringa tobata
TTCATTCTCTGATGAAAACTTCTAATGTATTTTGTGTGAAATATGTGAAAGAAATTCTGTCTCAGAACCCACAGCTGCCTGGGTGTCTGAGCACTCAGATTTGTGTCCCTTGCCTAACTCGAATCAGTGAAGCCAAAAAGACCCAACAGGACACTTAACGAGAGCTCCATCAGATTATCTGAAACATTGGTGGGAATTAGCAGTTGAGGTTCATGAACCTAAAACAGGCAAAAAAGATATTTAGATCTGGATCTCTCCTGTTCCTAAGAGCCTACTCTATTTGCTGGTCTGTTGAGGGGGTATCTCTATGAACCCAGAAGGTTAATGCTGGCATTCAGAAATAACTAACAAAAGTCTTCCTAGAGCAGAACACTACGAAAAATGTTTTATGGATAACAATTAAAAAAAAAAAAAAAAGCAACAGCAAAAAACCAGCTCTTTAAAAAAACCCTCCTTTTATTTACAATCATTTTCTAAGTTAACAGACAAGGACCAATCCCTCAGCTGTTATATTTTACACTACAAAATAAGTTGAGTGTTTTCTTCAATGCCTAAGGTAAGCCATTAGTACAAAGTGTGATTATCTCTTTCAGGAGAACTGTACACAACATGTATTCATTAGATTCTATTTTGTACTTTATGCAAGTTAGACAAAAGTTGGTAAAATCAGCGAAGGTGTAATTACAAGGCATTTCATTGAGTCACTTTTGTACTGAAATGCTCTGAGATGGCGAATCACTACTTCAGGGAGCTTTTATATAAAATACATTTCTAGGCAAAACAACCTGCATGCGATTGTACTTTGATATCCAACTTTCCCTTCTGCTAAAGGACTGTAGTGAACTCATTTAAATAAAAAATCAGCTTAAAGAGGAAAACATTGATTTGTATTGAATCATACCGTAATGCCTTTTGAAGACAAGCAATGAATAATATCCTCAGAGATGAAAAACTGTTTTCAAATTGTTGATGTTTTAAAACACCAGGTGCAAAACCCATCCCCCATATTCCTTGCCTCTTGTCAGTGGGTGTGGGGATAAAAAACACCTCAGAGATACCAGTAAACCTGGATCCCCATTTAATTCTCCTGAGCTGATGAAGAGGGTCATGCAGCCTGAGTGATTAGCCTGCAGATGATTGCTTCCTCAGCTAAAAGATTTGTGTAAGATAAAGCTACATCAGTAGCTGAACTCTTTCATTTATGGTATCAGATGTGAGATGATTTTGTTCCGTCTCTATGGTTTGATAATACTTTCCTCTAAATTCTTACTAAATTCTTACTTTCCTCTGCCAGGACGTGTGGCCTCAGTAAAGCTGGGATCAGAAAGAGGATCAATATCTCGTTTACACAAAACAAAAATCAAGCCATCATCTTGCCCTTTTTAAGTTTGCGTCACTCTCACAAAAAATATTTAGTTATTAATCTTAAAAGTTATACACCTGGAGGAACATCATAGGTTAAACAGACCAGCTGGACAAGCTCAGTGCATACATTGGTTACTGCTCTATAGCTGGGTGAAAACTCCTTGCAGTAACAGCTAATGTTCTGTCTTTTACTGTTATCAATCTCTGAGCACTCCCATGTGGGGAAGATAGATGTGAGGATTCCCTGTACATAGGGAAAATTGCAGGAATAGCTCCTTTGTTTATAAAAATCTGAATTAGGAAGATAGGGATAAGAAGCTGTTCTGATGTGAAGAAACTGTCAGAGGAGAATATTCTCCCTGTAATAGGAGAGATGGGTGCTGAAAGGTAGGATCATAAGTTTAGCTTCTCAGAAGAGCACAAAAGAGTCAAATGTTGAGCTAGTACTTTAGACTCCCCTGAAGAACCCAGATTACCCTCTCATTCAGACAATTAAACAAGTCATGTAATTTTTTAGCAGCTGTATCCTAAATTTTCTCCTTTCAATGTATTAAGTCCATAATTTCAGGAACCGTTTTTGAAAGCCTTGACCAAAGTTGATTCAGTTTTCACTGCCACAGGTGAGTTAATCTCAGAAGTGGCTGGAGGCAGAAGGTGGTGGGGCAGGACATAGTAGGCGTAACTGATTCAGTCCACATTTCCTTGCACAGTAAGGCAAGCAACACAATGAATTATAACTAGCATGGTATTGTATAGAGCACCATTTCTTATTTTTTAAGTCCAAGAATATTTCTGAAGAAATTAAGTGACTAAGGGAGAAAAATCTTAATTGTTCTATGTCTCAAGCAAATTAATTTGAAAATGGAGGAGTAGAGACTAACAAAGACTGAAGAGATTAAAGTAAGTTGCAAAATAAATGTGCACAGGTAGAGGGTGGTGGTTTAAACCAGATGTCTGGTTTAAGACTATGATACAAAAAGGTACAAACAGAATTTAATATTATATGCAGTTGGTAATAATTTATAGTAAAATAATAACATTCATAGAGCTGAAAAATATTGAGCTTCACAGGCAATCTGCAGATTCATCGGCTGTCCAACAAGATAGGTCGTGCACTACTAGTGTTATAGAACAGTCACTCTAACAAAGAAAAAAAATGGGTTTGTTCTTGAAATTTGGTCGCTGGTGGGTATTGTCATTGTCAGACTGAAAACACATTGGTATACCAGCTACACGCAACCAGTTCTCAGGCCCATATTCACTTTCAGTACATAAAGCTTTCCATCTGCACTCCTGATATGCATAGGAATAAGACTCACATCCCTCCAACCACTCGTCTGGCCAGTCTGTCTCTGTCAGTCCTCCCTCAATCCTCCTCTGGATTTCTGCTGGCCTGATGAAATTCCTCAGCATATTCAGGAGTCTTGAGATACATAATCACAACAATGCACTTATCTGACCTAAGCCAACCAGAACAGATCCTCTGGGCCTCCACGGAAATGGTCTTTCTTTTCACCACATTGTGGAAATTATAGGAAATACTATATCTGGCTAAATGGAGGGGGGTATTCTCCAGTTAGCTCAGCACATTATACCAACTGGGAGAAACTGGTACTTTACTCCATAAAAAATAGGTTCAGTTGTCTAGAAGGATTTTTTGATTATCTGTATGGTTGTTGAGCTATATTCACAGCAAATTTATGCAAATCCACGTTCACTTATTGGCAGTTAACAGCCTTCCGCTTCTCAGAGTATAGAGATTTAGGTGCTTCTCATTGGCTGCAGATAAATATACGGTGACTATGCCAATTGGATTACCAAGGCAAAACGAAGTTCAGAAAATCAAGAAGTTGGACGTGCTGGTAAATCAAGCCTTCATCCACTGCATGGGATAGATGAGCATGTTGGTACTATGCTTGATTTATGCATTAATCTTTGAAAACAATATTTGCCTAGTAGATATTAACACACTGATTTTCACAAAGCTAGCTCATCTGGAGATGGGAAACTTAGGTTTCTTCCTCAGAGCACTTTTCTATGCCACCAATAGGGAAGGCTACTGGATTTCTATAGAGTATGTTTTCCTTACAGAAGCTCAAAAGAAACAAATGGAAGATAATGCTGATTTGATCCAAGAGGAATGCATATCAGAGAATGCAGATAACTCTACAGAAGAGCCAATTGAAGGAGGGCCAGATGCAGATGGGGATGGAGAAGAGATGACTGATGGGATAGAGGAGGATTTTGATGAGGATGGCAGCAATGAGCTGGTAAGGAACAACCATGCCATGTCTCTCTATACAGTTGCTACAAGTAACCACAGAGAACCAACAATGTGGGTTAACAAAAAAAACTCACAGCAGCACTGGGATGTTCTGTAACTAGTGCCTAGTCCTACATGCTTCAGCACACTCTAGTATCAATTAAGCACAGGGCCCTCTGAGGATGAACAAGAAAAATATATTTTACTACACTTGGTGATTTTAGAAAGGAAACGAAATGTTCTTTAAATTGGTTTGCACTTATTATTTTGCATTCATGAAAATGTAGATGGGGGGGGTAGGAGGGGAACAAGAATGACAAGCAACCATGTTTTCCTAGCTGCAGCATTTCAAAATCAAATAAGATTCTAGAATGGAGAACTTTCTTATTAGTAAAGATGTACTCCCTCCATAATTCCCTGTCTTCCGTGTCTATCTTCTGCAGAGTGTGATGGCAGCTACAGATTTTTTTGATGGAAGGATTTTTCCCTCAGAAATATTTGGCTAAGAAAGGTTTGGGTTGTCAGCCTAAGTCTGCACTTTTCATGAAATGCCCATCATGTTGTTAAGCTATTAAGCTCTTATAGAGAGACATTACAAAATATCTTGAAAGTCAGATATTTTTTTTTTCCCATTTCTAATAGGAACGGATCAGTCACATTGTTTTAGAGTCTATAATACTATCCCTCTCTTTCCAGCTTTCATATTCTTTTGCTTTGAGCAGAAATCACTTCTGTTGCTCGGTGTCACTGTCCCTGCTTGCTTTTTAACACACATTGAGTCATGTCTGCACTGTAAAAATAATTAAGTGATGCCAACAGATATCAGTCAGCAATGGGCACAGCTGAGCCACCACCAAGTCTGGAGTAATGGAGGCATGTGAATAAACAGTGTTTTGTACTGCTTACCAAAAACACAATCCAAACCTACTGCTAATTTGAGGGTCTGTTTTCTTCTAGTGAGCACAAGGCCCTCTTGAATTTAGAAATCCTGAATAACATTATGCCCAGGAGAAGCTACTACAGCCTGAATCCCCTCATCTTTTAACATGCAATGTAGACTAGATGATTTTCTCATTTTTTTCTCAAAGGAACAGGTTCTCCTGTACAGGTATGAGGGACCTTTGTAAGCAGTTGCTACTTTGAATTTCTAGGAAGCTGAAGTTTAGCAATGAATAAATAGTTGTAAATATAATATCTCATCGTGGCTAAAGCCTGATCAGCTGAAGTGATATTAGCAATAGGGGTGACCACAGGCTAGCAAGACTGGTGGGTTTTGCACTAATTAGTTGTCAGACTCCCTGCTGCAGACAATAAATGGGGAAGTCAACGTGCAGTATATTAGCCTCTGATTGTTCAGTGCTGTCATTTCACCCAGCCAGTATGACATATTTAGCATATCCCTACACTATATAATGAAGCATGCTATGGAAGAATTTTTTCATCTTGCAAATGTCTAAGCAGGAAAGTTTCTACAAAGCAAGCCACCCCAGGGAGACTTGATTAGCAGTGAAAGCCTAGAATCGGCGCATTTGCACACTGCTGCTTCCAAGTTAGAAAGCCTTTCCAAGGTTTATGTTATGGAATTAGCTGAAGTGCGATGTGTTGCAGACACAGCTCCAAAGACAGCTCAGAGTCTGAGCCACACATCTAAGGCAGGGTGGGGGGAACAGCTCCAGTTTCTCTGCATCATATTGCTGAGCCCCTTGAGTGCTGGGAGGAGGTGGCTCAGTGCAGATGGAGAGTGGCACCCTCTGCCCTGTGCCTAGAGCTGGTGAATGGCATCCCCCCAGCCCTGTCGTGATGGTAGGAAGGAAAGGACAAGGAGGAGTGCTTATGTGCATCCTCTTGGTCAACTGCAGCCAGTCCCAATGGCAGGGCAGTGGAGCCAGGCGGCTGCCTTCCACCTTCCCAGACACTGGGACCCTCTAGCCAAGAAGCTGGCAGCATTGCAGACTTTAAATCTCAGAACCAAGATTGCCACTGATGTGAAATCCTTTTGCTTTTCATCCTCCCTCGCCATTTTCCTCAAGCTTTAGAAGAGGTCGCGTCACCTTAGTTTTCCTCCCTGCTACAATAGGATAATAAGGCTTTCTTTTGCAACGCCTAGGGAGATCAGGGAATCAAAAACTCCTATGGATGGGATAAAGGATTGCTCTACATAGGATTAGTTCAAAGAAATCTCAAGCAATGAGTGTTTCCCACAGAGAGGCAATTATGAATTGAACTGAGCATCTTTCCTCTACAGTTTCTATCCCAACACTTGGCAGTATTGGCCAATACTGTCATAATATGAAGCTGGTAGTTTATGATGCATACTGTAATTTAGTCTGTTTTTCATTTATACTTATATATATTTACGTAGATATAATGGCCTGCTCCTATAAATTTTACTTTCCACTCCAATCACTGATAGCTGTATAACTGGAAAGTCAATAAGAACATTATCAAATACATAGTGAATGCTCTAGTAGGAATACTTGGGATTTTGGTCTTCTTCTACCTGTTCTGTTCCCTGCTATCTGGCATTACCCTCCGTTTTGTGAAAAGTAAAGTAGATAGATAAGCTTATTTTAACACAAAAAGTCCTAAAAGATGTTGTTCTCCCGTGTTATGAAAACTGAGTTGTTTAGGAAAAAGACCTGACTAATAGCAAATGTGTCGTCTTGGAATGGAGCCAGGTACAACTCATTTGAGGGAGAAAAAGGGTTTTTAAGCATGAAAAGTGCTAAATATGAAAGAACTAGGAAAAGCTTTCCATGTGTTAAAACCTAACCTTGAACTCAGAATAAGAAATACCCCTCCAAAGGGTATTTTTAATGAATTCTATATTCTTTTCCAAACATAAAGTTAAAGGAATTTAGGATGATGATGAAGAAAACCTCTTTTCTTTCATCAGTAAGAGCAGCAGAGCAAATAGAAAAACATTTGACATGGGCATAGCTAATGTTCTGAAGTCAGTTCAGCACCTAAAATTGGTTGTGAGTCCACTAGTCTGAAAAATATTATTAGAGGGAGAAAGAAACATGACTTGAATTTAGATCTTAACCTTTTTTGCAGGGCTTCATATTTAGCTGCAAATCTCCTGACAAGCCATTTGCCAATAATCTGCTGCAGAACTCTTTTTGCTGAACACAATACTCTCTGTCCTTTTTTTTTTTCCCCTGTGAGCAGCCCTAAGGCTTTCAGTAAAGGGAAGTGTTGAGTAAGAACAGACCCACTGCTCGACTCCACGTGTTGCCAGAATGGAGCCTCTGAATCTGTGTATCTGGGTCTGCACCTTTGGACTAGAGGACTCAAAAATATGTTTCTTTCTCTATTTCCAGTTCTAACTGGAAAGGGATGTGATTGCAGGATGTACACTGTGGGTTTTAGGGGGTTCTCTAAATTCAGACACTGCCTATTTGGAGGAACAGTTTGCTTCACATTAGCTGACTGATGGCAGCTGTCCTCACGTCTGCTTTCAGCCTAGACCAGCTGAAAAGAAACGTGAAGCAGTTTGCAGCCTGAGTTAAGTCAGGCATGGATTTAAGGAGGCTTTTGCCTGTTCATTTGCCCGCCTGGCTGCACAGACAAAACCACATCACACTCAGCAGCTGCACACACCTTCTTCACCCCCCATTTAGATCGAGATGACGTTCATCCCCGCATTGTCATTTTCTACGGGCTAAAGTTCCCCCTGCACACAGTCGTTATTGCTCAGCTGGTGTGAAAAAAGTTTCACGCCACAATAACTTGATTGCCCGCCTGAACTCTAACTCAAGACATGCTGCATTTGAAGTATCCCTACAGTCATCAAATGTGTACAGTCATCAAACGTGTACAGTCATCAAACGTGTACAGTCACCACCTATTGGGATGGCTTCTACCGACTGTTTGCCCTCAAACGCGCCTCAGTCACTCCAGCGCTGCAGGTGCTCCAGCCTGAGGATGTGTTTAGAACACCTGAAAGAAAACAAGGAAGAAAGGTCTTCATGTTTACTAAATCCACATGTAAATCAAAGAGGCCAGAGTTCTGCTATTAAGCAGCTTCCAGGTGCCTACCACAGCTTTAAATTGTAAGGGGTGGAAAAGGAGAGCCGCTAACCCCCACCTATTCCTTTGGCTGCACAGCAGAGAGCAGAAAAGTCACCTTTGCAGCACAGCCCAACAGACGTTTTGGTATTTGAAAAGCAGCTTGGCCTCAGTGCCTCTCACGGAAGTTCATTCTCCTTTCTAGAAGTCGCGCTAGCGGTGTGTGGCACGGCTGAGAGCACGCAGGAGAAGCCTGCACGGGGGTTTCCTGACTCATTTACCAGCTGGACGACTTCATGCAGGCTCAGAGCTTTCCACATAACTTCTCTGAACTTGTTTCAAATGGCACCCATCGATCACCCAGGAAGCACTGGCTCAAAATGGGCTATAACTTATCATCACAATCCCCTTGTAAATAACAAAGGTGGCGTCCAATTAATTAGCTGAAAGCCTGAAGTATTGTAGATTTGGGAAAAAAAAAAAATCACTTTTAACTAATGCTTAATAAAATACCAAAAACTAATTAATTGGAAAGAGTTATACACAAGCACTCATATCTATATTACATTGTCTGAGAAGAATAGTTTCTATCAAACTGTCAGCCTTTCATAATAAATAACTATAATAATAACAGCCCAGCAGCGGTCCAGTAGTTAAGCATTCAGTAGAGCAAACAGTGTTTTCTGGTAGAGCATGTGATCCCAATGATTTCAAATACAATAGATTTATGGTGTCGTAACTCAGATCAGACTCTGGCTAGTGCTTGGCTGGAAGTTGAAGGATATATTCACAGTCACAGCATTGTGATTTTACGCTGGTGTAGCTATGCTAAAAATAATGAAGCCACACAAGCATTAGATGGGAGTTCCACAATAATGAGTCATCTTTAATGAGATGTCTTGAGAGGCATTTTTATTAAATTATGTGAGAAACAAAAGGTACAGAGACTGTGCAAGGTCCAGTTCTAGTTACAATGTAGATCTACCACAGTTATTTCAACAATAATTATAGTTCCCTTTCTACTAAGTATATTTCAGGTGCATTTACCTCTCAAGGATACTTCATTTCTGACTCTTGTCCTTTTCTCCATCTCTGCACTGCATGTTTTCAGTCTTTGCGAATTGTTTCTAACATCTGACAGAGAATCATGTTTCAAACATAAATGCCAGAAACTGCCACAGACAAAAAACTCAGGATAATCCTCTTACTGCACCGAGTTTTATTATGCAAAAGTAAAAAAGTTACAATGCAATAATAGCTATATTTCTTCAAGAATTGATGAAAATATCATTTAAATCAATGGAACCAACTAGTACTTTGGCTAAAGCTCATCAAAATCATTTTCGTCTCCTATAAGTAGTTAAAGGGAAATTAAAGTAATTTAATAGTAAATCTGTATGAAACGGTGGCAATTTCCTTATTTTCATTATTTTGCATGAGAATTCAACAACAAAAGTACTCAACAGAGGGTAGAATAAGATCTACAGAAAAGGAATAAAACTTCGTCTGATGAATTTCATGTAGTTTAAGCCCATTTTTGCATATCTATCTCAAATAGCAAGAGTGATCAAATACATGACAATGTGATAGGATTGGTCATACTTAATTTATTATTGTAATCAAACTGGATTTTTCATTGCCCTTTTAGATACTTTTTTTTTTTTTTCTGTCAATAGCATCCGGCCAGACCAGACTGACTCTTCTATTATCAGCAGAATTATGCTGATTAGGCATGTCAAAAAGATCAATAGCTACAGTGGCAATTGCGGCTTGTTGAGTGCACTTATACAGAGTACTACTTAGGACAAAAAAGGACAAAAATTCTTATTAATGGTAATGGCTGAAGCAATGTTGTGCCAGAAATCTTATTGAGATTACTTTAAGTAACATTGAAACCAAGCAAAATTTAGCCTTTTCAATGCACTGAATATATTGGACTTCATTGAAATCTTTCTTTGGGTATCAGGGGAAACATGAAGCTCTTCATTCCTAAGACAAATGAATAGGTAAAAGATTGTGTTCACTTGATAAATATCAGTGCAAGATGTTTGTACTTGAACAACCTAAGAAAGTCATTAGGGGCCGCATACCCGACAGATACTAATGTGTTGTACCTTCCAAAGCTGCAGTAAATCTAATAACCTGTGACTGAAAAAATGGAGAAAGTAATAAAAGCATGTCATGAAATCAAAAATTGTAAGAAACTTCCTGACATGCCCTTTTGTTATATTTAATATATGCAATAGCACCGTAGACGTGTTTGTTGTTCACAGGCCGTTGTGTGAGTCATTGGAAAGGCCTTGCTACCAGCTCCTCCTCCTCATTTTTCCTGGCAGTCGATTTCTCAGAGGTAGACTTGCTAAGTGGTGTTCAGGGTTTTAACCAGGTTACTCCTGACTGACTACATAATATTTTTCTAATTACTATTTACATCCTATCCTCTACATATCACAGGGGAACCTGCTGCAGAAAACGCAAGCGCTGTTATCACGCACTTTGTGTATCTCTTTCTACTAGACTTCCCTGCCTGTAATTGCATATTTGCAAAACAAATGAGCAAAATAATTTCCTCACCTTTCACATCTACTCCTCTGAACGTGCTCTATGTTATTTAGTTCCCAATTAAAATAAAACAACCAAACTCAAAAACATAAAACTTCTAAAATATTCATAATGCAAGTAATATAAATACTTTACAGCTGTTAGAATCTTTGCTTTCCAGTCAAGAAAACTGCAGATTTTATTTTTGCCCATTGAACATCATCAAATATACTCTTCAATGAACTTTGTTTACTTTTGGATGGCACCCTGCCAACGGGCTTGATCCGCCTGAAGTTTCAGTCATCATTTAACTTGCTACATTTTCTGCTTATAATTATTAGGATGGTCTCTCTTTTTGAGGTCTGTCTACACGCGGACAACTCTGGAGAGGTCCCTTCAGACCCAGCAGGGTGAACATTAATAAATGCTGCCAACAGGTTTCGGCACGATGCCCAGGCATGTACCGCAAGAGCAATGGAAATGCACATCTACACTCTGTCAATCCCACTGAACACAGAAGAGCCACCTATTTTTGGCAGTTTAAATGGGTGTACACCTTTTCCAAGACAATTAATCAGTATAAATATTAAATTGAACAGGAGGTGAGGGTGGTGTTTTCTTTATTCTCTGAGAACTGGTCACAGGATTCTGGTATTTAGACTACCCTAGAAAATCTGAAACAATGGGTGGTTATAACCCAATGCTGCACAAGGATAGCCCAAAGTACACTTATTTAGCAAGTGCCTGTCACCACAAATCACTGCCTTGTACGTGGGATTTACAGCCTCACGGAAGTTTGGTGATATGTCTATTTGGAAACACCAGAATGGGTGATTTTTTGGTAATAGATCTGGTAAGAAAAAGAACTTCTGATTATGGCTTCACATGTTTTAATGTTTTTTAGAAGTTCCCTAAGTGCTTTCTGACAAGCTCATGCACTGCCTTCCTGTGGACCTGTGTTTTGGAAGGGTAGCTTGTGTGCTTTCTCTGTTTTGGGGAGAAGGTAGACTCCACTGTTTGTTGATGTTCTGTCAGTAGATTTATCATTATTTAGTATTCATTACTCATTTTTGTGATAATTTCATTTTGGGTTGGGTTTTTTGTTTTTCTTTTTAGGCAGGGCTATGTATTTATCTTAAGATTTTAGGTAAGAACAAGATAGTTATTGTGCCTAATGTTTCCGAAATATCAAAATATTAAATGGTTCAGCTTCAACTGTTAAAAACAACCGTGCCTCCAATTTACAAAAAATAAAAGCATAAAAACAAAAAAAATGCAAAAAAACCCAAACAAGCAACCTATGAATTGATTCAGAGGTAAATAATACCAAAAATTCTCTCAGACATGTAAGCAAAATACTTGCCTAAGTGAGATAAATTCCTCTCCGATATAATGTAATTGCCCTTAATATTCAATACTAGTGGCCTGGTGATGTTTATTCTATCTACGTAAATCAGAATTAGCTCCACAGATTTTGCTAGCCTAAAATTTATGAGCGTAGAGTCAACCTCTGAGTGCAGCACAGAAGCCAAACACTCACCACCCAGAAGTAAACTTAGATCTCTTTTCAGGGGAGGGTGATGTTGTCTTATAAGCTTCTTGCTGTAACCTGTGGCTGTTAACTGATTTCAGTTTCCACCCCTGAATATTTTTGCCAAAGTAATTTTCACTCATTCTGGTGGCACCTCTCTTCTTTTGCCTCCCTGTGCTTCGGTTGATTCCAGTAGACTTTGGATGACTTGTGGAAGGGGCTGGGTTGGCTTTGGTTCGCTTATTATTTGCAAACAACATTCTTCAGTCTTGTGTAGGGAGAATAGGCATCAGAATAGTAACCTAGCATAGATACCCAAGCGGTAGTACGAGGCACAGTGGGAAAGTGGTTAGAGAACAGGCAGGGGACACTGGTGTTTTCTAGACGCTCGCTGGGACACTGAAATCCTCAGCAATGACTCAAGCCAGCCATCGGGTCTGTGTTTGTCTATGGATTTGGGACTATCAGCTTAATCCTCAAATTCTTAGATTGAACTGAAATTGAGCAATTGCCATGCATCACACATTTTTCCTTGGTGTGTGAGTCTTTGAAAGTAAATAGCCTTAGTTCCCCTAGAAAACACTCATTTCACAGGCTTTATCAGTATGCTTGAGCCTCAAGAATGGTGAATGAAAAGCCCTCAGAGGAGACATTTTTCTATTGAAAGTTCTTCACGCAAGCAAAGAGGAGTAAACACTGCAAAGCCAAAAGGTTGTTATTTTTCCACATAAAAAGACACAAATTTTAAATCTGTTTTTATTTTTTCAATACAAATTGCAGAGCCACTGCAGTTAGTGACCCAATTATTCCAAAAGGTCTCAGTTTTTTGAGAAAATATAAACGTGTTACTAAGAAGATTTTCTGCATGATTAATACCAAAACATGAAAGGCAGATTGAATTTATCTGTACATAGGCATTTACAGGCTTCAGAAAAGGGAAGTTATTTAGAAGGTGATAGAACTGTAATTGCCATTTTGACAAAAAAAGCAATCAGCAAAGAATAAAACAAGCTCAGCCTGCTAAAATGAAGATTTGGAAGTTAATCAAATGCCATCTTAGCCAGCCTGTTATTTTGATACCTGTATCCGAAGTTTCCAAATTGTTGTTGCTATTGATTTCTAAAAGTACACTAAAGTTGTATAATGTCTTTCAAAAAGACTAAGTTTTGTCCCAGCCACAATAAACAGGGAATCAAAAGGCTAAATTCTACTCTGCTTCCTCTTTTTGGTCATACTAATCCTTTCTCAGCTATTGGATGATTCTGCACCATTTGCAGACCACAGTGTAACCCCAAGTCCACCATTTTGCTTCACGATTTTTGTTTTTAAAGGAATGTCTCTTGAAATCCTTATAAAACAAAAATGTTATGCACTACTACGCGCTTTGCACAGTATTACACAAGAAAACACCAAGCAAAACCTGTTTAAAATAGGACCAGCTTTTATTGCCATTTCCATCTGGATCACATTTCCAAACCATGTCTTTCACAGATAACAGTCCTTTGCAGGTAACTTTACATCCTGTATGTTTAATTGACTGTCTCAATTCAGTACACTATTGTCACCATTTCAGTATCTGTTGAGCACCATTGTTAGTCTCATCCCTCTCCGCCTTCCTCTTTTCTCTGAGCTTTCCCTGTATCTCTGTAATCTCACACTAAATGCTTCCAGCTGCTTCCTCCAGAAAGCTCTCCTCCCTGGTCCTGCTCTATTTCTTTGCTTTTTACCTCACTCCACCTGGTTGTTATGTTGAGTAAAACTTCTTCCTCCAGGTAACTGAAAAATCTGCTGTTGATTAGATAAGACATTCCTGATCTTATTACCATCATTGTGTACAATTTCTTTTTTCCTGCATGGGTGTTTTTTTAGTGCCTATCTAAACTGTAATTTGGCAATACTGGGAAAGTTTACCAGGTGCTTTCTGTGTAATTAGTTTAATGTAGGTCTCCTGGTAAGGTCCTACTTTGGTATATTTTAAAAATACACTTTTTAAAGTGTAGAAATAGTGGGTGACCTCAGAGTACAAGTAGTTCCTTTATCCATTAAGCTCTGTCTTCAAACCTGCACCCTTGACATCAGTGGGTGGGAACTATTGCCTTCAGCATTAATTGGACCACTACGTCAAACTGGGCAATTCCTGCTCCTCACATCGAGCAGAGGTTAATTCAGTAGGAATTTTATTCTACAACTTTCTGGCAGCACTCTGTATCCTAAAACCATCTCCTTCGTAGCATCCAGAATGATAAAGGACAATTCTTGCCATGGATCCTGCTAGTCTTGATTCTCATGGAACAGGCCCAATCCCAAGAAGCAGAAAATACCTGGTGGTCTCCAATGAGAGTCATATCCCTGGGATATCACTATGAATATCTACTCATATTCAGGGTTAAAGGAAAGTGAGACATTTCCCCCGTTGTTATATTTGGCACTGGATGCCAGGAAGACGTTGAGCTGCTCTCAAGACACACTGGTACCAGCTGAGGGAACTCTGTGGACATCAGTGAGGCCTTACTGCATTTGGTTTGGCTTTCCCAGCCAAGAGAGACCATGAAACAGAGAGGTGGGAGCACGGCTTCGCTGTGGGGTAGCCTTGGGAATGTATTCTGGGTAAAGCCTTCAGGCCAGCAAGCGCTTCAAAAGCACCACCTCCCCACCCTCTCACCCCTTCCACGTTCTACAACTCGGAGATTCTGCAGCCCACCACACACTCTGCAGAGGGTTCAATGCCTCCAACTTCAAATCCATTCCACTGTCTCCAGTAGCTACACTACTAGTCCCTGAGACTTCTACAGCTGAAAAATGACCTTGTCGAGGAAAACTTCGCTGCAAAAAGCAGTAGAGTGAGAAGAAAACCCACCATGTAAAGTGAGGAGGACAGATCCATGTCATTCCCTCCTCCTTGCTGTCCTCACAGCTCCTCTCTGCAAGCTCTCAAATGACCATGGCTACTCCAATCCCAAAGTCACTCCATCAGCTTCACACCTGATCATCATCCATATTGCAGCATGACTTCACCAGCACTCTTCAAATATTACATCCTGTTTCTACCACTTCTGCCAACAGTATTCACCACAAATCTGCCTACACAGGACTCTGAGAAAGAAAAGACATGTTGGTGTAGGGAAAAAATCAGTATTTGATAGGGCTTTCTCATCCTTCCCACTGATTTTTATCGCCGAAACAAGTGAAACAGAGCATTTTAATACAAAGGAGATAGACAGAAGTTTGTTTTCACTGGTGAGTAAAACAGCCATTCTCACATGTACTCACGTAAGTACTGACACTTCAAAGCAATTAAACTGTTCACTGAACAGAAAAACGATTTTCAGCAATTAAAGTATGATTGACAGAGTACAAAAGATAATGATTAGGTTTCATCATTTGAAGAAAGGTTTAAAGAAGGTACACCTGCTTCCTTTAATTATTCTTTGTTAATATTTACCAAACTGTATAATTCCTCCGATGTGTTACATGTAGCGAATATTCTATTACTAGCTAATTATAAAAAGTTTTGCTTTAGTCCCATAATTTTTGTCTGTCATGTTTTACAAGTGTTACAAATGACATTAGCAAACCTGTAATACAGATTCACATGACCCTGCTAACACCCACTGAACTGTGCATTTACATTTAAAAGGGACCTTATAGTAAATCACACATATAGCTTTGTCACTTAATCAAGAGGTTTCAGGGTTTAAATCAAAGGACAATGCCAGGTGTATTTCAAATGAAGACAGCTAGGGAGTCAACGTGACCGCTGATACAAATTCAGGGTTCTTTGGTAAGCCCTGTCCATGGCTTGTGGATTTCTATTCATGATGATGATAAATGCAGCGTAAAAGCCAATGAAAGTACATGCCCCCGCAGTACCTTACAAACATAAATTACAGGGCCTTGCACTCAATGTGCACTGTCTGCTCAAGAGAAAGGAAGGATATTGTCTTGAGTTAGACAACACAGCAAATTAACAGAATAGCAATTGGCACTACTGCTTTGCATCCTGATTTTTCTCATTTTAGGGAAATACCTGGATCAATAATCACTAACTAGAATTTGGTGGGTTTTTTTCTTTAAAAAAGTCTTTTCTGCAAACAGATTCAGTTTTTCACCTCCTTGGCCGTCCAGAAAGTACAGGTCATGATGAGAAAAAATTATTAGAGATGAAACAGAGTACCACATCCTGGAGGACGTAGTGGTAGCATCTACAGAGCTGGATTCAGTATCCTCAGTTGTACAGATAACAGTATAAGAGTGAGCATCAGATGCAATCAAAGCAATCACACTATGATTGTCGTCTGATGTAGTGCAAGTGTGAGGAGCAGAGTTGTGAGTGAAAGGACAGTGCAGCTGCTGCATTTTAATGGGGCTTGCAATCGTTTTGCAGAAAGTGATGTATGGCAGTCACATAGCCCACTGCCAAAGCCTCGTCAGACATCAGCAACAAACTGGGAAGGTGTCAGGCATCAAATCTCCAAATCAACATGAGCCTCACAGAGGCAGAAATGTGACTTTACCTGAAACCAGGCAATGATCAGAATTAGCTCCAGATGCCTCCCTTACAGCTATTAACCTCAGAAGCCCAGTCCTGAGAATAGGTTTGTCCAGCAAGGAAAAAGAGGCAGGAGTGAAGAGGAAGGATATTTTGAGGCTTTCCATTTCAACCTCATGTGCATATGTGCACCATCCTCTATCCACCCACTGTTTAGCTGCATTTTCAAGGGATTTCTGGGAAGATTAATGTCACCACGTAAGCCATTCAGAGCAACTGATTCTTAAGAAAAAGATGCGTTTTGTCAGACAAACATATGAATGTTCTTGTTGCTTATAATTATTGTGGAGTAAACCATAAAGTAAATTCTTTAACATCCATATTCTTTGGACTTTTCTCTAAACATTTTTTTCATGTTCTCAAGGGAAAATGTTAATCATGTACATCTTCTGTGGCATTTAGTCATGGTGCATTCCTAATACTCCCTCCCAAGGACTTAGACTGAATTTACGCTCTCAGATAGTAAGATTTATTTCTGTACATTTAGGTCTAGAAGATAAGCATGATAAAAATACTTTTCCCATAAACCCTGTGAGAAAGAAACAAGATATTTATGGGGCACAAGGAACATATCTCTGCTGTTTACCTTTTTTCAGAACTGTAAGGGAGAAGAAATAGACCAGATCCCATGATCAAGGGAATGGAGCATTTCTTTTTTGAGGAAAGGCTGAAAGACCTGGGTCTGTTTCACCTGGAGAAGGGGCAGGTGAAAGGGGATCTTATTAATGCTTAGAAACATCTAAAGGGCTGGTGTCAAGAGGATGGGGTCAGGCTCTTCTCAGTGGTGCCTGGTGACAGGACAAGGGGCTACAGACACAAGCTGGAACACAGGAAGTGCCATCCCAACATGCGGAAAAACTTCCTTACTTTGAGGGTGACAGAGCCCTGGAACAGGCTGCCCAGAGAAGGTGTGGAGTCTCCTTCTCTGGAGATATTCAAAACCCACCTGGATGCAGTCCTGTCCAGCCTGCTCTAGATTTTGTGGTGAACCTGCTTTGGCAGGGGGGTTGGACTAGATGCTCTCCGAAGGTTCCTGCCAATCCCTACCATTCTGTGATTCTGAGCAGGGAAGAAGCTGATCTCTGTTTGGGTCCAGCTAGCAGAGATAAAAACTCACACCTCCTGCAGACAAGTCAAATCCACCCAAATGAGTTTTGAAAAGCCAGCAGCATCCTCCCTGCTGCAGACGCAGCGGTTACCGTTACAGCTTCCAGCTGCTTTGGGAGGTTGGGGAGATCAGGGTGGCCCACCTTGTTCAAAAAGAATGGTGCCTGCAGGTCTTTACCCTGTATTGAGCTTTCCTTCTCATAAAAAGCTTTTAGGAGAAATACAGAGTGCAAACTATTCCTACTGATGACTACGAAGCACAGAGCTTAGAGAAAACGGTCATCTGGCAGGTTATCTGATGGCCAGGCTCTCCCACAAAAACTGTCCTTTACGTGCAGGACATTCTTAATGATCTACAGATGTAAAGACAGGAATTATCTAGTCTTTGAGGGGAGGTAAGTGATAAAACCATTAAACCTCTAAAAGACAAGATGGAAAACTCTCTAGATTTTTACTGAATTTTATCTGATTTACTCCATCATTTTTAGTTATTATAGTTAAGTACAACTGCATTTTCATTTAGCGAGATGTTTAATATTTAATGGTGACTTTCCAATGTTATATACATTGTAATAGTGGAAAGTTAAAATTAATTGAATCTGGTATAATTTGAGTCCAGTAAAAATGCTAGAAGGATCATACTGGAACTATAATAACAGTAGCAACAGCATTTCTGGAAGACTGAAATACGGTGTTATGCCTAAGAAGACTGTTTCCAGTAGCTCATTCTCAAAATGCCACCCAGATAGGGAAAAAAACAGCAGAAATAGTTTCAGGTGGAAAATGAACCAATAAATATTTCATAACCTATCTCCAGCTTTTTTTCAGAGATTATGATGGCAATTAGGACAGTATATACTGTTTCTTTGATATTGTCTCTGTCTGCCAAGGCTATATGCTCAGTTGGGTTATTCAATTCTTAAAATGCATTACGTTCAAATCATGCTTTCTAAAGTGGTTTTCTGTCAGAACTACATCAAATGAAAGCTATATTGCTGGCTTAAATGTAATTCAGCTCATCCTTGTTGTGTCAGGATGTTTTTTTATATATATAACAGGAAGGAAATGAAAAGATTAAAAAAAACATTAGTCATCATGAGGTTTTTTAATATCATCAGCACTACCATAAAGCCAGCTGATAAATTGCACACTATTCAGAAGCAAGAAATAGAATAAAATTAGTATTGCATTACACTAGATTAATCATAGCCCTGGGTTACTGTCATTCTGTGGAAAATAAAAGCTTGAATAGTTCGGATTTTAAAGTTTCTCCTCAGCCTTTAAGGTTATTTGCCTTAAGAGGCAAATAACGAGCCCACGTACTGAAGGAAGAACACAAGATTTTGGACTGGTGGGGTTGGTAGATTTTTATCATTGTTCCTAAATGACAGCAAAGAAGCATTGATGACTTGGATCCAGATGGTTCACAGTAACGCATCATAACAGTAACCTAATGAAGCTTTTGAGTGCTGGTGACAGGTAAATGCTTGAAAGGTTTATGGCAGGGAAAAAGCTTCAATAAATAACTTGAAAATGTATCTCTCTTCTTACTTGCATAATTACTGCTTTTCATAATGGCTTAATGGAACAGCAAAGCATAGGTGGAGTGAAGGCTAGAAAAGAGGAACTCTCTCCGGAGCTAATAAGATGTACAATGAGATTTCTTTTTACTTCTTGTAAAATGAATAGCTACTTAAAAACCATTAGCCCTCCTAGACTTTAGGGGAGAATCTAAAAATCTTTTTCATGTAGTTTAGTCTGTCCAGGGATCAGGAGCTAAAAATAGAGGAGATGAAGTTTTTTCTCAATGGATATTTTAAACAAAAGAAGAAAGTTCTGGGATCTCTCACATAAGCTTTTCTCCCTGATTACCTGTGAAGAGTACAGCCAGAAATCTGGTGCTCCCAGAGGGAGCAATCTGATGGCTGCTTCATAGGGCAGGAGGCCAGTCCTGCAGAGACTCTGATGTTTCTGTTAAAACCTTTTTTATTGGAAACCCAGTTTTTTAATAAATGGAAACTTTAACAGAAATCATCCTTTTCTTTTTTTTTTTTCTTTTTTTTTTTTTTTTTTCCTGCGGAAGAAAAAGGCAGACTTAAAACTCACTGAAGGAGGGGGAAATTGGCTAAAAAGAACACCTGGAAAATTTTCAGGTTTGATCAGAAGCGCACCAGGTTTTGTAAGCTGATTTCTGTTTTAGGTATAGAAAATGATAGAACTAAAAATTGGCTGAAAGATATTTTTCCTGTCAAAAGTTTAAAAAAAAAAAAAACAAAACCTTATGTTGAAAATATCACTTAAAAAAAGAAAGTATCTATTTCTGTTAACATTCTCTGCTGTCACTTTTCCAAACAGATGTGATTGGGAAAGCGCTGTCAGTTTTTCTGTGGGTAGGTGAAGCTGGTGTGTCTTATGCTGCCTTGCACCATCACTGAATGCCTAGTTGAAGCTGGTAGCATCTATGGGTTGCATAGCAGGACTCTCAGATTTTTAGATTCAACCTGCCTTCAGCCTCTGCTGGAAGAATGACCCTCAAAAGTGTTGGCAGACACTGAATTTCTGCTGTTTCGTACTGTGGCTGGTAAAACAATGAAAGACATCAAAGGATCTGCAATTAAAGCCTACGGCATGTACACAAGAAGAGTAATAAAATAGCCAATATAGTCAAAAGGGAAGCCACTGAGGAAAGATCCATCGATCTCATAACTGTAAGCATCATTGAAAGCACACAGTCAATGCAAATGGTCCAGAATAAGGTATAGAAATAGTGCAAGGGGATTGAAGCAAAGAATCCTACATGCGGTTTATTAGATTGTATGCTATTATGCAAATAAAGCATTTAATTGCAAAGCAGCTAAGAGACATTCCTCTCTTTTCTGCTGCTAAAATAGAAATTGTCCAGCAGTTGTTCGCATAGCATTATTGAGGGGAAGCATAATTCAGCCTCAACAGCTCTTGCTTGATTCACTGTGGTTATTTTGGGCCACGCAGTCTAATTTAGGACTGCTGCAGGCACGGGACTTGAGCCCTCCAAGGTTTAAGGTGGGAAAGTCTGATAGATGTCGGTATTTGATGGATTCATGAAATAGTCCCAGTCCTCTTCCCTCTTTTCTCCAGTTGTCTTGGCTTTCTTTTGAGATTCTGCTGGAGGAAATTCTGTGCCTACATACTAAAGTGAACATTTCATTTCTCAGTTTCTACAGATCAAGTGATGAGATGTCATGTGTGAACCCCTTCAAGGCCAACAAGAGAAACTCCGACTTCCCTACAGAAAATTGTGAACTGCAGTTTCTTACTGGCTAGCAACACCTTAGATTCAATTTGTATGAAAACTCAATTTACTTATTAAAATGGACGTTACTGTTCAAATATTAGAAATTCCATTTCTTATATGTTCTAAGCTGTACAATTGTCAGATTTTTATGGTTTAGATTGTAAATGTGGTTTTCTCTGGCTAATTATTGGTATTATTTTTTTAATTTTGATGTCTTAAAGGCCAATGTACTGTATCATAATAATATGAAGGACATATTTAACAGGTGTGGGAAACACTGTATACAAATGTATATTTCTAAAAGCTATTTTTATGATTAGCATGTTTTACTGTTTTACCATATTTAGAGTCAGGTGATATTGCACTTCTTTGTTTTTACAGCTTAATTCAAACAAGATCACAATTAAATATGTTGTATGGTATTTTCCATTCTTTTATTTATTATATTCATCATTGGAAAAACATTTATTAATAGGGATAGCTGCTAAGAAGTGAAATTGTCAAAATACAAGAGCAATCCTTGATAAACTGTAAATTGGATCTTCCTGTAAATCCCTTTCTTCAGATAAGCACTCTCTGTGATGCCATTCACTAGGCAGTTCTTACAGCGGCTCCTGCGAGTCTCTAAAGGCAGTTTGTTGTTACCATATGGAAAGCATACATGAGAATCAGTCTCCTGTCTAGCCAGGTAAATTACTTATAGACTGCCAATATCTGACAACCTGAGTTAACCTACTGATTACTTTTTCATTTATTTTCTGGAACTAGTCTTTCCCCTCCTGAACCCCTAAAGCCCTCCTAAAAGCCTGCAGTTGGAATAATGAATTATTACATATGTTGTAGGGGTAATCTCAGTATAGAATTTCTTAATAAATCATATTTCCTTTCAAACAGAACGGATGCATTATTTCTCTTGTGTTTCTGAGATATTAAGGGTATCAAAGCATATATGGTATGGGCACAAGGTTGTCTTCTCTAATGAAAGTACCAACTTGTTCACCACCCCCAAAGCTAGACCTCCTCAGGACTGCAAGTGCCATGAAATAAGGTATAGATATGCATTTATCTACACACTTATATGAGATATACTCCTACAGAAAGAGATATGTCTTTAAAATGGTTGCAGAGGAAAAAAATATTTAATAACCACAACCTTCCACGGGGGAGAGACATTAATTTAAGAAGTACCTTACATAGTCAAATGGATCTCAGACCCAGCTGTGTGCCATTTTGCAGCACAGAGCCCTGGCGTCCGCTGATATCCATATTTAGTATGTAGGGGTATTTAGTGTCATCCAACACCACAAAGATGAACCCTTGCATTGCTCTTTCAATCATTCTCTGTAGGCTGAAAGCAAGAGAAAAATAAAGGTACCAGAGAGACGCTTTAAGAGATAAGACTTTCAATTTGTATAAAAAACAGCAGTTGCTGAGATGATAGGTTCACCTCAAAAAGTGGCAGTACGGATGTGGGAGCTCAAAGTCTCCAGTCAGATTTGCAGCATGGGGACTGTCATATTCCAATATTCTTCAAACATTCAGAAGAAGACCATACATTTGAATTTATCTATTACTGAGTGGAAATTTACTTCACTAGGAGAGTATGTAACATAGCACTCTCAGTTATGTTTGTGTATATTTAGCTATTGTCTGTGGAGGTGAATGGATTACTTAAGTGCAGAGTAGTACCTAGCTACTTAATTAAGGAAAGAATAGTATAAGTAGTTATGCCCGATCATAAACTATCACAGCTTCAGAATCCACCAAAGCTGACTCTCCCAGAAAAATGTAGCAAAAGATATTACTACTATGTAAGTGAAATGTTAAGTCAAATCAAAGGCTGAAATATTTCTCCACTTACTATCTATTAGTTATAGGTTATGATCATTTTTAACTGCAAAAATGCAAAAAGAATTACCATTTGGGGATCTCCATCTTTGGCTGATAGTTAAAAAAAGCACTCCAAACTTTAGCAGCCCAAGGGGCATTTTGCCCATTTCAATCATGTAAATACTTGGATGACTTAAAAGATGCAGAGTTTTATCCAAGAAGATCAGTTCTGACGTTGGTGTTAATAAACTATGTATGAGAAACAGCTAGGTCTATCATCTCTTCACCACCTCCATTCCAAATGAACTAATAATCACAGAAAGCACTCTATTAGATTTTTACAAATTCTTGCCAATCATTACCCTTAGATTATATATTCACAGAAATTATTGCACCGTCATAATGTTGTCACTCTTTCACATCACAGTTTAAGTCCTGAATATATTTTGAAGACAAAAAGACACCTCTGATAACACCATGAGGCACTACTTGATTTGCAAGCCAGAAGCTTGTTGTGCCGTGGAGTCTATTACTGACAAGGTTTCTTAAGGACATGTTTGCTTCAAATCACTCCAGAGGATGCTGGTAGCTTCAACAGAGCTTGATAGTTCTCTGTGTTTCATGTATGCAGTACGCTCAGTGTTGTTTGCCATCATTACCTATACTTATTTTACATGGGTTTTGTCAGTTGAGCTTTTTTTAACATTGCTCATCCCTTGCAATATGGAAGAATGGGAAACATAAAGGATCTTGTCAATCACTTTGGATAGTCAACGGTCAAAATCCTTTATGGACAGTCCTGAATTAAACCAATTCGTTCTCTATGCAGACCTATACTCTCTGTGTATTTCAGATATTTGTTTCAAACCTGTGCAGCTGCATGAATGGAAAATACTTACTAAAAAGCTTTAAAGTTTGGATCAAGAAAAAAGATTTTTACTTTTGTAAACTCTTGTATTACATATTGCTGTGGTTCTTATCAGTTTTCTCTGTAGATCCATTTTTAGTTCTGAAAAATCATTGTACTTAAACTATGTAGATAGCTACAATCTTGTAAGCAGTCATATTTTTAAGAGGTGCCACTGCAAGTTAGGATTAAAGCATTCAAGGTTTGCCCATGTAGAGCAGATTGATGGTTCATTACAGTTTTCTTTAAAATGTTGTAACATAATTTTTACATGTCTGTAAATAAATATTTTCTCTGATTTATGCACTAACTCAGTTTTGTAATGTCTTCTCTTAAAATATGTCTAAGACACTTTCCAGGAAGAATATATTTCTATGATGGAAAAAACACCATTTAAAGTTCTGTAATACAGCAATGCTTCATAAACTTTCTAAGCAAACCAAACAGGAACAGGGATCCATCGTACGAAGTACTTATCTTAAGTAAGTAGGATGGAGTAAGATAGAGAAAAATGCGGCAAATACTGCTGCCATTTTAACAGTTTCAGAAATTTAAGGACTTGTCCTCTGTTAAAAAATTACCAAGAAGAAATGCAACAAACTTCCTAAAAAGAGGAAATTCTTCTGTGGGGTCAGAGAGACAGAAAGAGAGAGGGCCATTGATGGTATTTCATTGAATTTGAGGAATGCATTTTCTTAATCTTGGAAGCTTCTAAGTTTCATCTACTACTAAAGTAGCACAAATATAGCTTATGAAAACCATGTTAATAATAGTTATATTAGTTGTAATAGTTTTTATAAGGTAAATAGTTTTCTACATTTTAAAATATGTTGTCACTATAGTTACAGCTATGCCAGATTTTGCACAAGTTTTTGAATTTTATAAATGACTTACTCTTATCATGCATGACACAGGGCCAATTCCTCATTCAGAAAGAACTCTGCTACAGATTAAATACCAGCCAATTGTCCTGGTTTCAGCTGGGAAAGAGTTAATTTTCATTCTAGTGATCACTGTGAAAGGAGTATCAATAATACCTATTGTGTTTAGTTGCTGCTAAGTGGTACTTAAACTGTTTAAGGACTTTTTTCAGCTTCCCATAGAATAGACACAAGGATGGAATGGCCAATTAAATATTCCATACCATAGATGTCAAGTTCAGTATGTAAATGGGGGTTGGCCTGGGGTGGGGTGGGAGTCAGCAATCACTGCTCAGGATGATGCCAATTCACCAGGCCGTGGGAGTGTTATTGTTATTATTATTTATATTTTTCCTTTTCTGTTATTGTTTCCACTAACTCTTCCCCCCTACCCTTCAGGGGGGCGGGATGGGGAGAAGGGGGGTGTGAGTGAGTGGCTGCCTGGTTCTAGTTGTCAGCTGGGGTTAAACCATGACACCGATGAAAAAAATTTCTAGTTCCTTTATAGTAGAGAAGGTAGCTTCTGAACTTCAATAAGGTTCCAGTTCACATGTTTAGAAGAATCCTCAATAGTCTATAAAATTTAAATAAGGAATACATCTGTTTTGAGAGGAAAAAGGATGGTAAAGTGAGATAATTTCATTAGCTGTACTTGTCTGTCAAGATATTATGTAATAAAAATAATTAAAAAAAAAAACGTTGATCATCTTAAATTCTGTATTGGATGATACTGAGCATGAGGGCAACTGTTACTGAAATTAAGGCATCATTCAGCCAAGACCAAGCAGGGAGAACATCCTGCAGTGTTAGATGAATAACACATCAAATAATCTAACAGTTTATGGGTAAAGGAGCAACACTTTACAAATATTTTTGGAACAGAGAAGAAATTAAGCCTTTGTATCATTAGTAACAAAGTACAGAAAATATAATTTATGCAATTAAGATGTAGACAGGATTATATTCCACTATTTTTTATTTGCTCATATGAAGATCCTTTCTGAGGCTCATCCATTGCCATTAGGGACAAAGAGAAATGCTTTTGAGTTTTGAACCTGTTGGGAAAACAACTATAAAAAATGATGCAAAATTATTAGAAGAGTGGAGGAGTTTTCCACAGAGATAGTGGAATTCTTACTCTTTGCCTTAAGAGTCCTAAAGGATGGCTCCAAAGTAAAGCATTGATAAGATTTTCTTGTCTCACAAACTCTTTACTCTGAGACAGTAACGTTGTCACATGTCTACATAACTTCAGACTCCTTCCTGAAGTACACTTGTAGGACTTCTCTATCGTAAGAGCTCACCAAAGCCACCCACTCAGATCCAGTAGCCACAGGTGAGAAAAAACCACCTCTTTATGGTTTGGCTTCCACACAAGAGGAAGGATAGTGTGTGTTGAAGCTAAAGACAGTTGGACACCCTAAATTAGAAGAAAAGATGTTTCTTTCAACCAGCGGGTGCCAGTCTAAACAGTCAGTTAAGGACTGACTCAGCTACGATAAGAGGATCTAGCCAAGGATATGACTGAAGATGCAGGAAAGATTCTGTAAAACTAGCATAAATTGGCAAGCTAGTACTGTAGCTCTGAGCATTTCTCACTAGTGGAATGTTCATGGCCATGACAATGAAAGAGAGGAAATAGAGGCACCTATGTACAGCATTTACAGCCCTCTTCATGTGACCCATTCCCTTCTAACAATCTGTTCTGGAAAACTGAGAGGAAAACCCTCTGAGAAATTTCTTAAGAAAAAAATAGTTGATGGCTTTTGGATGGTAGGGTTATTAACCATTCAAGACAGAAAGAGCTCAAAGTTTTTCCTTAATACGTATTTTGGGGTTACAATAATAAGAATTTATTTGATTAAACTTTCAAAAATTTCTGTTCACTTGTGTGAACAGAATTAATCCACAATTATCATATTGTGTCTTAACAGAAAACCTAGTTCTCATATCAACTATCCCATATAAATCCAACTAACCAAGCAAAAATGTTTATAAAGGTTACATTTAAAACTTTCTGATACTATCCTGGCTATGTATATTTAACAGGTAATGGAGAAGAAGCTTTGCATGACCACTCTGTGGTGTATTACTATCTGTGAATATATTTTTGATGTGTAGCTGTGCATATGCGGAAAAAAATATTCTTCCATTGCTTTGTGCATTGGATATTTAGAGATGCTTCTCTTCAACTAGAGACAGCTAATGTTGTGGAAAATAAGAGTAAAACTCATCCCTGGGGTAACTGCTGATATCAGTTATTGAATGAGTACCTTCATTGTCTGCTCCAAGTGGATTCTTAAGCAGAAACTGTGATCGGTGCTCACCCTATGAGGAGTTACAGCAATATTTGGCATGTTATTTAAAGAAAAAAGAAGTGATAACCCATATTGCAGTCTCTAGTATTGCTACTGCAGCAGGAACGCTTTGTAACACAGTGGAGGAGCAGAGGATAATCAACAGGGTAGGGCTGGAAATTGAATGGGACATTGAAACTTACCTGGGGATGACAGAGGAAATGACTGAGGAGGGATGTGCTGCACTTGTATTCATTTTACTTTTGAAGGAACCTGCCCCACATATTTATTTATTTTCACATCCCTACTTGTAATGCCATGATTCTGACTATTCTTTCAAAGGATAAGCCTCCAAACTTCCAGGTGATTTTGGTTGAACTTCCCGAGGATTCACCACTTACTGATGTTTAGCCAATCACATGGAAAATTAACCCACTGTTCAAAATTTTAGCCTTGTTGTTTAATCCACAAGGTGGAGGAGGGATGTCTGTTTACTTGAGCAGCTACATTGGTGCTGGTCTCTTCTCACAAGCAATTAGCGATAGAACAAGAGGGAATGGACTCAAACCGCATCAGGGTAGGTTTAGACTGGACATTAGGAAGAAATTCTTTACAGAAAGAGTGGTCGGGCATTGGAATAGGCTGCCCAGGGAGGGGGTTGAGTCACCATCCCTGGATGAGTTTAAGAGCCATTTAGATGTGGTGCTGAGGGATATGGTGTAGGGGAGGACTTTGTAGAGTAGGGTAGATGGTTGGACTCGATGATCCCAAGGGTCTTTTCCAACCCGAATGATTCTATGATTCTATGATTAACTTGCTTCCATTGATAGGAAAACTGTAGAAGAGACAGCTACATTTCTGACACAATCTAAGTGCCAAACTCCATGAAAATGTACGCTGGTCCTGAGAGGAGAAGGGCTACAGAATCATAACGAGATGGCAACTGGGCACTACCACTAGAAAAATTAACATAGACAGCAGCCCATGCTCGAACGACTGCTACCAAGGGGCTGATTGTTTGCCAGCAGCAACTGGACACTTCACCTTACATGAGCGTTCCTCTGTGGGTAAGTGCTTTTATATGTTATGCTAGTTTTCATTGTGAAAACAGGTAAAACAGCTCTCAGGTAAATGAGGTGGCACTGTCTTGAACCAGTAAAGAATTTGGTCTCACGTTCAATGAAGTTATTCCATCTTTAGTTATTTAAAGCATTCCCATGCAGTTTGAGTAATGTTCACCGTCTCTGACTAGTAGGGAAAAAACGCAAACATTTATTTTCAGAAAATTCTTGAGCTTTAAAAGTGTATTTTCTTAATGTCATCTCTTCTCTTAATCTCATTTTTCTCACTCTCTCTACTATGTTAAACTGGAAGGAATTATAAAAAAAAAAAAAAAGTAAACATTTTGCAAATATTCAGAAGTATTGGCAGAAAAGAGAAATTTTAATTCATAAACACAAATAGGAAACAAGTTTAGTAAAAAGGTATCTTTTTAGTCTGACAAGTAGAATTGATAAAAATAGGAAAGCTTTCGGGTGTACAAGCCTATCTTTTTTGGCTCGATTGCCTTGTTCACAAAATCACTGCAGGTAAAAATGACAAATCAAAATGCAAGAGACATGTTCTTATCAGCAATGGAGCTATGCCACAAATCATATTTCTACTCAGTCAAAACTCTGATTTATGTAATTTTTGCACAAATCATTATGCATAAAACACATAAACCAATGTCTGAAGTGATGATTTTGGGTTGGGTTCATTTCCTTTTTGTTTTGGGTTTTGTTTTTTCTTTGCCAGCAGACACTCTTTTATATTTTGTTCTCCATCAGTCCTCTATTTAACACAGGTGGACAAAGTTTAATGCAATGTGTGATACTAAGCAGATAAAAACCTAGACATTTCTTTCTTTATTTCTGTACAAGAGATCTTTCAGCGATATATATCGGGACTTTTGCTGTGTTTGCAATGACATATTGCATTACTTGTAATCAATGTATCACTGTATGAAATGCTGTTTTACAAATCCATTCGCTGAGCACTGTTATTTAAGGTGTCAGGCTTCAGAGAGCAAGTGTATCAGGTCATGTCTCAGGGACACAAAAATGGTTTTTGACAGCAAACTATATAAAATCAGTTGTCCTGATTTCAAGGATGAGTGACCTTTAAGATTTGAATACTTCTCCATTTACCTGGGAATCATTTGTAAGTGAATAGCAAGTTCTGAGTGTTTTTTTGTGATAGGCCAACAATGTGGGAAAACAATAATCCAGAAATGCTACAAGCTTAAATGTGGCCCATTCTGAACAATATAAGAAAAGTGACAAAAATCACTGCCCACGGAATTGCACGTGGGCAGCCATGTAGACAAATGACACTGCTGACTGCGCTATCGGATTGTAGACTTTAAGTACAAGAGAAGCTCTGTGAAACCCCATGCAGTGCACAGCTACAAAGAGAAAATGTCTGCTGCTGTTTCCTGCTCAAGAGAACAAAGAACTCAAGCAGATGTTAGATTTCCAGCAGCTTCCTCAGCACTTTTCAGAAGCGTCTTTTTATAGGGGACAAGCTCAGGCTCTTTACCCATCACCTTCATCTCCCTTTTGTGTGTGGTTTGTCTCATCTCCTAAACTACAAGGTTTTTTCGGAGGAGAGAAATGCAGGGAAGTGGTCTGCTCCTAGGAATGAAGGGCATGAGTGAGTGGGTACGTGCACACCCACACATGCATGGCCCACAGGCTTGCAGAAAGAGGGGGACTTGCCCCCTTCTCATGTCTCCTGTTCAGGGCAAATTCCTTGAGGAGTTGTGACCCTTCACTTTTTTTCACTGAAGTTGCAAGAGACTAAGCTTGGAGGACTACAAATCACGCAGAGCTTATGAGCTCCACTTTAAAAGTGTTTCTTATAAGTTGTTTTTCATCCGCAGACCTCAAGCAGCCACAGAAGAAGGTGGCTGAATCCTTTCTTGGTTATAGACAGGGAAGGTAGTGCGTGGAGAGGCCGTTCCGCTGGCTCACAGGCTTTTCTTGTTGCTAACAGCAAGAATCTCAGAGGACTACATAGGATCCTGGCTTGGTAAAATCTCTACAGGTTGAAAGATGCTTTGGTATTACAGCAGATGATATCTTTCTGTTTCTGTATGGGCAGAGTTCTAAAACTAAATATTTCACATCATGCTGGGTATAATTTTTTACTGCTGTGAATACTGAGCATAGTAACACATTTTCAGCTGTAAATCACATTTGACTTTCCAGCAAAATGTCCCAGTAGGGGTGATTTTAAGTTGACAGTGTTAACCAGGTCTTGGAGCAAAGCGTATTTTGGAGCAAAAGTATTTAATCTCTTCAGGCCAAGGTGGCAGTGTATATTTCCTTCAGCAATAATAATAAAATTTTAGTGGTCTCCATAGCAATGATATTACGAACGGATCCCACTGAGGCTTGGTTTTCAGGAACGTCGAGAACATTAAGTCAACATCTGCCACTGAAAATAATAGGGTTTGGCTACCATGAATCACTATAACTGAGCAAGGATCATGCTGCCGTGGCATGTTGCCTCTCTGAAAAACCTTCTCTACTCTCATATTCTTTACCGATATTTTTGATTCAAACAAATATAAAACTTGCTGATCTATTAATTTTTGTATATTTTCTCTTGTAATTTAGTCAATACTGTATGCTGTAATAAATAAAAATCTCCAAATCCCATGGGGATGTAAATTTGTTCAATAGATTTCAGCCTAAGTTCTCGATTAACATTTTTTATTATTTTATCAATAATTTAATTTTTTTGGCTGCATATACTTCAAGGCCAAAAGGAAATATTGTGATATTCTGATCACCAGCACAACCTAGAATACAGAATTCCTCCTACTAATTCCTGCAATGCAAAAAATTAATCTAACCTGTTCTTACATAACATTAAGGTGCTTTATATACCAAAAGTACCTTCTAGTTCCTGAGTCATCTGACTCTACCTTTCACAGCCTCTGTTTTTAGTGAATCTCTTGTACAAAGTCTATATACCTATACTGCTTTCCAGAAGTGGGTGCGTTTGTGGTAGCTTACGTTTCACACTGTGCTCCTCAGCTCTCCTGGTACTAGTGTCACCACGTGTGCTGCCAGCTCAGGTTTTCAGCCCATCCGTGGTGCAAAGGAGGGCCAAGGCTTTCCCTGCACCTGCTGGTGTAGATGTGCCCCAGTGGCACATAGTACCGCTGGACAAGATGGTCTCCAGAGGTCCCGTCCTACCTCAACTACTCCGTGATGCTGTGATACCACATTATAGCAAAATGACATCCATAAAGTCTACATTAAAAAGATACTGAAGGTGCACGGGGAGCGTGCCAGAATCAGCATGTAACACCCATCCTCCATATATTCTTTATCATACAAACCTTTTGTGAATACTCCAAAAAACATTCTTCCTGTGATCACTTATTGAAGCAGGAACCTTCTTTTCCCAGTAGAGTCCTGCAGCTGCTGAAGTCGTGTTCAGATTGCTTTCTCTCATCCTATTCAGGATGAATATTCATTCATAGTCAACGAGCACTTAGTTCCCGCAGAGAGGAACCCTTTCAGCTGGAAAGGATCAAAAAGTCCTGCCTCAGAAAAACTCACTCTGCAGCCCTGCATCAGGGAGGTGGTGGTTGGAGACTTGAAGTCTGTGAGGCAGTGAGGGGAGGTGGCTCTGCCCATTCCAGATCTGGGTTGTCTAAGTAGTGACTCACTGGAGAAAGCAGAGCTACAGGAAGAGTGGGATTAGCCAAGCACTTAGCCCAGCTGTTCCCACAGGAGAAGAGAAATATTCCCAAGATCCACTGCCAGGTGCTTCCCAAGAAGACAGGCTATGCATCTGCCTCAGGGAAGCAAACAGCAAATGGCAGTCAGTGGCTGGAGAGCACTGCAGAGGGACAAGCAAAGGGAAGGCAGAGAGGGAGAGACCAGAAAGGGGTTGCCAAGGAACCAGTGTTTGGCTCAGGGTGCAGAATGCAGGAGTATCTCAGGGAAGACTGTAGAGCTGCTGGAAAGCAGAGTGAGAGGTTGCCCCACTGCCAAAATGCCACTGGATAAAAAAATCTATGATTCATGCAGGATCCGAAGCAGAACATCTGAAAACATACATGAGATAGTCCTATCAAAAATATAAGGGGAAGGGAGAGAGGGGAGAGTTTCTGTATGCACACAGACAGGGTTTGGGCATGAGCTACGTGAACAGGGATCACTAAATCTAAGCCAATTTAGCCCAACTCCAGACTGAGCATTTTCTTACTGCCTGAAGCAAAGCGGCATGGGCAGAACTACAGTTGAGGGCAGGCTCTGAGGACTGCGAGATTGACCTGAGGCATCTACACACTCTACGGGTCTTTCAGTGGCTGTAGACCTCATGGCTTCACTTGGAGAAGTACCTGGAATCCACAGGTTCTGCTGGAGTTAATGGCAATATGATAGATTTACTTCCTCAGGCATCCCTTCTTAGGATCCCAAAACAAAGACACAAGGAAGCAATTCAGATGCCTAAACATCGGTGTGTAGTGTCACGTTAAAAATCATAATGGTCTGAAGCTGGGGCAGGGGAGGTTTAGATTAGATATTGGGAAGAATGACTTTCCTGAGAGGGTGGTCAGTCACTGGAACAGCCTGCCCAGGGAGGTGGTGGAGTCACCATCCCTGGAGGGATTTAAGAAACGTGTAGACATGGCACTTCAGGGCATGCTCTAGTGCCCGGGATTGTTGGTTTGTGTCTGTTTGTGGTTGGTTTTTTTTGTTTTGTTTGTTTGTTTTGGGTTTTTTTTTTTGTGGTTGGACTTGATGATCTCAGAGATCCCTTCCAACCATGAAGATTCTGTGATTCTGTGATTTTGGACCCCCTGTTAGATCCTCCACACAGGAATAAGACTCACATAGACCTGTCTATACCCACCAGACCCAGGAGGGCGTTTCAGTTACTCAGGTCATTTGAAATGGCATAGATGTGGATGCCTCCATTCCTGCATGGGCCCTCCAATTTTAACTGCGGTGTTCTGATGGGATAACTGGGGGAAGATGCCAGTAAAAAGGACCAAGGAGCAAAAGGAAAATTTTGACTGAGGGAGTACATTTCCAAACTGTAACCTGCAACTGTATGATTCACATTCATGTCAGCAACTATTTCCAAAAAATTTGCTCATATAACTGAGAATTTCTTAAAGAAAGTCATAGAAAACTGAAAAAAAAGTAGGTTGGACAAAGCTTAGAAAAAGTAAGTTGACAGCAATAAAACTCAAAGTTATTGGTGAGTCCTATAACAGTTAACTAAAGTAGGAATTGAAACCCTGATCTGTGTTACCCACTGAAAAAATAATTAGGTGTATTAAATTATCCTTTTATCACCTGTGAAAGAACACCAGACTTTGGCACATATTATTGCCATTAGATGGACTATACTTCACTCACACTTAGACTCAATTATTGCCACAGTGCTAGCTGCAGCAGGTTATTTCAAAATATACCCCAGCCTGTGCCATCTTTGTACTGCTGGGCTCCCAATTAAAAGAAAATTACTGAAGGCCCATTTTCGCAGCTTAGCACTCTAGGAGCTTGAAAAATAAGGATGATTTCTCACCGTGAACTGTGAAATGAACATAAAAGTGGTGTAGACTTCTTTTTTCCCTTTGAATTACAGGTTCACCTCCAGTTTAGAGTTAGAGACACTTTGCTCAGTAAAGATACACCAAAGCAACCCTTTAACCCAGCTGCAAGCCTGGCTGAAAAGCAATCAGCACTGGACAACAGAGTCATTTGCAGAGAAGGAAAGGCTGAATCCCAGGGGCAATCCCTGCCAGGAGGGTTGCGAGTTCCATCCCCACCAGAGCTTTACAAACCTGACAACTTTTTTTGTCCTTCTGTCTTAGTAACAGCAGAATAATGCAAAGGGGGTAACTACAGCCTCATACAAACTTGTTATGCATGAAACATAATGAGTTTCTGTTTTAATAGCAGTTAAATTTGTTGTAGAGATCTTGTGCATTCTTGCTCTGGGCATTCCTCTGGCTGTCACAGGGACAGCCATGTAGAAGAGCATAAAAAGGGGCAGGTAGAAGAAAGGCACAAGATTTTTTTACAAGGCACTGGCCTTTTTGTGTGCTTTTTAAAAGACTGACTTATTCTTATATTAGTTCTACCTTGATAATTAATATTAATACTGTTCTTGTTTTGTGTATTGGTGTGTTAAACTTTTGTTGCAGTATATAGTCATGCTCACATACTCACAGATGTACTACTACTAAAGCTTCTGTTGAGATGCCCATGAGCTAAAAGAGCATTAGAGATACCAGTTTTGAGAAGGATGTAACAGTTTTTGAACTGTGTCCAACTTTACAAATTGAGTGAAAAGGAAAAACACGAATAAAAAAATGTAAATCCTTTGCATTCCTTTAAAAACTATTCCTCGACTCTCAGTTTTCACAGTCTCCCTCTCGGCTAAAACTGAGGATCTTGATAGAACTGCAGTATCTGAGCTGGCTTCCCTGAATTATAATTATAGTGTCATTTGTTTCTTTGTGAGTTAGATAATAAAAGCCAAGAGCTTGAATAGCATTCAGAAAGGGATTAGCCATTCTGTGGATAATGAAAACTTCCACAAGAGTATTTAAACAGGAATAGTTCTCCTTTTAAGAAGGGCATAGACTTTTTTTTTTTTTCCCCATTGCCTAAACTAAACACTAACTGACAGCACAAAGGGAATGTGGAAACAGGTTATTCCATGACTACGTGGGGATTTCTAGCATCTCTCTCTGCACTCTTGAAGTGCGACATGATCAGAGACCGTATAATATGACTTGATGGAGGCAAGTTGAGGCTTAAAAGACGTAAAGCAGAGATAGACACATTACAGCTGTATATTTCTAGTGTTACTGAGCAAAATTGTACTGTAATGACTCCTTCGCAGCATAGGGGAGAGAACACTATTGTGTTTCAGCTTACATTGTAACTTCTCATGCTTCAGAGAAGTGAAAATACACTCTTGGTAACTTAGGAGGTGAAACAGCACCACAAGCCAGGTCGTCTATTTAGCATTTCCTGCTTAGTTAGAAAACAAAAGGACACAAGAGTGTTCATGAGCTCAGGCTTAGCTGAAAGACAGTGCTACCCATACCACAGCACTACACGGTCTGGTTTCTTCTATATACAATTAATCTACTGATAATTTCCTAACTGTTCCTAACTGCAAATTGCTATTAAACTGTGCACACAGGAATCTTCTGGTCTGCTATTATTAGACATAATGCGATACAGCTTTTATTATCAGCATGAAAATGGATGTTTTCTGGTTGAAACTGCATAGTTTTGCACTCAGTTTTGCGGTGATTCATCCTATTTATTATGTATAAAAACGCACTAAATCATTCCCAAATTACTGCACTTAGTCTTTGAGTAAAAATTTAATTTTCTGAGAATTTTCAAGGAAAGATGTTCATTTCTTCATAAGTTAAAAGTATTTAGTGATGAGCTCTTTAACTCAGCAAGTCAGACCTTTTCTCTGCCCCCGATGATCTGCACATTGGCAAGTCTACATACACAAGCCCCAGGAAAGGAAGGGCTCTTGAGAAACTCTGGCTAGATTTCTGTTTTGTATTGTTTATTGTTGGGTTTCAGGATAGTATATATTGCAATGCAACCTAACCAAAAAAACTTTCTTCAAAGGAACATTTTACAATTATATTTGTCTTAAGAGAAGTGTGCAATGATCTCTTGAACCACAAAACTGAGGCTATGTGATACCCTTCTTTAAGGCGGTTGTCTTAGTCTGGGCACCACTACCTAGCAAGGAGCACAGGAAAGGATGAGATAGGCTGTCCTGGCTGGTGGGTTTCTTGGATAGACCTTGCAGCTACGCTCTAGTAGGCTTGTCTCCTGTCTCCTGTGCTCAACGCAGACTTGACTCCATGCCTCACCTTGCCTGGGACTGTCGATGGACCCTGTTCCTCCCACCACCCTGCCCTGATGCAGTGGGGCTGTGCCTTCATCACTGCCCACTCCCAGCTCATCCTCTTCAGAGGACCAGCTGGGGTCTTGCTACTCCCTGAGGTGCTCAAACTAAGTCATTGCTGCATGCAGGGAATTGGGAAAGTTTGCTGGTTTCACTGCAAAGGAGCTGCTGAAGAAAGTGCACTAATGAATGATAGCACAGGGCTATTTATTTCACTTGGCTATTAAAAAGAATTTCATGAAAATCAGGCATTTTTTTATTCTGTGGAAAAAAAATAAGTTTTCAACATTTGCATTAACGTTTCACAGATTTTTATTGATAGCTTTAATACTGCTATATCTTAAAAGCAAGAGTGGAAATATCCATACTTACGGAACGAAGCACTCAGGGAAAGTTAGAAAATGTTTAGCATTTCAGTTGAGTGTTTGCTTTTTAAGAAAAAAATGGCATTCCGGCATCTGTGTTCAGATTATTGAACGAAATGATCTTGTTCTAAATCCATTCAATTTAAAACTGTATTTCCTTAAGCTAGACCACAAAAGTTATCATTTATATGTTAGTTCTCAGCTATTTGCTGATAGATTAGGTTTAATCCTATTTCTCACACCACAGGAGAAGTATGGCACAACCTATGGTGCTTTACAGAGGCCAGTCAGAGGAGAGATAGGTGGACACATCACGACAGACATCAATTAGAGGTGGTTCAGGTCCATAAAGGGTACGTGTGTCTGCCGAGCGCTGTAAGATCAGAGTCAAGGGCTGCAAACAGCCCGGATTTCGGCGAGATGCATTTTATGACAGACAGAAACTAAGACTACAACAAAAACTACATAAAATCTAGTCTGTTGGTGAGCTAAAATGACTGCAAGTGTATTTAATTAATTATTCACAAAAATTAATCAGGAAGAGGAACTGCACACTGTTGAGAGCACACCCGAAGAAGTAGACTGAGAACAATGATATAAAGGTAAGACACAGAATGTAAACAGCTGCTTTGACATTTGTGTTTCACTGGGTTATTATTTCACGCTGGATCATAGAAAGGAGCTACCGAGGTAGGGCAGACACCTTCTGGGAGACACTGCAGTAGTCTTGTGGGATTCCTGGAAGTTTTGGGGTTTTTGGGACACAGGCCAGTGTCAGCCACATACACCAGCGGGAAGGCAGCAGAGTTGGAACTGGTTTGCAGCTAGGACAGTCAGGGACACATTTTACTTCTCTTTCTTTTTAGGATAAAATAAATCCTATTAGCTTAAACTAGATGAATTTGATACCTGCAGGTGAGGGGAAGCTACTGGGTTCTCCTGAGTTTAGTACCAAGGTGATGCCACTAGGAGCTAGTAGTTCAAAAGACAGGCACATTTTTAAAAAGCCGTGTTTGTATTCCTTATTTGCAATTTCTATTACTTTCTTTGCATATGTGCCCCTTCTGGTTAGTGTGGGACCCAAAGTGTAGGTAGATCTGTATTCACATACTTGAATGGGGAAGCAGTTTTGCCACAGTATTAAATATTTACACAATTTTAATGTTCAGAAATACATAGATAAAAATGTATTTATGACCTTTTGCATGACTTCTGATTATAAGACTCTGCAAGCCCTTCAGTTAGGGGGATACTCATAGTTTTTAATCCTGAATATTCCCAGGTTCCTTTCTTTCTTGAAATTTGTAATTTAATACACTAAAATCTAATACTTTCATAAACAAAAATTCACTTTAAAGAAAGTAAATTAAACACATCTTCCACCATTTACTGTAATTTTTCAAGCTGGGATTTTCAGAGAAACCCAGGGAAGTTTGACCCCTCCTGACATATCGGAGCAGATGAGCATCTAATTCTTGCAGCTCCCTTTAGAAAAATCTCAAGTCTGAGGAGCTTTGGGCTACTCTTTTAAAAAAATAAAAAATCAAACTTTCCTCTCAGACACCTATTTACTTGCTAAAAGGAGTTCAATCTCCTTCTCCATTTAATAAACAAAAAATTGTCCGATGCAATCGTCATGATTGCCTTATTGTTGACTCTGGTACCTATGAGGCATTTCTGGATTTCTGGGGACTGAATGTTGTTTATGAACAGCTTGATTTTTCAATATTCAATTTCATTTTCTCTCACTCTTTTAATTCTACTTGAAGTTTATATATTTTCCATTACTGTAAAATTGACAGTCATTGAATACACCAAATATAAAGACACTATTAAATGGCATTTATAAGCATCACTTTATGTCAAAGGAAATCACTGAAAAATCTGCTGAGTTTATAACTGGGAAAGCAGAACAATTCTTTCTTTCCAAAATAAAAAGCCTTTTTTATCTAAGCAAAGACTTATAGTGAGTGGAAGTTCAATATCATGCCTTTGAGAATTACAGTCTGTTTAGACCAAAGTAAAACTATTTGAAAGGAAGTATTAAATAGTGAGAAGTAGTTATGCATGGTAATTTTCTAAAATATTTGGATTTCTCATTGCAGTCTCAGTCACTTTTCTATCTGCAGTATCCTTTATATTTCATATCCAGTTCATAATTTAAAATCTGAAGCAATCTTTGAAGTATGTAATTTATAGCAAAACACAAAGGAAGAATACTACTTTTTTTTCTTTTTTTTTTTTCCCAGCGCACTGAAGGAAAAAAAGCATTGAGACCCCTGACTGTGCACCTAGATCCATACAGAAAAAGCATTGCCTAAATCCCTGCACTGAAGGACTGGTGAAGATATTTATTCAGTCACAGGTGAAGTTATTTATATGACTATTCTGCTCTTATTACTGACATGCAGTCTTCAAGCTATGATGAATTTATCTTAATCATTTTGTGTTAAGATAGGATATGTTAACAAATCTTATCTGTAGGTTACAATAGCTGTGTTCTTAGGAAGGTTGACTTCACTTGGAAAAAGCAGGTCTGCTTCCCAAGGGTGCTACAAGGGAAAATATATTCCCTCTCCCCCTGTCCTCCACATAGCACTGCAAATACGTGCAAATTCAGTGGTCATGTTTTGCCTCTAGTTAGGTTTTCTGCATTGCTGGCTTCTGCTCCTTTCAGGGGTCTGACAGCTTCCCAAAAACAAACCAGATAAACCTAGTAGAGACCTTTTATGTTAATAAAATGATATGTATATATGGCGCAGCATCATTGTTAGGTTTTCTGAGAGATTACACATAGAGATTAGATGTGGATATGAGAAAGAGAGAGAGATCCCTCCAAAAAACCCAAATAGCTTTGCTTGATTACGTACATTTTGGCAGTGCTGAGCAGTCCCAGATTGCTTCCAGTCCCTGTTCCCAGACAAGCGTGTCCAAGCACAGCCTTCAGAAAGCTGCAGTCACACTATCCATGGTTAACCTGCTCTCATCCAGGTCCTTGGTGATACATGGCAATCTCAGACCTTGTGGCTGCTGCATGAGAACCTGTGAGTCTCATGAACCGTGGCCGGTTTGGGACGAGCATTACCAGATGTGCCTGTTTCAGAGGGGCTCGTGTGATTCATAATTATTTGTGGTCCCCCTACTGTGTACCTCGGTAACACATCTTGGGGACATGGAGCGGTGTGCCAGCATTGCCACCGAGTTCTGCGTGTCTAGGAGACAGGCCAAAGAGACACTGGAGCTGTGGGTTTATAGTTATTTTGTATCTGGACCTGAACACAGATTACAAACTTTGGAAATGTCAGTTTTGGTTCCCTGACCTGCACCATACGTGCACACGCGATTTGGTGGAACTGAAGACAACATTGTCTCTTCAACTTGTAATAACAACACAAGGAAACAAGGACAACGTAAACAGATTTTCTCCCTTCCCTTGCTCTGAATTTCCTTTTGTTATTGGAATATATAAATAACTTCTCTTTCTGAGGCCTTTTAAGTAGCAATTCCACAAAGAAGGGTGAAACAGGTATCTTGAGGAGCAAGTTGCATAGTCAAAGCTATGGTTCCAAGCAAAAATAGCACCCTGCAGTGCTGCTTTCTATACTGTTATCTTCTCTTTCAGTGTATATATCTGAATTAAACCTAGAAATATTTTAGCATTCTCTGAAGTCAGTGAAATAGCATTTCCATTTGCTTGCATACTTTTGGCAGAACTTTTTGTGAACTTACACTAGGTACTAACAAAGTGGTGTTATACTGCCTTCTGCGACAACGAGAGAAGAAAATGTTCTTATGATGCACTCACTAGAACCACGTTAGCATCTTTTGAAATGCCGTTTTGAAGCATAATTTGTGAAATGTGTGTAACTAGCTGGTTTGTCCATCATTTGTAGCACTGAGATTAAATTCAGTTTAAAAATCCACACCTGTAGATCAGACAAAATAAACACATCTGCCTTGGACTTTGCAACAGAAAAATTCCACTTATTTTCCTGTTCAAGCTACTTGAGAATTCAGTGGTGACACCTGTGAACTGATATTAATCTTATGACCAATATACGTGCCCCTGCAGTGTGGGACAGCATATCAGGTCTATCTTCTGGAGCATATCCACCTTCTCACTTACTCTGACATAAATAGATTTCCTACAGATATCTTCTTCAGTAACTGCAGCTCCGTGTGTTTGCGAGGGTCGGGGCAACGCCAAACTGCCTGCGCTGGTACATGCAAGGTAGGACTCTAACTTCTCCTCCTCTCTCTCTGTGGACATGATATTATACTTTCTCAAAACCAGTCCAGCCAAAAGGGTGGCAGGTGTCCATGTAGGTCCTGCTGACTGCTGTGATCTGCTTTGCAAGAACCATCAGAAAAAGCATATCTCTGCACCCAGTTTTTGCATCCAGAAGACTCATACCAAGCATCTCTGAGACCTGGAAGAAATGGTATGAGCACTGCTGCAACACTGGAAGCCAGAGGCCTTCTCTGGACTAGAAAGCCAGAGCATAAGGAGCTAATTCTTTATATTCTGGCTTGTGGATCCCTCCAAGGATCCACAAGGCAGACTAGTTTTCAACCTTTTTATTTTCTTTTTTTTTTTCTCAAGTTCTTTCATCCTTTCATCCAGTAGACCCAACTTTTCCTTTTTTGAAGTTACTGTGTGACAGCAAAGTGTTTCACATTCGAATAGAACAGTTGTAGAGAGAAAAACAAAGGGTGGTGGCTTTCTTTTCCAGAAGGATGGGGGGGTTCATTTCCTTGCTCTGGCTGACTTGAGTTCCTTGTGGTTCCCATTCCGATGCAGCACCTCTGCTCACCTGCTTTTTGAGTTGGGCTCAGGTGATATACTGCCTAAGCAACGTTGCCTAGAGGTAAATTTGGGCTGATATGGAAGTCCGGGAAAGCAAGCACAGGGCCTGACAGTCTATGTCCTCTCCCACTACTGACTGTGCTGATTAGAGAGTAACACCACCAGAATCATTATGCAAAAATATGGTGTGGAAAATCTTGCAGTCACTTTCACTGCAAAATGTATTTTGATGAAGAGGATTAATTTTTGCACTTCTGTGGTAGTTTACTGCTGTTCTTTCTTTCTTTGTAGCACTTAGCGGTCAATTGAAATTATACAAATGATATCCAGGATGTTTTTTTTCCTGTCTTTTTCTCTGTATGTGTGAGTTTGTGTTTTAGTTCTTCAGACATGAGAAAGCTTGTAAAAGCCACAAAAAGACCTTTTCCAATTCCTTTAAAAGAAAAAAGAAAGGGAGAAAGAAAAAAAAAATATCAAACGTAAGTGATAGACATAATTCACACCACAGTAAAAGGAAGGAAAACTGTGCCAGTAGAGATATTTTTAAAGTTTGAAATTTCCAGCTTTTGTGAAATGGGGAAACTTCTGTTATACCAAGAACTGTAAAAGAGTTTCAGTGGGTTTGTGTGATTTGAAGAGTAAGAAAACTAAATTAGGCTATGTCAGTTATACCAAATAGTAGGGAGGGATGATTTGTTGGTTGGTTTTCTTTTTGAATCCTGATCAAATTTCTGCAACGTTACAACTGTACCAGATACAGTCTGAAAATACAGAATACTGCTCTTTACATCTTAAGGGCTGCCTTGGCAAATGGTGCAAACTTGGATTATTTCTTTATCAATTTGTGCATGAGACCATATGGAAAGTGGAGACAGTTCTCTCAGGAGAGAGACATCTGCAGCTCCTTTCTTTTTCGGAGTTTGAAATTGTTGATTTGGGGGGTTTAATGGAGCTTCACAGTCATATTTTGGCCAATGAACATGCAGTAAAATGTTGCTGTCCCCAAATCAGCATAGCAGCCACAGTACCTAAAATGTCACAGGACTGCTTTTTAGTGAGTTGTACAGTTGAGTTGTGAACCAGTCTTCAGACATGCAGATCAGCTGCTTGTACCACCATAAACTCCTTTGCTCCTGTACATTAGTAGTCCTTAGGGTTCAGTGGCCTCACTTCAATTACCAGGAGAACAAGAAGTTGTTTTTTTTTACTTATTAGACATTCCCTAGAGGCCATATGGGAGGTGTTTCTCAGGTGAAAACAAATAAATAAAGGGGTTTCTCAGTCAGGTGGCCGAGTGAAGCAATTGGTCTTGAGTTGCCAGCCAGCCAGAAACTCCAGGGTTTCTTTTCTACCGCTGTGTTACTCCTTCACAGAATACATACGTTGTAGAAATTGAACTTCAGCCAGGCAAATCAAAAGATTGTGAGAACTGACTCGTTTTGTATTTATACCTGAGCATCACCCCCACCACCAGCATTTTGACGAGCCTTGAAAAGACAGGGAAATACTCCTAGAGCTTAGCTGTGTGAAGTAAATGTGTGATGTTGTTCTGATTTTGTCTCAGAGGAAGCAAGCTGTTTCTTCCATCATTGATCAGCCCATTTTAAGTGAACATTTCTCAGAGTGTTGTATCAGCTGGTGTGCTGTAGGCAGGCGGAGCAAAGGGTTCAAAACAAAGATAATGCTGAATCCTCATCAACTGCTGCAAAGCTGGATCTGCAAATACAAGTCACTCTGCTGGGGCAGACCAGTGACCTGTTTATTTAGCATCCGTTTTCAACAAATGGCCAGTGCTGGATATTGCAGAAAAGCTGCTGGTGGTTTCAACTTCTCCTTTTGCCTAGGTAGAGGTATCATTGCTGTGAGTGGGCAAGCTACCTGTACGGACATGGTGAGATTTGTGAATCGTCCTAGACACAGAACACTACTGTTAAAGATCTATCTAAAATCTCAGGGTGGAGAAGTTGGTAAACACAATAGAAATAAGGATAAATAAGTACTTAAAGGCGGCTTCTAAGACATGGACAAACATTTAGTCCTGTTGCAATAGGACAAGGGGTAATGGTTTTAAACTAAACTAAAAGAGGGTATATTTAGACTAGATAAAAGGAAGAAGTCTTTTACAGTGAGGGTGCTAAAACAGTGGGGCAGGCTGCCCAGAGAGCTGCTAGATGCCACATCCCTGGAATTCAGCTTGGACAGGGGTCTGAGAACATGTCTCTGCTCATTCCAGGGGAGGCTGGACTAGATAACTGTCCTGGGTTGAGAGACACAGGACTAACTTTTCTTCTAATACTGGGGAAAATTGCACTTCTAGAAGACTCTAGTGTCTGAATTTGTGAAAATATTTACTTTATAGCCAGCCAGGCTCTGTGGGATTCAAGGTCTTGGTGTTTTCGAGCCTTGCCAGGTGCGGGGACAAGGAGGAGCAAGGCCTGGGCATTTGACCCAGGCTGGCCAACAGGATTATTTCATACCATGAACGTCACATTCAATATAAATTAGAAAAGTTTGCTGCTTAGCTCTCTCTCCCTTGATGGTGACGGGTCCAGACAACTCCTTGCCCCGGTGCCGGAGCCCTGAGGCCTTCCCTTCCTCCTGAAGCCATTGTGCTGGCAGTGTCCGCCATTTGCTGTCCCTGCTGGGAGTGTACAGCTTCCTGCTGAGAGAATTGGCTGAGTATAATTCCTGTATCTTATATCAGTATCGGGATTAATACTGGTTCTTTAGTATTATTGTTAATTATTTAGTCTTAGTCTATTAAATCTATTTATATTTCAACCCTTGTGTTTCCTTCTGTTTCCCGATTCCCCTTTCTGGGTGCGGAGGGGTCATCAGGTGATAGAATAATTGTCTTTTCTCAAACCATAACAATGACCTTTCAAGGTCCCTTCCAACACAAACTATTCTATGACTCTATGATTCTATGGTTATAAATTGTTAAGACTTTGCAAAAGTTTTATAATGACACTGAGTAATAAGTGATGTCTGGTACCTAAAACCAGCAGAGCTACTGATATCTGACAATGCCACATGCTATTGAGAAATAGGTCTAGGAGTATTTACATGTTGCTTTAACAAGCTGCAAATAGTGAAGCATTTTAAACTCTGAACAGAATACAGAGAGGATCTTTCTGTAGCAAAAGCATACCATATCAAAGTATAAAGTAATCAGATCCTTTCAATGTAGTTAATAGTCTCCCATATCAATTAAGATTTTGAAAAATTTTATAATGAGTAAGACAAAAATGAAAATATTATTATTTTTAAAAGATAGGTATTTAGCCATATTTTACATTAACTATCTTGTTGAATAATTACTACCTAATTATTAATATCACAACTCTTGACCTTCAGAAGACACTCACTTTCATCTATATCTACTTTTTTACTTGTGCTGCATTTTATTTCTTTAAAAAACAATGAAAATTTCTTATAAAAATCTTTGGATCAACAGGAATGCATTCTCATCTGGTATTTATAGCATAGGCTGAAGTACAGATACTAATTTACTTATTTTGAATTATTTGGTCTCAGTACTTGATTTTCTCTGAGGTAGGTTAACTGCACATCATAAAAACAATCTTCCCTTAAGACCCATCTGCACCAAATTTCTCTGTGTAAGGGATACAGCATAAAATTAAAATTACGTAGCCTTACTGCAATTTATGACTTGAACAAGACAAAAAATAAGAGGATACTGGGCACGGGGATGGCGAGGGTGGATAAGAGTAAATTACTAGTCTTTAATAAATTTTGGAAGTCAAGTCTAATATATGACTATAGGTCATATATTAGCAGGTGTGAAAAATACAGGAACTGATACTCACTCCAGGCTTGCAACTAATATAAACCAAGTAATACACAACATATGTAGCATAAGGTGACCATATGTAACATCAGCATACATGGATTATCTTCAAAGGTGCTGAATGCTAATGAATATGTACGGCAGCAAAGAAGAGGTACCTTTTCAAGCAGTTCAAGAACTGAAGAGAGGTTTCCTTGATTTTTCTGACTCATTGCCACTGCATAAAGACTGAGTCTTTACCTAATGTGGAAAGGACAGAGGAGTCACTTAAGTCTCTGGCTTGCAGATATGACAGCAGCCTCCCACGGAAAGCCAGAGTTCTGTCAGAATCAGAGAAGTTTAAAGTTCTCAGAGTCAGAATAACATGCCCTAAAAACATTATCAGGCCAAATGCCTCTTCAAGCTTCAGAAATATAATCACCTTTGTGAATTGTCATGCCTTGCACCAGGGTACCCCTCAGCGTCCTTCTGTTGGAAGGTGAGATAATCACCTTGAACACGGCTTGATTTTCAAGGCTCTCTATATAAGGAGATGATGAGATGATCTTTGGAGTCTAAGGATCATTATCAAGAATTGCTTTTCTATTGTGAATGTTTTCATTTTCTATATAAGTCTGGTTGATTTTCATCTTTTATTGGGGCTCCGTATACAACCAGGGAATTCCAGAGAGTTCATCTTTCCTGTGAAAGGAGGGCCAAGCACTGGGTTGGCAGATACACTGTGGAATTCACACAGGTGCTGATATATAATAGTTGGTGCTGCGTTGGGTGGTTTGCTCTCTACTGTGTTGTACAATGCAGTCTTCAGTCTGAAAAATGTGTATGCAAATATCGTGCCAGTGAGGAAATCACTTCTGGTCAGTGCTGGAAGTGCACTGTGCAGTCCAGTGCAGTACAGAAAAATACTTCCAAATCTTGCTTGGCATACTGGTTGGGCTACCACATATTTTTAACAACTAGGGAGACATTGTCTCTAGGAATGTACTTTTATCTATGGTATTGCTTCAGATGCTACGTAGAGAGATTTTTGATGGACTTATATTTAGTCTTGGCTTTGAGCCAGACCCTTAGATATATTGGCTCTCTTGTGGCTTCACACTATCCCACCAAATCTCATGGGAAGAAAGAGGCAGTGATTGAAGAGAAACCTTTACTATAACACTGATGTTTTACTTTGAGGGATTTGAGTGGGGCGACACATCAGCCTAAAGATATACTTTGTAAAAAGAAAAAATGAAAAATGTTTAGATCCATTTGAAATCAAGAGGTTGTTTTACTTTGACTTGTGATCGTTTGGGGATAGACTATGAGTCCCAGAGACAGTGAAGGTAAGCAACTGTTCTAACCTGGGCAAGGTCGCCCACATGTGTTTGTCCTCCACCAATAGCTAATTACTATCTGCTGATAGATTTGTAGAACCTAAATTCCATTTCTTATTACCCACCTGAGAAAGCAGAGAATACAGCACAGGTAGTAGTTGTTTTACTGCTAAATGGCAACATGCCTGTTCCCAGAAAGGTATGTTTGAAGGACGATGTTGACCCTATTCCAAACTTCTTTTGCTACCATGATATCATTTGATGCTGGACAACCTTATATCTAATTTTTTCTGAAGTAAATATAGTACAGAAGAAATAAGAGAAAAATAGGAATATAATTCAGCTTGGTATTGTAAAAATAGTAATTTGATTCATGATCACTTGCCTAAAATTTAATTTAAAGGTAGGGATACGTATTGAAATCACAAAGGATCTCTGTGTTAGAGAAATGCTTCCATTTCCCTGAAATCTAATCCTTTAATTGTACAGGTGAATCCAGGAACTTTACAACAAATTATTAAAAAATCCTACTGTTCCTTTTTTTCTAATAAGTATAATCAATGTGTTGCTGTTACTGACCTAATTATACCTCAGGATCTCCTTTTATAGAGGCAATATTTGGGTTATTTAGATATTTCTCTGTGTGATCAACATCATTATCTGAGAGGCTCACTGAATTTACTCCTGTAGGCTACAGATATAACCATAACTCAGCTCTGAAGAAAAAAAAAAGGAAGAAAAAAAAGCTATTGCTACAGAACCAAATAAGGTCTTTTAAGAAGTAAAGTTGTTGTGTTCCATATGAGCACTTAAAAGGTAAGATGTTTTTTCAGTCTGAAGATAAATTTAATTCCAGTCTTCCAGGTGCATAAAACTGCATAAACCAAGCAGAATTATCATAGCTGGATAACTTATTCTATAACTAATAGTTATAGTGTAGCTGGCTATGTAAACGAATGTTTCTTAGGACCTGGTGTTTTCCATTAGGTTGCAGAACACCACATTGTTTGTTTCGTCCAGCAGATTCCAAAGCATTCACAGTAGATAGTTGTAAGTGATACTGGAAGTGGGCATCCTCAGTGGGAATACTACATCTCTAATTAAAAAATACAACAGGACCCATGTATTAAACCAGGCACCACCTCTGGAGGTCACTTAGTCTATGATCCTGAGAGACTATTCCCATGACTACATCAGGTCAGCTGTGGCGCCATATCTGAGTCTTGAAAAAAAAACAGAAATGGAGGTTTAGTAGCATCTCTGCTGAACCTGTTTCAGTGCTGCACTATTTTGGTGAAAAGGTTTTATCTAATGTCTAGTCTAAATCCCAAGTGTAGCAATTTCTGGTCACTGCCCCCTTTATATTACTTGTCACTACAGTTTCTGTTACCTTTCTAACTCCCATTCAAGTGGTTGTAGGCTGCTACCCTACTGCTCTTTAGCTCCTCTTTGTCAAACTAAATAAAACCAGAGGCTTCATCGTCTCCCTGTGGACTCCATGCTCTATGTCTCTGGCCAGTGCTACTCCTCCCCTTGTTCTTCTCCAGTTCCTGAAAACCCCTTTTCAACAGAGAACACTGGACTGCTACCTGAGTTGAAAATTTCTCATTCATCCAGCCTGGACTTCATCAGCTTTACAGTGAGAGTGCTGTATTTATCCACCTCCTCTTCCTTGCCTCTCTCAAATAAGGAGGTAGTGTTGGCTTTTTTCCCAGTCAGCAAGAATCTCCTCTGATAAACATAAATTTTCTTATGTGATACATCAGTCCCACAATCACTTCTGACAACTCCTTCAGTACCCTCAGATGTATCCCATCCAGACCCTTGGATCTGAAGACATTCATCTAGTCTAAAAGCTAAAGCTTCTGCTCCCCAACTGTCATCTACTTGTCTTTCCCACTGTATTGATAGAAGTAGAGATCTCAGTATAAGGCTTTGCCTGTAAGGACTGAGACAAAAAGAAAACATGTTCAGTATTTCAGCTTCCTGGTTTGCTCAATGCCATGGTACCCTCCCTCCAGACATGTGAAAGTCCCCCCATGAAGGCAAGAAATAGTCTTGTCCACCATCTCCTCTGCCCCAGATGATCAGTTACAGACCTCCACCACAGCATACCAAAATTAGTCCCACCTCACCTTGACCTCTCGTTTCTTACTGGAGTTCTTCAACATCCAGTGGTCCCCTTAACAGAGGGTGCAACTATCCCTCATTTTATTGACCTCCTGTCCATGCTGAACAGCCCATTTCATCCATGCTCCTATACTCCGCTTGTTTATGCCATCCCTATTCCACTTGCATTCATCTCTTTGTGGCACTGATCCTAATTGTAAAAGCTGAGATATCTGGCCCAGGATCCTTCCCCAACAGGACTTTTACCTCCTCTGTTGCCAGGGCACTCGAGCTATGTTTTTGGTGAAATAGCTGCAGGTTGAAATGGAGCCGCCTTCTTACTACCAGTAGTCACAGGCTTCCACCATGCTGGGTGAGTGTCCTCTTCCTGCTCCTGTGTTGCCTTCCCACCTTGTCAGTGCCTCCTGCCTCAGCAGAGTACCTTGAAGATCCTATCAGTGTTTCATCTGTCATTCTTGATACAAAAAGGATGCTCATTTCTTGGCTAGGATTGCTTTCTTTGTTTCAATGAAAGGAATCTCTGATTTTGGGTTCCCCTGTTTCATTTTTCAGTCTGAACTCCAGCCCCCGGGAACACCTATATGCAATATGGATAAAATTGCCCAGCTTGGGCAGATGGGAATTTAGGCTAGCTGACTTCACAGTTACCTATGTACTTAAAATCTATGGTCTACAATAGTTTCTCCTTCTTTTTAATTATTTGTGAAGCAGAATCCTCTTCCAGCTGTGAAGAGCGCAGAAGAAGGAGGCGTGTAGGAAGAAATGCAGTTGAAATTCCCCAGTGTAAGTCTAACCTCACAGAGAAAGAGAGCATCAAATGTGTAGAGCCTGCTTTTTGGAGATGAAATGCTACCCAGCTGTTCCTGCAGAGAGAGGAAACGCTAATGAGCTGGGGTCCTACAGTGGGACTGTGTGCTGGGGATCTCTGAAATCTAGCATAGCAGAAGAGATTTTTCTCTCTATTTTGGAGTGAATCATACCTTACAGCGCATGTTTCTCATTTTTAATATGTTCCAGTGGAGAAACTAAACTGGGTGTATTTGCTGCTGTGAAACAGTTTCTCTGCTCTAACAGAAATAAATCTTGTAACAAACTGACACACTTCTTCTTCAAAGACAGTCGTATTTTTAGGAACAGAAGCACCCTCAAGTGATCCCTTAGTGTTTCAAGGCAGCCACAAGATGCTTCAGGGTAGGCTGCTCTGGAATAAAATCCTGATGGGGACAGTCCATCTGGAGTCTCACCTGTCAATGGCTGGCTTGTGCTTTGAAACACATTTCTAATTTCTCTGATGTAACTCAAATCTTTTGGAGAGATCCTGGTAAGCTTCCCAATACTGTACATTTTTGAAGTTAATAATTATTACACAATAATATAAGTTATTGAATTTAATATGTGAAGTTACTGGAGTCTTTCATTAGTTTCTCCTATAGAGACTGAATACATCAAGCATTACCAGTCTTTTCTGGAACAAAATAAAGATTAGCATTAACTGAGATGAGTTGGTTTTGTCTGTTTTAAATGTTAAAGGTAGGTATGACGCTGAAAACACTAACAATAAATCATGCTGCTAGTTTCCTTCTTGGGCAGTATGAGAGGTTCATAAAAGACTCTTGAATTTTATGGACCTTCTCACGCAATTCAAACAGTAAATCAGTAAAGCTTCCCTTTGCTCTGGAACATAGGTATATAGACCCACAAGTGAGGAATGGAACCAAGCCGTCACCAATGTAGGTTAACCTGGAATGGCTGGAATCAAGATGTAGGTTCGTTTACATTGGCTGAAGTTACAGCCCATAACATTTAGTTTGTATGTAAGTAAATGGCCTATGGCTTGGATTTTTGCACATCCTGATGTAAAATAGTCTACTGTGTCCTGTAGATAGAGGTCCTGATTCATAAAGCACTCTTCTCAAGTGCCACTGACTTGCACATTTAACTAAAAAGAGACAGAGCAATACAGGTATTGAATAGTGTACTTTAAAGGAAAAAAGCCTCTCTATTACAATTTTCCTTTCTCTAAATCCTCCACATTCTTAACTGTGGATGAGAGCTTTAAAATAGGATTATATCAGGCTTTACCCAGCAAGGCTTCCAATTAGTTTTTAAGGCAATACTCATATTTTTACTGTACCAGGAGAAGCAGCAAAATTTATGGATCATTAGGCCAGTAAGGCTGAGAGGAAAGTAGTTGCCGTTACTTTAGACAAGAAATGAATGCACCTATTTTTCTCAGATTTTTATGTTCTGAGTTTACACTAAATGTCACTGGCTCCATAATTCTGAAAACTGCTACTTTTTTATAATTTTATCTTTTTTCCAGTGTTAAATCTCTAGCACTGCTTGAAGAGAAAGATTGTTACAAGAGAGATAACAAATAAATAATTATCACATTACCTGTCTGGATCCTCTTATTTTGGGATTTATTTGAGGGTCTCTGAAAGCTGCTATTACCTTTTTGGGAAGATGATAATAACACATGCTCTGAAAATGTCTGTATGTCTATCACCATAAAGTAATCCCATTTTCTTCAGCATAATATGAAGCTAGAAATCATAACACCAGCTTTGACAGAAAATGTTACACTATCGTAATTATTTTAAAATAGATTAGGAACATTGATTAGTCAAATAAAGTATCCTAATTAGGGGTGGTTAGAACTAGATGATCTTTAAGGTCCCTTCTAACTCAAAGCATTCTATGATTCTGTCACTCACAAACCTCCATAAGTATAGCAGAATGAGGCAGCTACATAAAAAATCAGGGTCCAAATGCTATGATTTAACATTCCCAAATTTTGCACTTTTTGGCCTTTAGAACATCAAAATTATATAACTCTTCCTTTTTTTTCAGTCTGACCTTCAATAGAAGTCAATTTCGTTTAAGTGTCTTTCTCTCTTTCTCTGTAGTGCTATTTTGACAGCCAATGTGATCCCTTCGGTGCCAATACTGCTACCTTTTTCTTTTATCTCAGCAAGTGTTGTCACCAGTTTTCTAAAGGAATTTCACTTTTGCCTCATGGACCTTGACATGTAAAATATGAAACACCCCAGACACAATGCTGGCAACTGAAACCTCTGGCAATTATTCCAATTACTGAAAATGGAGAACAAAAAAACCCCATCACTTCACTATGATTATCTATAATTTTGTTGAAATTATATGCATTATAATGACACTTTCAACACAGTGTGTGCGTGCCTAATAATTCAGAAGAATTTGTTCCCAGAGACCTGTCCCATGATTTATCAGAAATGCACGCATTTCCACGTAAAAGATTCACAAGTTTGATTTTAAAATGTGCTTTGAATGTGAACCCTGAGCATGTTATCGTTTTCATTCAAGTGCTTTACTAGATATTCATAAAAGACCACTCTCCAGATAGCTTCCAGGCAAGCAGCAGTGTGGTGCTGCTGCAGCAAGTCCACAAGTAGTTTGACTCATCCACGAGTAGTTTGACTCATCTACAAGTAGTTTGACTCATAGAATCATAATTTCTCTAGGAAGTGCCCTCAGAAGAGAGAAAATTAAGCCAGGTTACAACATACACTCTTTGGTTTACCTTCGTTTCCCACTCTGTGGGAAACTGAGAAACATAGAGCAAAGCCAAGATCCCTCTCTCCAGCCAGTACACACAGAAAAGTGAGTCAGTGAAGTGCCAGATACTGTAAGCCAAAACACTGCTTTCAGAAATGCAGTCTGGTGCAAGGGAGAATGCTTCCTTATGCTTATTTACTCCCTTGCGAATCATGGCCCTCGTTTAAACCCTTCCTGCCTCTGCCATCCTTTGATCGCTCTCCCTCCAGTTTGTCATGAATCAGAGAAAAAGATATTTGTCTGAGACTTCCCCCCCCCCTTAGCTTCTCAGAGCACAAGTTAAATAGCAGTTTATTTGAAAGCATGGTTTTCATGGCAGCAAAGGTGTCCAGCTGCATCCAGAGGCGTTATGTGACACAGTAAAACTCCTAGAATCTTATTTCACCGATGCTCCAGGGAAGGAGCAAATTAAGCCAAACTACAACTTAGAATCTTCAGTAAAACAGCCATAAATAGGTTCATTTTGTTTTTTTAATATGCTGTTTGACACAGTTCATCAGTGAATGGCTTAAAATATCAAATATAAGCATATGTGCTGTTCAGTGGATTAGCTCTTATGCCTTACTGACTGCTTATTCTAAAAGTCACATAACCATACAACCTTATTTCCATGACCTGGAGGGGTCCTCTGAGGTTTCTGAGTCTCTCTTTTTGTTCATGAATTATACAGGTAAGAACAAGAACCATCTTTACGGCAGAGAACTGTAGTGGCTTTCTATGCATGACACCACTCACAATGATACTTCTTACTTTCACTGAATGATCTCGTAAATACAATTTAAAATACCAGAGCCCCCTAGGGAAACCATCCACAAGCCTTACTCTCAACTTCTTGTGAACCTTTTATTTCTGTATTTTCCCTAGGGTGATTATAGACCATACTCAGAATGAGATATAGGAGAAATAAGTTAGCTTTCAAGATAAATTGAACTATGCTGGCCACTGGTGAAACAGTGACACCCAATTGTCCTTTGCTGCCCACTCATTACCTAAATTATCACAAGACACCTTGTGGAGCCAGTAAAAATCCAATTCAAGATGCATTTGATTTAGGTTTGTGGGTTTTTTTTCTTATACCCTTGCCTCCCCAGTTATTTTTGGCAAATAGCAGCAATCATCAATTAGTTTCCTGTAAAACTCTAGCAAGTTTCTTCTCTAATTTATCTTCAAGTATTTTTAAGCAGTGCTGAGGTAGTATAGCCAAATGAGCTAAACATACATAAATGTCTAAACTAAAAAAATAACAGCCCATATATCAATGGCCTTTAATTTCCTATTGGACTGATAGCTTCCTTTGAGAACAGCCAAAAATTGAACTGCATTAAGCTACATTTTAACATCTATTTTTCTGATTAGTGGGTATCCATGAAACCACTGCTGCATTCAGCAGTAAGTTTTCCTTTACAAGTTGAGATGAATAAGATGCTGGATTTCAACTTGGGGTTTTTTTGCTTAGAGATAAAAGAAGACCATCTAAGCATTGGTAAATCTGTGAAAATAGTGAGATGGTTTCTTTTTTCACTTTCCGGAAGATCCAGGAAAACATTTCAAAATTATGGTAAATATGAAGCAACATTTGGACGAAGAATACTTTTGACTATTCAAAATAATTCAAATCTGATATGTTAGTATCATGATCTCTGCAGTTTCCATTTCAGGCTTTTTAAAAAGGTTAGTTTAAGAAAAGCAATGGAGATGCATAAACAAAGAGATTTCAGGGGGAAGGGGATCCCAGACAGCAAAAACACAAAGCAACTTTGTGCTCTAAACATAATGGGGCTAATTTTTCACTTAATTTTTCACAGGAGGAGACCTCCTCATTTCCTTGAGGACACGGCCCATGGTTTTTGACACTCAGGAGAGTGCCCCAGGTCCTAACCTCTAGGATTTTAGGAGAAGAGGTTCAAGTTCTGGTTGTGCTGGAAGCAGAGAACAGAGAAAGAATTTGTAAGGCACCAGCTGGAGGCTCTTGGCCCATTTTTCCCACAGCTCACAGGAAGGGTATTAATTATTGGACCACAAGGTATGAAGTCTTTGCTGGAGTGCTCCAAAGAGCTTCTGCTGAATCAAAGTCCTGATAAGTGCAGTGAGCCAGCAAAGACATTTCAGGCAACAAAAAAAAATGTTTCCAAGCATCTATTTTAAGATGTTACATGTAGAAATTGTCTATAATTGTAAATAAAGTCATAGAATCATAGCATGGTTTGGGTTGGAAGGGACCTTAAAGATGGTGTCATCAGCAAACTTGCTGACTGCACTCAATGCCACTGCCCATGTCATCAACAAAGATTTTGAACAGCACCAGTCCCGATATTTCTTTGGTAGGTGAGAAGAAAAAGTATATATATACATTTTTATTTTATACTTTCACTTCCCTAGTCCTGCTGGTCACACTACTCCTGATAAAAGCCAGGGTGCTGTTGGCCTTCTTGGCCACCTGGGCACACTGCTGGCTCATGTTCAGCCGGCTGTCCACCAACACCCCCAGGTCCTTTTCTGATGGGCAGCTCCAGCCACTCTGCCCCAAGCCTGTAGCGCTGCCTGGGGTTGTTGTGACCCAAGGGCAGGACCTGGCACTTGGTTTTGTTGAAGCACATACCATTGTCCTCAGCCCATTGATCCAGCCTGTCCAGATCCCTCTGTACCTACCTTCAAGCAGATCAACACTCCCATCCAACTTGGTGCCATCTGCAAACTTACTGAGGGAGAACTTGATCCCCTTGTCCAGACTGTTGATAAACACATTAAATAGAACCAGCCTCAATACTGAGCCCTGGGAAACACCACTTGTGACCAGCCTCCAACTGGATTTAACCACACTCCACTCTTTGGGCCCGGCCAGCCAGCCAGATTTCTACCCAGCAAAGCATATGCCCATCCAAGCCATGAGCAGCCAATTAAGTCAACGTTCTCATTTAGACAGAGACTATGTTTATGAAACTGGAAATGCAAGGCAATTACAAAGAAGGATCAGAGACTTAGGTTTTAAAGGTTGGTTCTTTTATTTGACATGAACTCTTTCCAGCTTCAAGTAACACTGACTTTCCTCTTGGTTGATATACGTGGTTTTTGAAATTTATTTTTTCTAATGTCTTTTTCCCTACGGATATCAGGTAAAAATCTGTGCAGTCATAGTATCATAGTAAAAAACTGGTTTATTTTCCTGCAGCATGGGAAACATTATGTCATGACTTCCACTAGCTTTAAAATTATAATAGTAAATTTAGGGTGTAATCTTTCCTCTTTGATCATAAAGAAAATAAGTTTTCGTAACGCTGACTACATTGGCCTTGAACCTCTGATGACACTCTTCATAAACACACATATTTTAATCACACCATCTAAAGAAAACTTCAGCTAGAGTAGCTGTACTTGGTAAGACCACTAGACAGCTTTTTTTTGTGTTTAGTACCACTGAATGCAGTTCAAAGAACCACAGTAGAGTGAATCAAACCAGTTTTCAAAAAACCCTATGCAGTTACAGCTGTTGTCACATCCTTCCTCAGATTTCTTCACCAGCTCGTTGGGGGCACAACATGGCTTTTGCAGTTCAGGCAAGCCCTGTCACCTTTCAGGTCATCTACCTGCTCCTGCAAAGCTAACCATATATTTTATCAGCTGAAATCTCTGTTACCCATCACCACGGTATTCCTCCTACTGTAAGATGTTAGAAGATATAAGTAAATAATAACAAAACATACTATACACAACTGAAGTACAATAAAACCCTTAGACCTCATAAGTATTTAATCAGAGAAGAGTCTGCAAATAAATGATTTATTCATGAAGCCAGTGTATTGACTATTATCATGCAGACATTTTAAAATACAAATATTGAAATGATAAAGCAATGGTGATGCAGAAAAGAACGTATTTAACTGCAGACAAATCCCAAGACAACACTCCGATAGTTTTAAATGTATTTGAAGTATTTTATATCACTATAAAAATTGCTGCAGAGCATAAGGTATTTCTTTGGCTATACTGAACCATGAATAATATTGCAGAAATGCTTAATTTTGTTTAATAGCATTGAGATGGGCATTTTATATAGGAGATAGCCTGACTGCTTAGAAAATTTGATTCACAGCAGTGCCCAGTGAGACTGGTCAAATAATCTATTGTGAATAAAACCTTTTGTAAATCTGGCCATTTCTCATAGAATAATTACCCATGAATAACTTTTTTCATTATTCAGTCAGCTCTAGACCACAGTATATTTATTTCTGAGGAAGGTACTAAATGATTTGAGAAACTTTTGCGTGGAGAGGTACACAGCTTCACTTAAACTTTGTATTCATTTGGGCATGCTACTGTGACTGAATACCGAATTGCATCACATATGGCAGATATATAAAGTAGAAATCCCATAAATTTGATCAGAGTATGAAAAATAATCTTCAGGAAAGGACTTGTGTTTGAAAAATTCATAATAATTAAGTGAATGACATTAGAAGTGAAAAGAGATTTTGGGCCAAACTCTATGATGGCAGCTGATAGCCTTCTGTCTCCAGCTTTACGTACTGTGTAACCCACCCAGTCATTAGATGTTGTGTCGTGTCATTCCCTTTATGCTGCATTTCAAGTTTCATGAATATTTAGTGGCGCAAACAAAAAAGAAGTATTGTGGGGGTAAAAAGCGCTTTCATTCCCTGTTCAAATGAAATCAAGAAAGGCTTCTTGCAGAAGACTGTGAGAGTGGCAGGCACCTTCATCTCTGCTTTCCCTGAGAACAAGCAAAGCTTTACTGAATTCGTAGTAGAAATTATCTAGTTTGACTGGACATTGAGGTTTGACATGATTGCTAATCTGTTTCTCTATCCTGGCATGACAAATTGATCTCAGCTTCAGGACTGGTTCCTTTGTCAAAGCATACAACCCACTGCAAAGGATTCTTTCAGACTTTCAGACTTCAGATTCTTTCTCCTATAGCCAGTAGAGACAAATAGGCACATCCAGGAGATAATTCACCCAAGAGAGTTATCAGGAAACATTTTTCTTTGTTTAGTGAAGTGGCTGTCTAAATGAGGATTTTATCCTTCATTCTTCGCTTCTAGTTGGTTGAAAGTAGGTGAGACAGCTGCTGTCCTTGATTGCTATTTTCCCTTTGTGAAGGTGAGCGGAGCAGTGCCCCACTCTTCACGATGCTGGACATGTACTTTTCTCAGCCTCAGGTGTTAGAGGTATTCTCCGTTATAATAAAGCTACCCAGTAAAGTAGTAAGCTGAATCCATGTCTCCTACAAGCACACTGAGTGCCATAGCCACTGGACCACTAGGTTTTTGGGGATGGTGTTATTTTTGGTGTGTTTCATTTGTTCAGGTTTGTTCCTTCGCCAAACTTCAGCCCACCAACTAGCTTTTTTCTGACAATCATCACAAGTAAGAAAAAAAAAATAACCTGACTCTGCTTATTACTAAATGCATTTAGTAATTACGTTTGTTTAAGAAACTATGCTTACTAACACGTTCAATCTGCAAGCCCAATTGTCTTTATCGCTTTTTACTGACAGTATCTTTCCTTTTCAATTGGATCTTCCTCACCACTTGACATTCCAGTTTCATGGAAGACCTGTCCATCTAGAAGCCTCTGATTTATACTCCATTCTCTTCTCATTAGATTATGAATAATGTTCTTGAAATTAGCACAAGGACCAGTACGCACAAAAGACCTAGTACATTTCTGAACCATGTCCAGATGACTGCCAAACGTCCCGTGTTGTATTTTCCTTCTAAGCGTTCTTCTCCCTATCTCTGGAAGCAGCCTTCATAATTCAGGGAATTCCTTTACATATTTTCTTTATTTTTCAGAGGTTTGGAGATTGGTTGACATTTAAGCACTTTTTGCCTCCTTCCAGTGCCATGAAAATCATTGTTTGCCCTATTTCTAAGAAGCATGGGCTACTGCTGCAGCACACTTATCTAAAAATTACTGTTGAGTACGCTTCTTTCATTTGAAAAAGGTATTCAGTTTTTCACACGTAACTCAGCAGGTAGAGTAAAAAGTGATTAGACAAAAAAAGAATAAGCAAAAAACCACATGTACTGATGTCTTAATCTTTTCAAACTACAGTGCCGGAAAACTGGTGATAAATTATAGTTTTCAAACCACAATAAAATTAACATGAATTTCACTTCATAGTAGGTGAACGTTGACCATGCTGATTTCATAGCAGGAAAACTGGAAAGTCAAATTATTTAGAGACTCAGTGTTTCAAATACAGCAAGAAGCAAGCACATTCATATTTATAGAGATAATATTGTTTCTTCAAATGAGACTGTCAGTTCTCGCCTCTTGATGACAAATGTATTTTATCACAATGCTTAAGACTGCTACAGAATATTTATTAAGACATGTTCTATTCCCTTAATCATGTCCACAAGGCACACATTTATAGGAAGAGAAGAATTGGAGAAAACATTTCTTCCTGCATTTATGGACTTGCAGTTGCCACTTTAATTTTTGTAGAACGTTGTCAATACTTCAAAATGCAAAAGGGGTCATTAGGACAAAGAAGATGAGATGAATTGACAGAGGGTGGCAAACTATCTGAAATTTTAACTGAATGCTGCCTAAGCCTATTTGTCAAGTTCAGTGAAACTGTGGAGTTGTCTGCTGCTTTGCACGACACCATCTTGCACTGTGTACGCTAAAACATTCTGCTCTTTGCTAGATGAAACTACTTATGTGGTCTTTGATGTAATTGATAAAAGGAAATTAATGGTGTGTTGCATAACTGTGAATTAGGGAATGTAGCTGTTAAATTAACAAGTGTTCACAGACATGCTGCAGTTTCTCTGGGAAAATGTCACAGGGATTCCTTCTTTATTCAATAATTTGGTTGCAATCTAAACTCTGAGGATCTGCGTCTATAATGTACCAAACGTTTTCTATGCTCATTAGAAAAAGCTGAAGGAGATTGGGATTTACTAAAGGAATACAGTCATGCCAAGATTCTCCATAAAATGCATATGAATAATATATTTATGCATTAAGAACTATATGCGTACATAGGCTTAATGGAAGGATGCACTCACTGCTCTGTTGTACCTTCTATATTGTCAAAAGTTTTTTGAACTTTCTCTGAGACTTGCCTTCAGTTTTTGCAATAGTTTGTAATAGCTGTGCTCATAAGATTGTTAGAGTTTGGGTTCTTGTGTTTCTTTCTAATGCTTTTCCTCACACAATAATAGAACAAAAAGTTGTTGCTTGGAGTTTGGATTTTCAGGTTTCTTTTATTCTAATCTTTCTAGATAGTGTTTTTCTCTACACAATAACAGAAGAAAAGGTTATTTTATGCTTCATTAGTCTGGGTGACATATTCTTCCAAGATGAAATGGTCAGCCATATTTTCAGCAAATTGTGTGTTACACTTGACTGCAGTTTACAGGAAATTATAGGACTAGTAACTATAGAATGCAACAGGTCTAATTATGAATATACTGAAAAAAATTATTTTCTGTTTAGATGCTAGTCATAAACAGACCTTTATTTCTGTGTACATATTGGATATTCATAATTATTTGTGAAATACCTTGGATAAATGCTACACTGATGTGTTGGTATTCATTTGTCCTGCATGTTTATGATTTGTCACCTAAGCCAGAGTATCTTAGTTCTACTTTCCACTTTGAGAAATGTTTTAACCAATGAACAAAAACCAGTGCTAGTTCTTGCTCTTGATTACACAGTAAATTTTCAAATGGAGTATATACTGTGCACTGCTCATTAAAAAAAAAAAAGAGACATTCTGTCTTTTGGATTTTATTGCTGTGCCCGTTTCTCATAGTACTTCTCATGTTGTCCTACTCAGTGCGGAATCCTGCCATCAAAATTTTAGAATAACAAATTAGGTCCAACAAGGTAGTAAATATTACAGAATTTATTAATATCTCCTTTGAGTTTCAAACAGCAAACTTCTGGATGGCAAAGTTGCTAAGTATAATTATTTGCTTTCTGAAAAACAAGCTGGAACTCTATAGAGAGCTCGTTCTTAAAACAATTGTGTTACAAATCTCCTCAGTATGCCTCATAACCACAAGGAACTCTTCTGGCTTGAATGTTTCAAGGCAGATAATGCAAAATAGTTTAACTTGTAATCCTATAAATGGTGTCCCTTACACTTTTGCCAAGGCTGTTTCTTCTTTAAGGATAGCGGGAGCATTATTTTGAAATACAGTTTAAAAACAGGTTGTAAAATGTTTTCAAGTTCTGAACATAGATGAAGCACTCACAATTTGGCAGATTCATTTTTCCCTCAAGATGAGTGTGCTACATCACTGAGATTAAATATAGTTAAGCTGTCATGGTTCTTAGCTTATTGCTTTGTTTCTCTGAGTTCTCACTTCTACAGGTAGTCTTTAACAATGAGTTAGCACAGAGGGTCAGTACGAAATCTGAGTCTACTGGAATCCATTTTAAAAGATCGGCTCTGACTGTTTTCAGTTTCATCATCACATCTTAATGATCCATAAAGTGATAAAGAAATGGACTACTCAAATCACACAAATGCACATAAATAGTCTCCACCTACAAGGACAAAGCCAAAACTTTTGCCAAAGACAAAACTGATCCCCAGAAAAAACTCTTGAAAGCCATCAGAATGCTTACCCTATAGCAGAAAAGCCCAAACAGATGAGACATTGTCATCCACCTTTAATGACAAAAGGATTTCTTTACTATTGACTCAAATGTCCTATATCCTCACTTTAACTTTGCAGTTTGACTTTGAAAAATGACCCTGCACTTGGCTCATATGTTGGCATAGATGCCTGATTCTGTGTCATGCTCTCATGGATTCTGCAGTTCTGAACAAGCAAATACTCCTAGTTAGCATGAAAAATGTCTGGCTTCTAAAACCAAGAGGCCAATAAACAGCAACCTTTTGCCCTTAAGGAGCAATTTGAGCTCCACAAAATAATTGCACTGCTAGACAAATGTTTTTTTTCAAAATTCCTTGTTCTTTTTACTGACTTGTAAAGCCTGTTCTGACTCGGTTTCATTTGTGCTTTTCCTTGGGCAGCCACAGTTGCCCCCTCTTTCTGAGACAAGCATGGTCCCTGAGCTGTGGGGAGTGTGGGCAACTGCCCGGGGCTCTCACCAGCAGTAGCAATCAGCCAAGATGCTGGCTCTGAGCTTTGCTTCCAACCAGTTCTCACTGCACTGTTGCTCTCTGTTCATCTCCATTGAGATCTCCAAGCTGAAGACATGTGCACGGCGGCTGGCAGACAGTGAAGTATTCAGTTATGCTGATGCCATAGTTGCCAATTGTTGGCTCTGGGGAGGGATGAAAGGACCAGAGACCTTCCCAGACAAAAGTGGCACATTTCTGGAGGAGATAGCTCAGATTCACAGCCAAGTGTTGGGTGAGCCCTGCTCCCTTCAGGGTCTGTGAAGCCCCATCAGTGACCAACCTCATGCACACTGGGGATCCCAGCGTGAGGAACTGTACAGAGATCTCAGCATGAAAATCAGAAAACTAACTTCTGTTCTTTATAAAGCTTCTCCTAACCACACTAATCTCCATGACATGTGAGCAACCCTCAGCAGAAGACTAGGCAGTGCGCTTCTCACCTTTTACGTGTCTGCTCTACAATTTTCTCTTTGGGTGAAAAATGCAGCACAGGGTAGAAGATGGGATGCGCCTTAATTCATGATGAGCCTTAATTCATGGCCTTTGGGAAAGCACCGAGCAATAAAAGTCCCAGTTATCTGTGCATGTGACATGGGATGGCACGAGATGCCGTAAGATACAAGAGTAGAGAGCAGAGGGAGGTATCGTTTTGAGCAATTAAAAATAAAACAGTCTACATTTGAATGGACATATGAAGAGAAGGAAGGTAGTATGGGGTGCAAGAAGTGGTCAACATTATATATTCATAAGCAGGGCTCCTGGTTAACACTCAGGAGAACTAAATGCACGTGGAGACACGTATGTGGATGCTGCATTTGTTTCCTGTTTCAGTATGTTCAGAGATTTTTGGTGTGTACTCTGGTCACAAATTTCAACTGCAGCTTTATAACCTTGACAGCTGGAAGCAGGCCTCAAAAAAGGGAAGGGAAAGTGAGCAAAAGCAAGAAGAGGAGGGAAGAGAGGGGGGAGATATGAGGAGAAGAAGCAGAGAGGGAAGATTCCTTTTCTCTAGAAACTGGGGCTTTCCATCAAACATTAAGTAATAGTTTCAATAAAACCTTAAGTCTGCATGACACTTCATGAGTGAAAGCAATAACGTAAAAATAGCTGCATTAAACTGACAAAAGTCTTGTTTCAGCATTTTATATTACAGATACAGAAACATTCAGTTGTAGCCATAATGATTAAACAGTCTTGTTGGATGCAGACTCTAAAAGAATAATCTCTAAAATGATTAATTTCAATAATTAGTGTCAAAAATGCCTATCAGCTGTTAAGTGATTCTGTTAAGTGATTCTCTATAATCTAGTTCTGGATAAAGCAGTATTTGTGAGAAGTATTTTTAATGAAAACTTTTAAAACTGTTGTTCAAACAAACACATTATTGAAACAGAGTGTAATAAAACAAATTTATGAAATACAAGATAGTGAGACAAATAATTTACCCTAAAATGTCCTCTTTAAAAATAAACACTGATATTTCTGAATTTCTTCTTCACTCAGCAGCAGCTAAAGCTTTCTGGAAAAGTCTTATTTTGTTGAAAGTTGATAACATAATGCCTCAGGCCTAGATTATAGTCTGGTTTATTCACACAAAAAAAAAAAAATATTTAATTCATGTTTACTTAAGCAATACAATAAAACAGACACGAGACATATGTGGAGTAAAATCCTGAACACACTGAAGTCGGTGTTGCCTAATTACTTATGGCATTTGCAAGCCTACAATGTTGTGTTGAAGGTGTTCAACTTGTATTAAATATTGAATATCTATACTTTGATTTATGATAAAATAGACACTAGTCATTATCACGCAGTTTACCATATGTCCAGCTAATAATATCAGATTATCAATGCTTTTAAAAATTAAACAGTAAATCCCAGTAAGAATACTTGGGAAGTTAAAGAAAGCTGATCTTTTTCTTTAAAGTCATATTGGCTCTTTACTGCTAAGAGACTTGAGAAGTTATTCAGTGGTCTGAAGGCTTCTAAAGGAAACCAAAAGTTGAAAAAATTGCTTCTGCCCCAGTAAATTATGTATGGTGCACATTCTCCATACATGAAAGACCATTTATCCAAATGAAGAATCTTCCTGTATCCAAGGCAATCAACTAGCGAATGTACCTAACATTAGAGCTGAATCCTGATAAATGCCCTTATCAAAATTTGAATGCCAAAAGAGTTCTTGTAATTAGGCAATTTTACAAGTCTTGTCTGCTACCTGTAAATATTCTTATCAGGTACCCTAAAATAAGCCGGTACATTCATCCAGGTGCCGAGCTGGTTTGTGAAAGCCATGCAGCTCCAGCTAATGTGCATATTCTGTGTGTCCTTGGGACTGAGGTTTCTGGCATGGGACAGCACAGGGCCTGATGCTCGCCCAGAGTTTGGCTTTGACTCTGAATTGAGTCAGAATTGGGCCAATATGTGCCCTTGGATATAGCCCCTCCACAATCACTTATGATCTGCCAGCTGGGACATAGCCAAAGAATGCCAGGAAGGAAATGGCTAATGAAATGTCCTGCTTGATTCAAAAGAAGAAACAGATCCTTCCCTCCACCACTATTTTTACAATGATGTAAAAATCAGTGGCTACTACTCCCACTCCCAAGATTTCCAACGGTCTCTCAGGATAGTAACTTTGATTAACATGTGATATGGTTGCTTTAACTAAGCAGCACCTTATTCCATAAGGAATACTACTGAAGTCAACTCATAATCACTGAGTAAGATGTTACTGTGAGAGAAAAATGTCAGCTTGAGGCCCCTGGTCAAAATCAACACATGATAGGGGGACTGGTAGAAGACAATGGTTTAAGAAGAAGATCTGTGTTCCTTCCTCTGAGAGAGTGGTGGAGATAGGTGGACAGAGTATGATGTTTCTGCCTCCTGGCAGAGTGGGGGACTAATGAAAAGTCTTTGCAATTCCAACCAAGTACTTAACCAGCTTTTGGAGGTGGGGGAGACGTAATCCCTCAAAATGAGTACCAAAGGCAAGGCAGGGCACCTTAGCCATTGTCTATCCAAGGCCACTGTGAGTAATGAAACTTTCTGATGTTGTCTTCTGCTTGGTTTTCAAATTCCTGTGATATTCGTAGAGAGGAATGTAAATTCTCTTTCCCTTTCTTCCCCATTCCCTGCCCCCCCTCTATCCCTCCATCTCCCCCTTCCTATCTGCTGTCTGGTCTGTTATGAAACACAGCAGAAAGGTGTATGAAAGAGGATATCAAATCATAGAATCATAGAATGGTCAGAGTTGGAAGAGACCTTAAAGATCCTCCAGTTCCAACCCCCCTGCCCTGGACAGGGACACCTCCCACCAGACCAGGTTGCTCAAAGCCCTGTCCAACCTGGTCTTGAACACTTCCAGGGATGGGGCAGCCACAGCTTCTCTGGGCAACCTGTTCCAGTGTCTCACCACCCTCACAGCAAAGAATTTCTTTCTGGTATCTAATCTAAATCTCCCCTCTTCCAATTTAAAACCATTACCCCTTGTCCTGTCACTGCTCTTCCTGGAAAAGAGTCCCTCCCCAGCTCTCCTGTAGCTCTCTTCAGATATTGGGAGGCTGTTATAAGGTCCCCCTGTAGCCTTCTCTTCTCGAGGCTGAACAACCCCAGCTTTCTCAGCCTGTCCTCATAGCAGAGGTGCTCCATCCCTTTGATCATCTCTGTGGCCCTCCACTGGACCCGTTCCAACAGGTCCATGTCCTTCCTGTGTTGAGGACTCCAAAGCTGGACACAGTACTCCAGGTGGGGTCTCACGAGTGCACCTTCATGTTGGATTCATGCTGTTGAAATCCAGGAAGAAACAGGTGACCAACTGCTTATGCCAGGAAGAAAAAAATCCAATTCTTAAAATGCTATCAAAAGGCCTCCAACTAAAACCTAAGGCTAGCGTGGAGTTGACAATGAGCAATGCTTTTGGAGACAACAGTAGTGATACCTCTGGGCCCTAAATTTGTCATGTTCACCATAAAAAGTATTATTTTATGTTTAGGGAATATCACAGCAAGTTTAGGAAGGCTGGAAGGATGAATAAATTATTGAATGAAAGAAATATACCTTTTATGTAAGTGGCAAATTGAGTACTTTATTTTCAACTTTTGAGGCAGAAGAGTATTGATGATTTAATACCAGGAACTGATGCTTTAATATTGGTGATTTAATACCTGGTATCAAAAACATATGCATCCATAGTAAAAGATGAAAGCCGTGTGTAGTCATTATCTTGAGCACTGAGTTTTTATATAAACTGACACCATGGGACCATAATGTTACTGTCAATTATAATTCTTATTCACTCATTACTCAGAAGAAAGTAAAACATGATGTGAATTTTTTAGAGTTGTGGAATTATTTGGGAAATGAGAGTCAAGAGAATCACTGTCCTCTGTGGCTTTAACTGAAGCCAGTTAATTAAGCAAATAAGCATTGGCTTGCTAACTGAATAAGACAAAACACTACATATGCCATAATGGTCTTAGAATTTCTAAAAAAACATTTTAGAGTATTTTTTCAGACTTTTTTTTCAGAGAGAACTTCTAGTGCAACTATTTTATTATTTTTTTTCCTTTATAACTGTTCTATGTGACAAATCTTTTGGAACAGCGTATACATTTAAACTGTTTTTAAGTTCTACAGCTGCTTTAACTCATATAGCATATTGTGACCAAAGTTGACCAAACTTGACCAAGTTTTAACAGCTAGAACCTTTCAAACTGTAGTCCTTTGCTGCTATGTAATGCGACGGTCTTGCTGGGCATGTCTGTCTCACAACTTCAGGTTCCAGTCTTCTGGTCCTTCCCCATGGGGGCCACTCAGATAGACTTGGTGGTCAGGAAAAGCTGGAACATAGGAAGTTCCACTCAAATATGAGGAAGAACTTCTTTGTGGTGAGGGTGGCAGAGCCCTGGAAGAGGCTGCCCAGGGAGGGTGTGGAGTCCCCTTCTCTGGAGATCTTCAAGCCCCACCTGGATGCTGTCCTGAGTGATGTGCTCTGGGCAACCCTGCTTTGGCAGGGGAGTTGGACTGGATGATCTCTAGAAGGTTCCTTCCAACTCCAACAATGCCATGATTCTGTGATTCTGTGACCCTGTGCTGAACCAATGAACGCTCCATATTGCTGCAGGTCATGTCACAGGAATGAGAAGAATGTGTGCTCTGTGACTTGATGACCATGCCTGCAGAGAAGCCAGAAAGGGTATGGATGGCCCTTCTCCAAGGGGGTTTCCATCCACCCAGAAAGAGGATTGAAGGGAGTTGTAGCTCCCCTATTGAATACTTGGAATGGGAGGAGTGTCCCTTGGATCCAAACGATACGGCACACAGGATCCAAAGCTTAGCACAGAGCCAAATGAAGGAGTCCATAACAAACAGAGAGAAAAGTGTGGCACAGCAGTTTGTCTCCATTTGAAGGATGCTGGGACTCTTTGCATTTGCCACCCTGACCATGGCCTTGACATAATTCTCAGACACGGCACTCGATTCCTGGTCAGTTCACAGGCAACAAAAGTATGAGGGCATCAGGTGTTTGACCTCATGGCATCAAAGAGGCTGGGAAACCACTGGAAACCACCGCCAGCCAGTCGAGATGCCAACAACAGATAAGCCAGAGTTGCTGTCAATAGAGCTAGGAACATTTCAGGGGCTTCCTGTGCTCTCTCCACATGCACTGATGAGCTGCACAGCTACGGGCTTTGTGCCTGGCACACCACTTCCTGGGCCATCATCGTGGGATCAACCTCTTCTGACAGCACTGACTGGAGACACAGATAATCCCACTTAAATCAGTAAAAGGGAGTTTACTGGAGATTAAACATGGGAGAGGAAAGTTTGCAATTGCTTCCAGAAAGCCTGAAAAATACCATGATCTTTCTTATAAAGAGTTTCCTATATAAAGCCAAATGTTGTTCTGGCTGGTTTGAATACTCTTGAAAGAACAAGTCAATACTTGGCAAAAGGAGCCTTTGAATGGCAAAGACCCAAGCAGGTTTCAGGAGAAAAGGAGACACAAAACTGTGTAAGAGTGGATATGAAGTTTGTTTTGGTTTGTTTTTTTTTTTACCAAGGAATAACTGAAGTTAAAGTCCTGAAGAGGACAGCTAAGGCTGAGAGCAGTGGTGCCCAGAGGGCTGAACTTGGCCTGCAAGAATGCTTCACGCAGAGCCGGATTAGAAACGAAAGCTGCATGATGCTTTTGCAAACAGCTCATGAAAAAAAATATAGCAGTATTAAATACAAACCCTGCCAGTCATTGGGACGTTTGCCATTTATTGCAAAAGCTGATTACACTTCATTATCTCCTCTTTATCAAGTGATGTGGCATACTTTTCAGCTGTGAATGCCTGGCTAGATGGGAGCCAAGCTTGGTAATGCAAAAGACCCAGATTTTCCATTCACCAAAATAACAGGATGTAGAGGATCTTTGAAAGCTGTAAAATAGCATTAGTCAGAAATAATAAATAGAAATTTTCCTCTGTGTTCTTAATTACACGGGGAATGGGAATACTGCTGGCTTTTTCAGAGGTGGAGATGGTAAATATAAATCAGATGAAGCAAACTACCTGAAAATGCAAAATCTCTTGCCAGATTCCAGAGTATTTGTGGTTTCAGGAGAAGAAAACGCACAGAAAAAAAAAATAAATAAAAAAGGCGTATTTTCATTGCATATTCATTAACCCATCTTGAGATGGTGGACTTCAAGATCCTTATGGTAGCAAGGAAGGCACACAGTAAGGTCACTACCCAGGACTTCAGGAGAGCAAATTTTGACCTCTTCAGGGATCTGCTTGGCAGGGTACCATGGGATAAAGCCCTGGAGGGAAAAGGGGCCCAAGAAAGCTGGTTAATATTCACAGATCACCCGCTCCAAGCTAGGAGAGATGCATTCCAACAAAGAGGAAGTCAGACAAAGACACCAGGAGGCCTGCATGGATGAACAAAGAGCTCCTGGACAATCTCAAATAGAAAAAGGAAGCCTACAAAGGGTTGAAGTGAGGACAGGTAGCCTGGGAGGAATATAGAGAAATTTTCCCAGCAGACAGATATCAGGTTAGGAAAGCTAAATCCCAGATAGAGTTAAATCTGGGACATCAAGGGCAACAAGAAAAGCTTCTATTGGTATGTTGGTGACAAAAAGAAGACTTGAGAAAATGTGAGCCCTCTCTGGAAGGAACCGGGAGACCTGTTCACCCAGGACATGGAGAAGACTGAGGTACTCAATGACTTTTTTGCCTTAGTCTTCACTGGCAAGCACTCTAGCCACACCACCCAAGTCACAGAAGGCAAAGGCAGGGACTGGGATAATGAAGAACCACCCACTGTAGGAGATCAAGGCCATCTAAGGAGCCTGAAGGCGCACAAGTCCATGGGACCTGGTAAGATTCATCCACAGGTCCTAAGGGAACTGACAGATGAAGATGCCAAGCTGCTATCCATCACATTTAAGAAGCTGTGGCAGTCTGGTGAAGTTCCCACTGACTGGAAAAAGGGAAACTTAACCCTCCTTTTTAAAAAGGGAAGAATGGAAGACCTAGGGAACAACAGGCTGGTAAGTCTCACCTCTGTACCCGCCAAGATCATGGAGCAGATTCTCCTGGAAACTTTGCTAAGGCACATGGGAAATGAGGAGGTGATCAGTGACAGTCAACATGGCTTCACAGAAGGTAAACCATGTCTGACAAATTTGGTGACCTTTTACAACAACATTATAGCGTTGGTGAATAAGGAAGGAGCAACTGACATCATCCACCTGGCCTTGTGCAAAGCATTTGACACTGTCCAGCACAAAATCCTTGTGGCTAAGTTGGAGAGACATGGATTTGATGAATGAACCACTGGTGAATAAGGAACTGGCTGAATGGTTGCACTCAAAGAGTTGTGGTCAACGGATCAATGTCCAAGTGGAAACCAGTGACGAGTGGTGTTCCTCAGGGGTCAGTAGTGGGACCGGTGTTAACATCTTTGCTGGTGACATGGACAGTGGGATTGAGTGCACCCTCAGCAAGTTTGCTGACAACACCAAGCTGTGTGGCACAGTCGACACACTGCCATCCAGAGGGACCTGGACAGGCTTGAGAGGTGGGCCTGTGCCAACCGCATGAAGTTCAGTCAGGCCAAGTGCAAGGTCCAGCACCTGGGTCGAAGCAACCCCAAGCACAAATACAGGTGGGGTAGAGAATGGATTTAGAGCAGCCCTAAGGAGAAGGACTTAGAGGTGTCGATTGAGGAGAAGCTTAACATGATCCAGCTTGGTGTGCTTGCAGCACAGAAAGCCAAACACGTCTTGGGCTACATCAAAAGAAGCATGGACAGCAGGTCGAGGAAGGTGATTCTGCTCCTCTACTCTGCTCTTGTGAGACCCCATCTGGAGTACTGTGTCCAGCTCTGGTGTCTCCAACATAAAAAGGACACTGAACTGTTGGAGGGAGTCCAGAGGAAGGACACAAAAATGATCAGAGGGCTGGAGCACCTCTCCTATGAGAAGATAGGCTGGGAGAATTGGGGTTGTTCAGTCTGGAGAAGGCTCTGAGGAGACCTTATAGCGGTCTTTCTGTACTTAAAGGGGGCCTACAGGAAAGATGCAGAGGAATTTTTTTATCAGGGAGTGGAGCGATAGGAAGAGGGGCAACAGTTTTAAGCCAAAAGTGGATAGATTTAGATGAGATATCAGGAAGAAATTCTTTAGTGTGAGGGTGGTGAGGCACTGGAACAGGTTGCCCAGAGAAGCTGTGGCTGCCCCATCCCTGGAGGGGTTCAAGGCCAGGCTGGATGGGGCTTGGAGCAGCCTGGTCTGGTGGGAGGTGTCCCTGCCCAGGGCAGGGGGATTGGAACTAGATCATCTTTAAGGTGTCTTCCAACTCCAACCATTCTATGATTCTATGTCATGGGTGCACCTCATGGAATATTTCATGAATCAATGGAAGCTATTCTACACCAGTGTTTTGATAATATTTAGTAATTCCTTACCTGGTAAATTTTTTTAGAAGACATATTTTGTAGCTTTGAGCAACTGCTGAGACTAATGCATTTTCAATTTGAAAGAGCAAGAGTGTGTCATGAAACACAGGGTCTATAATGAAGATTTCGGGAGACCGGATATGAATGAAGAATGCTATTATAACAAAGTGCTAAAATAAAAAAAATAATTTAAAAGATGAACACTTTAAAAAACCCTCACAACCCAAGCTTATTAAGGCTGTTAACTATATGATTTTCTGCAAACTGTTTCCTGTTTGTTCCTCCACTGAGAAATCTAGAAATAATAATGACAAAGAAACAATTATCTTTCAAAAGTAAATTTTAGAAAAGAAGAAGCATTTTATTCTACCAAATTAAATTCATTTCTCAATGAAAATGTCTTATTCACCTTTCAGGGGAAAGATACAATTTTTTGTTTTTACAAGAAAGCCATCCTCCTTCTAAAAGACAAAAGCAAAACAATATACTTGAAAGATCGTTTCTATACCCAAAAGCTTGTTTGTTATTGTATTGTCTTGAATAAAGGTATTACCCGTCACTTCAGATCCTTCCTCATTTACATGCCAGAATGCCCTGGTAGCAAAAACTTGGTCAGCAAGAATATAACACACAACTTGAAGACCACTTTTTCAGTGTAAAATTATAAATGACAGCTGGGACATTTATTTGAAGAAGAAAACTATGCCTGGATACATGCCTGGATTTGTCTTTTTGTGTAGAATGTAGCCTAAATGAATTTTCTGCCTATAAATTATTTCTATTAAAGAAAAACCAATTATTATTCAGTGTATTTTGCCCATAGCCACTACTGTGCTACTACTGTGTTGACACAAACCATCTCCAGGGCCTTTAAGTCATGGCCACAGAGTTAAAACTTTCTGAGACAGGGTGTAAATAGTGAGATTAAGAAGAGACTTGAATCTTGTGTGACACTGGTATGGGTACAATTTACTGGAAACTTACTGTTTAGAGTCATATAACCAAGACATAGCTTTGGCCAATCCCTATATGGTTATCACCACGTGCCTCCTTCTCCACATCAAACACATACAGTCAAATATAGACAGCAAGGCAGGTCTAAGCCCAACACCTAGTCCGTCTCCAAGAGAGAACTTGATTTATCCCACAGATCTTAGTCCCTTGCTTTTTGGAGGTCCTTATTCCTCCCCACCGTTACAGATAGAGCCTAGCAACCTCTCTCTCACAATGGCCCAGTAATAAAGTTAGCAGAAATGAATACCACCCATAGACAGCTGCATATACTAGGTACATGTGACCTGGGGAATCTTGGCAGTAGTTCAGCTTGATTTTAGTCATTCATTGTTAGCAGAATAAAAAAGAAAAACCCCATCAAACGAAGAAACAAACAAAAAATCCTATCAGGATCCATTAGCTTGACATACACACAGCAAAACAAATTTCAGTAAAGAAAAGTGATGGAAAATACTAGGTCCTTATGTCAAAGAGGTGACAAAATCTAAAAAGATATTTCAATGCTTTAGGCAAGCTATTTCGGTCATCTCTACTACCACATAAATTACATAAAAAGAATGCTAACAACCAGCCAGTGCGGCATAGTTGTTACATTAGTAAAGCAGCTGGATGCAACATTAAAGTCCTCATAAATGAGAGGAATTGCTGTTGTTATGCTAGAGTATGAGACTGGAATAAGAGTTTAAAAGTAGCATTCATTTTCTTGATTAAAGGTTAACAAGGCTAAGTGTTTAATTGGTATTTTAACTGGAGAGTAAGGAGCAAAATTCTGCCGTTGTGAATTTCTGCAGTTGTGAATTGAATGGATTTTGTGGAACATGGGAACACAGCTCTTCATCTAACTTAAAATTAAACTCAAATTGCATTTGTTTGGGAACATACCGGTCTAGATTTAGGGAAATTAGGGGTTCTGCTAAAAGTGTATTTTGATTCTACGCTTTTTTTCTGTCTCAACTGATTTTCTGCTTCATAGACAGCACATCTTGTGTAGCTCATCTTAGAAGTTTAATGACCTTTCAAGTTTGGCTCAGAAAGTTAGTGACGCTGATATAAAATTACTTCATTCATGCAATAGTGTCCTCTTAAGAACCCTAAAATATCTCTTTACCTTCAAACACAACACTTCTCATGCAGCAACCCATGTCTGGACCTATATTTTTGTTAATATCATTTCAAGAATTTCCTTCTGTCTATGATACAGTTTTTATCCCTTTCCACAGACTTCTGCCGCTACACCTTCTTTAAAAATAAGTTTCTTCTTCTTTAGCTGTAGTTTCCTTTTAAAAAATCCCAACCTTGTAAAACCTTGTCCATCTCTGAGCTGGATGTGTCACTTCTCCTGGCTTTATTCTTCAGTCTCTGCTAATTTTGACCTGTTCCATAGCTCTGCTTAGTCCAGAAAGTTTCTTACAGGCTTGTTCATTGTCCCAAGCTGTTTTTGTCACCACCTTTGCTCATTATATTGGAATGAAACATTAAAGAATTTCTGGCTGCATGAGTGGAAAATACAATGGCAAACAGTGATTTTTGAGGAGCAGTTTCTATAACAGCAATGTAAGTATTTCCCTGATTTCAACAATAGTTCACACTTTGTATGAATTCGTATTTCCTATGAATTATTCCAGATAATTGTCCAGACTCTCATTACTGTTGCCTGAGTAAGAATAGATGAATGCAGATGGTTTTTTTCTGACTTTACAGTTTGTGCCTATTTAAACCCGTGAAACATGCTAATAGCTTGTATTTGTCAAGAGACTATTTAACGCAACAGCCACTGGTTGAAAATGTCACTACATTTGGAGAAGTTGTTTGATTTTCAAAGTTTACTGCATGGTAACACCGACACGAAAGCTGAAGCTATGTGATACATGTGATATATGTCATAGTGTATAGGGTCTGAATAAAATTCAGCTGTTGGACTAAAGATGACCCAAACAAAACTCAAAGGCAACAGTAATAAACTTCCACTTTTAGCATCAGCATCTGCAGCAGCAGATGTTGACCAGACAATATGTCTTAATAACTTGACCATGAAACGTTGTTGGGGTCAGACCAGATTCTCCCTCCCAAATCTATTTAAGGTAGATATTGCTTGGTGTGCTCAGAGCTCGCTTTCAATAAGTGGAGCAGAGAAGGCTACTTTCCTTGGGAGAGGTAAATCCAGATTATGTTCCCACAGTATTTTTGTGTATTCAGAGATAACCAGCACAACTCAGCCTTTTCCCAGGTAAATCAGGAAAAGTATCACGGGACTTTCACTGTTGAATATATGTATATCTCCTCCTGAAGGTTGTTTGGAAGGCCTCAGATTTGCAACAGTAGTACCATCAGCTCCTCTTTAAACAAAATAAAACTCTAAGAAGGCAAAAGGAGTAGAATTGTTTGACCTGGGTTTCGACATTGCAGTAGTGTTCAAATAAGTAAGCCTTAGAGAAGTCGCCTTTAGTTGTCTCCAAGTTGCCCAGATTGTATATGGAAATCAAAAAAGACCAGAACAAGAACATTGATCTGTATCTGCCTTGATACACTTACTTCACTTTGATCTTTGGTAGCTCAGTTACTTTGTTTTGCTGAATATGTTTGTGGAATATCCATGTAATACAAGAAAACTTTCCAGCTTGTGGTTTCAAATGGACAAGGACTGCTAAAGACAGCTGCCCTCTCTATAAACTTTACTCTAAACCTCCTGGCAATATTTCATTTTTCCATTTGCAATATACAAAGAGGTAACTGTTGTCTTTTGCACTGAAACTTGGTTGACTGTTTACAGTTGGTGCCCCACCTGGATAGGAAGAAAGATTTCTCCCCAGACTAGATTGTGTTTTCCCAGATGCTGGGCACACACTCACATCTAACTACAAATGTTGATCCTTTGTTGAACTGCAAACTTCAACATGGTCGCAACTGTAATAATGGTCATGACATTTATGGTCCTAATCTCCTCTATCTCTTTGATGATCAAAATCCCAGTAAACTTTAGGATTTTCTTTCTACCCTTTCTAACAGATCAAAAATTGACAAATACTGATTTCTAGGAATACACTTTTCAGTGGTCATCTTTTTCCTGCAAGAGCCAACTCTATGAACTGATTGACTAATTAATTCCCCACAACCGTCTTATTTAAAATACGCTGACAAAAGGCCATCTGCAAAAGTGACTACACTAAACTGCATCTTCTCCAAGAACACAATACAGAAACCAGATACTTATGATTCAGATTTGATGGTTCACAGCTGCTGCTTTCATCAGCCAAACATAAATATTGGATGTTGAACCCATGCCGCAAAATTCATCTTCAAATTGTAATGCCCTAAAACTAATTTTGGGGCGTTCAGGTGCAGTTTTCGTCTTTTCTTGATATAATAAAAAAGGATTATTTGTAAATTGGGGTATGGGGTCAAAATTCAGCCTCTCTCAGGTTAACTTTGTTGACCTGAAGCACCTGTTTTTCAAACATAAATCTGGAGCTACTGAGTAACATATTTACAGAGTTACCTGCTTTGTCTCTGAAAGAAGCATCTCTCTAAATCTAACCTCTACCCTGAACCTTTAGGTGTACAGCACAACACACAGAAGCAGCCACAGGGATCTCAGGAAGAAAAGAATATTTCACTTATATATTCACTATAAAAATCTGGATCCTCATTTAAGTCACACTTCATTGAAGTTAATTATCTCTATTTCCACTCTTTTGCGTATGTGAAAGGGCACTGATGTAAAAAACAATATAGGTCAGAACTCATTTCATCAGCATTTTGGCAAAAGAAAAGGCCATTCTATATTGCAGTGTAGCGCTGGCTGTTTGCCTTATGTTATCAATCTTTTCAAACATGGGAATTCAAGCTAAAGCAATAAAATATGAACTTTGAATCTTTTTACTTTTTCCAAAAGAATGCTGAAAAGGCCACATTAGTCAGAAGAAACATTGAATAAACTGAATAGTAGGATTCATATGAGTTTCTACGTGTGTATCCAGATAGGGATTCTAAATATCTTCCTTTGTTTTTTTCATTTAGGGTGATAAAAAATTTCAAATTGTCTTATATCAGCTTGGGTAATCCCCAGAGATGTATTCCATTATGTACAAGCTCTAGTCAGCTGTACCTTTGAGCTGGTCAAATCAAAAAGCAATCTTTATTCAGACCTGCAAATATGTTACTTATTCCACAGTGTTTTCATCATGAAAAATCCCCAACTGCCTTTACAAAATCCATGTTTATTCATGTTTAGTCACATTATTTTACAGTGAAATACATCTACTGTTTTGATGGATTGTAGCATCAATTTAAGAGCACAGTGACAACACAGCAGTAGAGGATGGGAACTGAAGTGTTCTGGTTTCACATCAAATGACAGAAAGATTTAAGTAGATTCACGACATATTGAGAAAGTGGGTACTAGCTGAAAGAACACTGTCAGTCTTGCTAACCACCCAAACAAAATTGCTCTGATTACAGAAGTTGACATGTTGAGAAGAGTATATTCCATTTTTACTACTTCTACTACTACTTTACTACTACTACTATCATGTTTCTAATTGCAGTTGTTTCGTGCAATTCAGTATGGATCTGGACGATGTGAGCCTTCATGAGATGTCTAAAACATTACAGCAATGTCTTTTTAACGCTAAAGGCAACCTACACTGTTGCACATAACAAGGAGCAGGTTTTGTCTCTGAGAACAACCACTGTTTCTTTTGGAGAGCCGACTCAGACAAGAGCAAGCCAGGAGCTTTCTAAGGCATGGCAGACTTGCATCTGTAACTTATGGGCAAGTATCTTCACGGAACAGATGGGATTTTTGTGTGCTGCAGTCTAAGACTTGAAATAAAGACCAAAGATTGGAGGTTTGTCTAAGACACCAGTGTGGCAGCGTGCTCTCCCCCTTCCCTCCCCAGCTCTTGCTCAAGCCCTAACCATCAGTGGGAGTTGTGATGAGTTGCACCTGGACTTTAAGGGATGGCTGGCAACGCAGCCAAAATGCTGTCTGGAGTGGGGACCTAGATGTTTTGTTCCCATGAGAATATGACTACAGGTCAATTCTCTTACTCTATAAATAGTGGGCAGCCCCAGAGCCCTTGGAGCTCTCCTGTATGGCAGTGGCTGCACACCAGGATCTCCCCTTTTGTGAGGACACTCACTTAAGGTTCTACTCCTCGAGGTTGAGAGATTCCTTGCCACAACAGGTTCTTGGTGAGTAACTAATAGCGTGATAACTTTGAAATCTTAGCTAAGTGTTGTTGTTGAGACGGACACGACATACACGAAATTGTGAACAAAAAAAAAAACCCTTTATTATTTTAACAAACTCTTTTATATCTTTCTTAGGAATGTGTGTCCATATATAATTGGTTCACTCAAAGTCCAGCAGTTCATGATTGGATGACTTCCTCCTTCTTTGTTCTCTGCTGTAACTTCAGTAACTTTCCCCTGCTGGCAGTCTGACAGGTCCTTAATCTTGTTTACTCCCTTCTTCTCAAGACTCTCAGGCCTCTTCAAGGATGCACAGATGTCTGCTCAAGGTCGATGTTCAATTCACACTCTGGTCCCTCGGACCAGCCGAGGTTTCCCACAGTTAAGTAATATAAAGGATTGACTGTGCTCATGTAATCCTTTAGACATAAGCTGCTGACCAACTCTGGGACTGGGATTGGATCCAGTTGCTCCCAGACTCCTCTCTGGGAAGGAGTTTAGAAAACCAGGGGGTCCTTTCTGAACCTCCTGACTCAACACGAGGGTCTCCCTGACAGCGTGTCCGACCCTGTCCTCTCTGCAGTAACTAAGCAAGTGTACCTTGCCATCGAACCTCGTAAAGCACTGTCGCATTCACCACCAACTTTGTTAAATCACTGCTTTATATTAATAAATATTTCGCTACTTCTCTCTTACGAGTGAAGTTAATCACTCTGCCCACGACAATCAGCCAGGAGCTTCCTCTGGAGAATCTGAGTGATGTTAGCCTATCCTATATATTTTAAATTGATTTCATGCTGACACCTGTTAAAAGAGGCCACCAATGGGAATAAAAAAATGAGAACAAAAAATACTTTTTTTTTCCTTGTCGTTGATGTCCTTCTTATCCTATGCTTTGATCATTTCACTGATTTTCAGAGTGGAATATGTCTAACAAATATGTAAACTTTTTCTTCAGGTTTATCCTCCACCGCATTAAAAGCTTTACAATATTTAAGCTAGTTTTAAACTGATAGTACAATTTGATACTGAGTTTGCTAGAAAGAGGAAGTTAGATCTGTGATGCAAAAGTGTATTCAGCTGTTATGAAATGTAAACATGCATTTGGTTTTTTAATTATGACCACAGCTTTATCACCTTTCAACTTTAATGTGGGAGGGATTTAGCCCATATTGCTTGAGAAAGGTTTAGAACATGTATTTGTACATAAGCAAATTCTTGGGATTTGATTGATGTGATGTTATAAATACAATAACTTTGATTTTCTGTGTGCAAAGCAATTGATATAATTGCCTTTCATTAATTTTTGAACTTTGAGGCTGAATTTATCAAATCTTTTACTCTTCCTATTATAATTCTACCAACCCCCATGTATCTATCTTTCCTAAGTGTCGTTCTCCTGGGAAAACTTGCTTCAGTTATAAGCAAGAAATATTTGAGGTCCAGGACTCAGCATCATCGCAAGCGAAATAAGAATCTGGCCAAACTCATGAAAAGAAAATCAAATAAACTGCTGCTTCTATTATATTCACATTTTCACATGAATTCCACTCCAAGCCCACAATCTTTTTTAACACTTATGTTTGCTGAATCCAGTCTTTTGCTCTGGATAATGATACTGTAGATGAATCCAAGAAAAGCACTGCAATTACAGTTATTCTTGCAAAAAAGATTAGAACCATTTAGGTATGAAATAGACAATTTCAGAGCAGAAAGTCTTTATAATTGCAAACAGAAGTAGATGGAGTAGGTGGCTGCTGAGGAAATTCCAAAGCCTGAGGAGGGCAGGTCTCTGCTCCCCCTGCACAACCTCGGCTATTGCCCACCCTGGGTGTAGGGGCTGGTTTGGGAGAGGATGAAGGGGCAGCCCCCAGCCCTGTCCTCACCTTGCAGCGGGGGGTTGAACTGCACGATGCCAAGGGCTGAGAGGAGACACCCACCCAGCGGAGAAGGTAGCACATGATAGTGAGGAGAGACACACAGACCTTCTCCCTCCCTGGAGCTCTGTGAGTCCAGCCCACCTCCAGGCTCTGCCACTTTACGGTTGTCACCTACCACTCCCTGAAATCTCTTCTTGCCCTGAACGGTGCCACCTGCAGAGATGAAGGACAAGGTCACTAAAATCCATCATCCATGGGGCAGAACTTCCATATTGTCTGCGCCACTAGATGACCAGGAGCTGGCTCCGGGTAGAAAGCCGACTTCGAAGTTGAAATTGTTTTGAGCACCGTGGTCTTTAATGGCCCACATTGGCCAGCTTTTCCTCTTGCTTAAGCTTGCTGTAAATTTAAATGAACCCTGCTTAAATTGCAGTGACACAAGTAAATGATTAATCGAACTTAACGAATCCCTATTTGAACTTGCTTCTGAAGAGGTTTCACAGTGCGTCATCGAGTCAAGTTGCAAATCTTTTTATACTGGGAGTTTTTGTGTTAGGTAAAGAATTCCAAATGGTGTCATATGCAAGCACCAGACCTTTGCAATTTACTACCAAGAGAGAAAGCAAAAGAGGATGAGGAATTTTCAGATTAAAAAATTAATTAAATAAATAAAATCAGTTTTATACAGCATCTGGCTTGATTTACTGCAGCTTTTCACTTTGAACATGGGATATGATATAGGCATAATGATATGGGCTAGTTATTATGGGTTATATTATATTTATTAGTTATAATTATGGGATAATATGGGATAGTAGTATGGGATTAGAAAATACAAAATAAACCCAAGACTCAAAGTTTTCATTTGCATGAAAAAAACAGCTTTACCAAGAACACAGTTTTTATTTCCTCCGCTGTCATAGCTGGCACTGTGCAACAGTTTACTAATGCACTTTTCAGGGTGGTGCAGCAGGTATGGCCTACGGGAAGTCTCTGTGCTTACTTTGAACTCAGAGCTCCGCACTGAGTATGATCCTACCATTCCTCAGCTCCCTTAATCTATGTCCAAGTTTGGAAATTATCTCCTCTTCCATAGAATCATGGAATCATTCAGGTTGGAAAAGACCCTTGGGATCATCGAGTCCAACCATCTACCCCACTCTACAAAGTCCTCCCCTACACCATATCCCTCAGCACCACATCTAAATGGCTCTTAAACACATCCAGGGATGGTGACTCAACCCCCTCCCTGGGCAGCCTATTCCAATGCCCGACCACTCTTTCTGGGAAGAATTCTTTCCTAATGTTCAGTCTAAACCTACCCTGTTGGAGCTTGAAGCCATTCCCTCTTGTTCTGTCATTAATGACCTGTAAGAGACCAGCACCAACCTCTCTACAGTGTCCTTTCAAGTAGTTGTAGAGTGATGAGGTCTCCCCTCAGCCTCCTCTTCCTCAAACTAAACAGTCCCAGCTCCTTCAGCCTCTCTTCATATGATTTGTTCTCCAGGCCCTTCACCAGTTTCGTTGCCCTCCTCTGCACACGCTCCAGCACCTCCAGATCTCTCTTGGGTTGAGGTGCCCAAAACTGGACACAATACTCCAGGTGTGGCCTCCCTAGTGCTGAGTACAGGGGGACAATCACCTGCCCACTTCTGCTGGTCACACTATTTCTAGAAATAGAAGAACTTCTTCTCTGAAGGGGGCATCTTAGACAGAAGTGAGGTATGGATTTGAACTGCAAAACCTGATCACGACTTTGCCAAGTATACAGTAGAGAAATAGGTTTTCTTCGTAGGAAGTCTGTAATTGGTAGGAAATGCACAAGACTCCAAATAAACCCATTCCGCATCCTATTAGTTTACTCCTGAAAACATTCAAAGCAGTTTCCTCGTGTGCCTAGCAATAGAAATTCATTGTCTCTCTGAGAATTCTGCCTTTCTTCAGATACTCCTATCAAGAGTCACCAGGTTCTCTAAAACTGGTTATGTATTCACAGTTTTATAACGACAGAAATTGCTTTTGGTGGTTCTGTCTCCTTATTAAGGTCAGAGATTATATAGGAGATTACATATTTGTCCCTAAAGAGAAAGTGATTTATAGCCTTTGCCAGAGAGAAGTAAAAAGCTGAAATATATTTTCTTCCTTCTTTCCAATCCAAAGTATTAGAGGAGAGTTTTAAAAAGTGATACTGAACCTGTGGATGGGAACAATATTTAACCATTAACAGCAATCTAATAATATTATTACACTACAAACCTATATGACAGACTCAGCTTTGCGCAGCTGAAATGCAAAGCTTAATAATGCCCTTCTTGCTTTCCTCTGGGGGTTTTCTTTTTCTTTTGAAGTGGTAGTTATGAGATGGCGTTTTCAAAACAAAATGTCTGTTCTTGAAGTAGTTACGGGTAAGTCGTGACCTATTTATTTCTTTAAATTCTAGCACTGCTGCACAGTAGCAGTAAGCATGAGTGGGGCTTACTTACTTACTTACGGCGGGGAAGGCGTGACTTGGAAACAGACTGCCACCTGATGAGGGGGTAAAAGCTGTAGAAAGACATCTGACCCATCCACACTAACAACCCTTGAGGACCTAAGAGGTGGCTGTAACTCCAGTCTGTCAGGGGAGGGACATGAGCACCAGCTCTCCCTGGACAGACACACCTGTGCCACGAGGTGAGGCTCCGTGCCAGCACAGGGACGGCACAAACTCACAGCAGTTTCTGGCTGCCTTGGAAGCCAAATACATCGAATTAAGTTGCTCACATTAGCAAAAAAGGTTAAATCACCTGTGGGAAAGGTATACCCATGGAAGGGCAAGAGCCATGAACACCCCCACACCTAACAGAAGCTGCAAAATGGGATAAAGCAGCATTTCACAGTTGCTACGGGGATTGACCCCATCCCAAAATTAGTTTGGATACAAAGTCTTTTGAAGTCAAGTAGAAAGTTCCTCAAGAACTTGAGTGGCTTTTGATCCCAGCCACAGAAAGGAAAAAGCTGTGGGACTCTGGAAATCCTGATTCAGCCTTTGTTTACTAGGCTCTAAGAGTACACCTTCATATGCTTAAGGTAATTGAAAGCACATAACCCCTTCAAGTTGCCTTTTTAAATTGGTTCTGCTACTTTTATTCAGAAGTTTTTACTGAAAAGCAAAGGAAAAACTGCCTCATCATTGTATCGATAGCACAAAAGAAATCACCTTCATAGTACTGAAGGGGATGTGAAAATTTAACCACATACTGACCTTAGGAAGAACACTGTCATTTTCAGTATCAGAAACACAGTGTCCCCCAGAAATCCTTTTCAGCCCCAGAAAAACTGTCTCCAACTATTCTGAAGCCCTTCCTCTAAGTTAATAGAGCTCATAAGCTAAAAGTCTGTACGTGGGAGGGGAAGGCAACTTCTGCTGATTGGGAACAACAATCCCCACAATATAGCAAAAAGGCTAAAGAAGTTTGGGTCTTTTTTTACTTCCCTGCAGGAGAGGTTTCAGGAGGATTAAGATATGAAAAATATTTGACAGTGTAGTGTATTCCTATTCCAAATTGCCTGTTTCTCACTTAGCATATCCCCACTGGACTTTATTATAAAGTCAGCTCACATCTTCCCATTCACACCACTGGACTTGTGAGGTGGATTGGTGTTAACAGGACAGAAGTGCTCTTTCTGTGGAGGATTTAGAAAACCATGTATCATAGTCTTTTGGATTTAATTAAATTCAGGAGAAAAAAAAAAAGTATGGATATTGTAAATATGATTTTCATAAGAACACAAAACATATATATCAAACAGCTGAACTGGATCACCTAAGGATATTCGGATATTCTAGCTCCTAGTGTCTGACCTCCAACATTGGCCAGTGGCAAATGCTTAATAAAAAAATATAAAAAGGAGAGCAAGCATGTTGTGAATATTTTCCTGGGGTACCTTCTTACCCTCTGTGGCACTAGCACTTAGTAAGATAGAGATACTACTTCTAATAATCCACAATGGATTTTTCTTTGTTAATTTGTCCAGTTGTGGTTTTTTTTGAATCCTGGTAATATTCCAGCTGTCACAAATTCCAGTGGTAAGAAATTCCACAGATTAACTATTCATTGTGTGAAAAACACCCTTATTTTTGCTTTTGCTGCTAAGTGATAATAGAATTTGATATCTAGTAGCTGTTGTCTTGAAAAATACAGAAGGAAAAAATGTTCCCTGTCTACTTCATCTATGCCATTCACAATTTTACAAGCCTCTTTTTGCATTTACACTCAATCGTCTCATTTCCAGGCTGATGAATTCTAAACTGCTTAGTATCTATGACTAGTAAGGAGTCGGTCTTTGTTTACCCTTGCAGCCCTTGTATCCTTCCTGCTTTTAATATGTCCTTGTGAAACAGTACTGAAACTGCACATACTGTTTTTAATTTACGAAAGGACACGGCACTGCACTCTGTTTTGTTCGCTGTCTCTTCTCTGATCATTCCTCAGGCATGGTATTTACTTCATTCTTTTACTGCTACTGGGCTTGGAGCTGATGTTTTCATCAAAAGGACCTGCTTTAACCCCAAGGTCACTTTCTGAAGCCTGCTCATATTCCATCATTTCCCAACATTTCAAAATAAGGTATTTTTTTTTTTTTTAGAGTACATCATTTTATTCTTCTCATTGTATATAAGGCAAACTGATACTGGACTCCTTTATGAAGAACACGGCCAGAAAATCAAGGAAAGCTTCTTGCCTGTCTTCTCAGCTCTGGGGTCCAGTCTGGAGCTCCCCCATTTAAGGGGGCTGAGAAAGGGGCAAGGCAGGGGAGGGCTGTGAAAGGGCCAGAAGCACCATGAGAAAGGGGCTGCATGAGCTGTTGCAAGAACAACCTGCAGCTCCTTGATGGGGTGTTGCAAAGGTGACAAAGCCAACAGCTCCCCCGTAGCGGCAAACGGTAACACGAGGGGTCACAAGTTGCAGCAAGTGAGACTGAGGAACAGTCACAGGTTACCCCAAAAGGCTGTGAAATCCCCATCCTTCGAAATTTTCAAGATATGGCTAGACAGGCACAGCAGATTTGGTCTAGCGCTGGTGATGCTCCTTGAGGAGCAGATTGGACTTGATTGGGCTGCACAAGGTTCTCCCAATCGATGCTGTGAGTCTGTGACTGAATGCCTTTACAGTTTTTACACGGGGTGTGACATTTGCTGATCCATTTCTTGAGTTTATGGTGTAGCAAAGCTATCTGAATATCTTAATGAGCATTCAGCTCAATTAGATGTCTGTAGTTGTGGATGCTGGCTTTAAAAAGACAAATCCCTGAGCTTTAGAGGATGGTGGAAGCAGCAATGAAAAATCCCGCCAGAATTGCACAGTATTTCAGACAGCTTGCACAGTTGCAGTAAAAATTTGTTTGAATTGACAGTGATTCATTCCTAAGATTTCGCATCTTTTAAAAATATTCTTGTAAGAGCATTTGTGCCTTTTCATCTTCAAAAAGAAGAGAGAGTTCTTGAAAGAAAGTGTGTCTTTAGCACTTAACCACTGCATTTGATCAGCTTGACTCATACAATGTGATTTAGACAACCAGCCAGGCAGAGCAAGGGATCCCCATCCCCTTTGCTGGCCAATTCAGTGCGTTACAAGCATGGGAGACACTGAAGACTTTGAAATCTTCAGGGAAAGATGAAACGGGAGTAAAGAGGTCCCACATGTTTTAAATATTAGAATATTTTTCTGTCAGCCCTTTCCCAAGAGTTTATATTGCGTTTAATAAGGTTCATGGACTCATGATTTAAAAATAGCTGTCTTCTCTCAATACTAAAGAAAAGAGACAGTAATACATCAGGTTTATTTCCAGTAATCAGACTTCACAATCAGTTCTATTCTGTCTTATTCACAGTATAAAATTTATTTTTCTGTCTTCTTGCTGCTTTTATTCTAATTCCCATTGCAGTGAAGAAGTGACTAGCAAAGCATTTCTAGCATAAATTCAAGTGTGAATGCAAAAAAACCCTTGTTCTGGTTGATATCAGTGAAAAACAACTTCTCCGAACATTGATATGAAGAAGGTATATTTTACAGAAAATACTGCAAAGTGTATGTTTGAAGATAACTACGTTAAAGTTTTTAAGACACATTTAATATTTGCAGCATTATAATTATGCAACCAAAAATGTTTCATAAGTATAAAACTGTTTATATTACATTAAGAAAAAAATAAAGCTTTTACTGACCAGGACAGGTAAGTATTCTTCAAGGAAAATATCCACAATATAGGCCACGTGTCTGTTTGCTCGGAGTAGCACTTCACTCCTAGGATCATAATTCATTGTCAAAAATGCAGTAAGTTTTGCTTTCTTACTGTCTGAATTTTTTTCTGCTCCTTTCTTGGTTTCTTTTCCCATGCTAATTTCTGAAGTTCTTACAAATTCAAGAAGAGCAAAAAATTGATCATACTAATGTTTTTACTGAGCACAGTATATTTCATTACCTGACTTGATTATGATAACCTTTAAAATTAGGTTCATGGTGTGAATAAAAGCAGCAGAAAATTCAACATTCATTTATTAAGTACACTGCAATGGTTGCTTAAAATTAGCTGTTCACCAGACGGTTCACTTGCCAGATATATAGGGGAAACACAAAGGCGGTGCAGATAGGAACAAGACAAAATAATTTTAAAATGAAAATAAAAACATATGATGCTGTTCTGTTGTGTGACCTTGGACACACGGACTTCATTCAGGCAAAAGCAAATACTTCTGCAAGTGCATAATAAGTGGCACTGGCAAGAAGAACAACTTTACTGACACGCTTTGCTTTCACGCTTCCGCAAAATGGAGGAAAGCTGTTGCAGAATGGTGCATCTACGTGATAAATTCTGCTGCTTCTCAGGTAATGGGGGGGGAAATGGCCCTCAACGTAATTTTCACTAGTTTAAGCTTAGCTCTAATTGCGTTATCTGCCGTAGCGGTGAGTCGCTGTGGGAGCCGGCGCTGCCGTGCCTTGGCAGCCAAGGATTCGATGAGGTGGGGGGAAACTCTTCTCTGTCTTCTGCACACATTGAAAGAGCAAAGAGTGACCACCTGTTTTGCCTCTTGCCAAGACAATGAGCCAGAAATGGGGAGACTTAACAGGCCGGTCATCTCGAGTCCCTGGAAGTGGTCCTTTACCCACCTTCTCCACCCCTTATAAAACACATTCTGGGAGGAGGCATCAGTTGCCAGCAACACAAATTAAGCCTGGCCCCTTCCAGAGGACAGCGTCACATCTTCAAGGGTGAAACAGATGACAGAGATGGGGACAAAAGGCTAGGAAAGCCTTAGCAAACATGCAGCAAGTGTGTTCTGGAAGAGAAATGACAGAGCAGAAAAGCGGGTGCAGGCTGGAGGCTGAGGGACCGTAAAGGGAGAGCTCCATCATCAGGGACCCCCAGGGCAGCAGCTTCAGGACTGACCTGGGGCTGAGTCAACCAACCTGTGGTTGGACTTGAGGATCCCAAAGGTCCCTTCCAACCATGAAGGTTCTGTGATTCTGTCACCTAGGAGAGAGCGGGGGGCAGTCAGAGCCACGCCGAAGCTTCCTGCTCCGTTCTCTCCTCCAAAATACTCTCTGCACGCAGAAAGGAGGAGCGGATGATGCAAAACTAGTGAAGTAGCCAGCTTTTCCAGCAGAGGCTCCCTGTACACCAGCAGCAGTGGCAGCTCCCTTGGCAGCGACGAAGCGCTGTGAGGCACCTGCCACGGGCACTTCAGGGACCAAAGGGGCACCAACTTCTGGGGAAAAAAGGAAAGCTCAGTTAAAGCTGCTGCTCTGATTCCAACTCAGGCTGCTGACCACACGCAGAGGGTTTGAAAACTCCCATTATTCATCCAGAAGAGCAGGTTACGGCAGCTACTGAGCCCATGAGGATGTGCAAGGGCAGCGGCAGAGTATAAATACGGCGCCGGTTACTGTGGGTCTTCAGCACCCAAAGGGACTGAAAAGAGGAGATGTTACACCCCAAGCACAGTAAGAGGGAAAAAAAGCTGAAAATTCTAAAAGAAATACACGATGGAAAAATTTCAAGAGACAAAGTCTGGTGTCAAAATAGACTACTGCAATAGATTAATTTGAAACGATGTAAGTTGAATTACTGGAGTACGAAGGGACAAACGCTCTTTTTTTAATATGCGAAAATGTTCTAAGTGATGCACTTTAATAAATGTAATGAGAATGTTTTAGAAACTTAAGAAAAACACCCTCAAAGGATCTTCAAGGAGTTAAAATGTAAGCAGGCTGTTCTTAAATGCATTAACATTTATGTGGAATGAAAGTTCAAACAAGACCCTTCCATTCTATGTACGAGTCAAACCAATAAAGAACTAAAACCCTGCTGTGCTAATGGGAGCCTATCCATTCATTTCACTGGGGTTTCACTCCAGCAAGCCTGAGATATAGTCCTACTTTAATTTAAAGTTGGATTTTTCAAACTCAAATCAGTGCTTTTTATTTGAGGAAGATTTCTTACACTGTACTGAAACAAGATAAATGCTGATTTCCTGCCTGTCTCCCAGTTTCTTGCTTCTTACATGTTTCAGATCAGCTCACAGCCAGCTGCTCACTGATCAGCATCACTCGGCGCTTACCAGCAGGTTTATTTCTGCCTCTGCCAGATCCCTGATCTCTGTTCTGTACTGGCAGCTTACACTTAATTCACCCTACCCCAGCTGGGGTCTGGGGCAGAAAAGCCTTCCAGCTCAAAGGGAGTCGACCTGTCAACCTGTTTGACCACCTCAGCTGGTTTTAGATCACAATCAGGGAAATTATGTTTCTTACAGTAAATCCACAGAGGATGGGGTGAGACACTGCGGCTGCGGTCACTTATCTAGGGCTGATGGTTCATGACACCTTCACTGGTCCCAGGAAACCTCCTCTCAGAGGGCTTCACTGCCACCTCAGTGCCCTCATACAAAGTTGACGGAATCAGGGAATTGTCAGAGTTGAAAGGAACCTCTAGAGACCATCCAGTCCAACTCCCCTGCCAAAGCTGGGCTGCCCAGAGCACATCACTCAGGAGCATCCAGGTGGGGCTTGAGGATCTCCAGAGAAGGGGACTCCACACCCTCCCTGGGCAGCCTCTTCCAGGGCTCTGCCACCCTCACCCCAAAGAAGTTCTTCCTCACATTGGAGTGGAACTTCCCACGTTCCAGCTTGTGCCCATTGCCCCTCGTCCTGTCACTGGGAACCACTGAAAAGAGTCTGTCTCCATCCTCCCTCAAACCACCCTTTAGATACTTGTCAGCATCTAAGATGCTTATAAGAAGTCCCAGGTGCAAGTAACGACACCCACCCTGCTTCGTGCTGAAGTGGTTGGAAAGCTATGGGGAGCTTGGAGAAGAAGTAAATTTTTCCTTTACACCTATACTAAAGAAATTCATTGGCTTTAAGGATACATATGTGTTTTTCTGGATTACTGTCTAGGGCACTTGGAAGGACAGCTAAAGGTCACAAGACTAATATCTAAATGAGTGAGCTTTCCAACCAGTGAAGTATGGCATCAGAGAGGGAGAGAGGCTTCTCTATCTCCAGTGCTGTTTAAAAGGGTGAGTGATTCTCCTTTCCACCCTCAACTTGTTGGTGTTGGATTTCTCTGACGAAAGACCTCGAGCATTTAATTGAAGACTGTTATGTTAGCTGTGGATGAAGGGAGACGCTTCCACTAGATCAGACACAAAGCGAACTGTGATCTGAGACTTAACCCTTGTCTTTGAGGGTTGTTGCTGACACCTCCTACCCGAATGGGCTGCTTTATGCAGGTCAGTCGAAGGTGGCCAAGTTGCACCATCAACCACGCAGAGGCCATTGTCACAGGTGCCTGGTAGGAGGCAGGTCATTTAAAATTTTTTCGGACGTCTTCACATGACGCTGAGATCTCAACACACCTTTCCAAAACCCCATCCCCAGGTCTGCCTTACTTCATCAAGATTTTCAGAAGAAATACTGTGACATGACCAAGGACTGGACGCGCTTCACCTAACTTCACCAGTTAAGGTTATGAACCTGGTACCAGCTCTATAATGCCTCTGCCACTCACTTATGCAGAGGAATCTTTCCGTCTAACATATTGAAATATCTGGCCAGTATCGTTAAGCATGCAAGTTCTGAAAACAAAGAGCAAAACCAAAATGAGTCCTTAATTTAGGCCTCAAATTGCATGTCTGATTTAGAAGAGTTGAGGTAGAACCACATGTTGCCAAGCATTTTAGGAAATGAGGGTTTGTGAGGCTGAAAAATCAATTCAAAAAACCCCTGATCTTTAAGCTCTATTTTTTTTGCCTTACGGAAAAGCCTTGTCTCTAGGGGCTAATGTTGATATTGATTATATATAAAACCCCAAAGATGAATTATGGTCATAGTGATGATGCCCTAAATACTAATTCTTCCCATTGTGCAGTTTTTTAAAAGGCTGCAAGGCTGAAGTTAGTAAGGCTGAAGATAGTACTAAGCAGGGAATGTGTCAGTGAGTTTCAGCTCCAGAGAATATTTCATTTTTCCTCCAACTAAAACATCGGCATTATCTCAATTACAGGAAGAAGGCGAAAATATCTGGGTGCCACTTAAAGGATCAAAAAGAAGCAGAGTTTTTCCTCAAAGTATACAAAGCCAAATCATTGCAAACATGATCAGCTATCACCAATAAATGTACTCTTCTATTGCACTGGGAAAGCGATTATGAACTGTGTATAGGATCCCCCAAGTTAAATGTAATAGTAACAATGAAATAAGCTTATACTTTTTAAGGTATTTGGTTCAGTCTTACTTTATATTCCAATTCTAAAAACAGGAATTACACAACGCTACCACAGCACACGCTACGCGGATTAAAAGCCAATAAATCACAAAATGTAATTGTGAACAAAGATGCATCCTCCAACAGTTGTATTCTCGGTGAAGTCCCTCATGTATCAACTTCTGGCCTTAGGCTCTTTAAAATATTTTACCTAACTGGGGAAAAAATAACCTGTGAAGCTATCCCTGACATGGGCCACACTTTGGGCCTGACAAAGCTGAGGAAAATCACAGGTAATGAAAAGACAAGCTGCTGCTACGAGGCATGCTGAATAATCTGGGCTCAGACACTGAAATAACAAATTTCTGTAGCACCCATTAAAAATAAGAAATCTAAGTCATGTTTCCAGGGCATGGGAGCCTCTCCTGAGAATTGCTGCTTTGGACCAGGTATTAGAAGCCTTGGCAAATGACTAGCTAAGACTAACTCCTTAGAGGGACACTGTGGCCAGACTTGGAATGTAATTTATGCAGTCCAAATGAAAATTCCTTTGTTTCACCCTACAAGAACTCTACATTATATGTGTGATTGATTCTCGGATATTAAACCCTGTTGTAGTGTCCCCAAAGGATGCTGATGGAGCTTACTTAAGAGAAAATGGAGAAAGAATCACATAATCAATCTCATTAAATAAACTGAAGAAAATCTCTAATTTTAGTGAAAGTTTCCCCTTGTGAACAAGGAAAGTTCTGTAATGACTTAGTCAGGCTAATAAAATCTATACAATGAACAGAAATTCAATAACAGCAAACAAAGAAAAAGCTAAAAACAAACCAGAAAGTCAAAGGAGACAAATTCAGAAGGGAAATACTTTTAACAATGCATATTTTAAACATCAGAACAATTATCCGGGCTTAAGTATTAGTGGAGGCAAAAACTTATCAACCAACAAGTGTAAGATAACAGGCAGTGAATTTGCATGGCAACAAAGGCACAGAGGAGATGCCATTTCTGACAGCAAATTTAGAAACTTTTTAAACCAGCAAGTTTAGAAACTACATATGATCAAACTCCGCTGACACTTTTTGGCACATGCCGTGTTTACCCTCAGCGGCTTTTGCAAGTAAATTCAAAATGATGCCATAACCTTTTTTTTTGGCTTAGAATGAGCTCAAGACCGCACAGTGAAATGATCAGACAATTCTGAAAAAAAAAAAAAAAAAGCTGTCAAAATGTGCTGCATAAGAGAAACTTTTGAATATTGACGGGAATGGCTTTGACAGAAATTTCTGCTGGAAAGTATGTCAAAGTCTGCAACTTAGTTGCTGCAAAAAGGGATTAAGAAGAAACAGGAGAAAAAAAAGTGTATACTCATGTTTCCTGACTATATTTTTATTTTTAACAAGGTCTGAATGAGCACAGATAGCCTAGGAAAATAATGTATATATGTACTCCAAATTCTGTATTTTTCCAACTTTCAATTCCAGCATCTTGCTGTACTTTTATCTGCAAAATTAAAGAGCCAATTAGTAATATTTTGCTCTGCATCGTGTCAAACAATTTCCATTTGGCTAAGTTAAAATATCCAAGTTCCAGCTATCATTCACAGTTGGTTTTGTGTCATTGACTGTCTGCTGTTGGAAAGGATTCAGGGAGAAACCACAGCCACTTCTCCCATTGCGGAGAGAGAACTGGAACCAGTTCTTCAGAGGAGGTCGAAGCATCACTGCCGATGGAACACAGGGAAGCATTTGTCAGTTTCTGAAGAATTTACTGTAGGTCCTGTTGATTTTGCCATCATCAGGTACTTCGTAAGACTTTTCTTATTTCAAGTAAAGAACTTTGAGTATTATACATTAATGTTATTATCCTTTAATCAACCAAAATTACAGAAAATACAACGTGAAACTGGTTTGATACAATTATTTTCCATAAACACAAATGAACTCGCATTAATTATGCTACTGTCTTTTAATTCTTTAGTAATTCAGTTTCATATTAGCTGTTCCATTATTTTTCAAAGGATTTATGTCACACTGACAAGCCTATAATTACTTGGGTCATCTCTTTTATTCTTTTTTAATATTGGTATGTTAACTTTTTTTTTTTCCTCTCCTGAAACTGCCCTGTGTTGTAAGAGTTATTGAAAATCAACATTAATAGCCAAGCTCCTCAATGGTGCCTTTAAACCTGTCGGATACAGGCTAGCCAAACTTGCTAATTTAAAAATGTTTAATTTCCCCAGCTCTCTCAGCCTGTCCTCTCCTATGAAGACAGGCTGACAGAGTTGGGGTTGTTCAGCCTGGAGAAGGGAAGGCTCCAGGGAGACCTTAGAGCAGCCTTCCAATATCTGAAGGGGCTACAGGAGAGCTGGGGAGGGACTCTTTGTCAGGGAGTGGAGTGACAGGACAAGGGGAAACGGTTTTAAATTGGAAGAGGGGAGATTTAGACTAGATACTAGAAAGAAATTCTTTGCTGTGAGGGTGGTGAGACACTGGAACAGGTTGCCCAGAGAAGCTGGTGTCCCTGCCCAGGGCAAGGGGGTTGGAACTCGATGATCGTTAATGTCCCTTCCAACTCTGACCATTCTGTGATTCTATGATTCCTGTTCCAAAGCAGAATCAAAACAGCTGAAGCACGTACAGCTCTTAGCCCCCCCAATCAAGCCAGGAAGAACTGGGATTGCTCAGGGTCCCTCATCACCCAGGATAAGTCACAGAGGGCAAGAAGAAGAATAACGTCTGACCCTGATACAGAAGAGAATGAGACAAACAAATACTCTTTGACCTGTCTGTTGTTTAAACACAATTGCTCCCGTTCTAGCAGATGTGGAAAGTGAGATGTGGGGATATATCAAACCTAAGATTAGAAGCCAGGTCTGAGCCCCTCCATGCCCAACAGCTAACGGCAGCTCCTCACACACACCCTCCCCTCTGTGAACCAGGGGTTCCAACCAAAAATCACCACATCAAAGCACAAACAAAAACGTACAACCGTTTATTATTAGTTGATTTTCTTTTTATTGGAATCACAGTTAACAATAACTGTGAAAAGAGAAGTAGATCAATTAATTGCTCATTCTTTTTTTTCATTTCTTCAGTAGAATTGATGGGGTTTGCCCCAGGGTAAAATTTTTTTGTAAAGCAGTCAGCAGACATGGAGCTAGCATGATGTAAAACCATAACTGCAAGTAATTTTTTTAATAGGACTGGTTATCATTTGGGCTTTTATGTTGTCTATTTACGGAGATAATGGGAAAAAAAAAAAAGTAATGCAGACATACAAACAAATGTTGTGTTAGGAACCTAGAAAAACAGCTAGGGACATTCCATGCCAAACCGAGCCAGTACAGTATTGAAAAGCAAACATCCACATTTTAAGTTTATTTCTTGTAAGGTTGGACTTCTGAAACATGCAAGTATGCATGAGCTTGAAAGAATTATGAATTCAAAGGTAAAAAAATAAATTAAAAATTTAAATAAATGTCTGATACAGTCTAGTACTAAAGTCACACTTCTATATAGCATTTTCTGAGATATGTTCAAGTAAGAAAGCAGCCGAGACCAACTAGTGTCACTGAAAACAAGCTATAATGTTAAAATATTGAATTGCTCTTGGCCAGAGTAGCTAATACAAGTTATAAATTTGAATTCTGTTCCTTTATGCTTAGTGCTTGGAAATGTGGAATGATCCAGCAACAATGAGAAATATATATAAATTGAATACTGTATTTGCTTCATTGTGATTTAGCATGCTAAAACACTCAAGCAAAAGAAAGGCTGCATTAAGAGAACACCAAGTGACTCATATTCAGAAGTTAGGCAATACTGTATCTGAGATTGCTTTTATAATGTTAATTCGGCTCAGCTGTGTGAGTCCCTTTCCAAACAGCGGGTCACTTAACGAGAGACTTATTTTTCGGAAGACCTCTGTCTCACTCAGATCTGGGAGTAAGTCAACAGTTTGTGTTGAAGAAGACACTAAATGTGAGGTAGCCAATCCCTTGTTTGCTGTAGAAATGGAATCTGATGTAGTGAATGAGGTGGCACTTGCAGAAGGCTTGCTGGACTAAGGAATTTGAATATTGCCCAGAAGAATTCAAACTTCTCTTTCCCTATAAAATTCCAAGGTCATACTAGAATCATTTAAACCAACATTTTTTAAAATGTCATTAAATCTGTTTTCCTCATTTTCTATACCCCATCTTAAATCCTCGTGGCCTGGTTTGGTGGAATTTTAAACTCTCATAGTTGTAATTTAACATTTCATTGGCCGTATGTCTCAAAGGAATTGCAGCTACCCACAATTAGTCAGGAGTTATAGGATACCTGCTCTTCATCTGAACCAAAGTGACTGTGATAATTTGCCTTTCTTTTCTTTTTTGCTATTGTTGGAACTTAAATCCAGGAGACTATAGGCACTCCGAACTTATTAATTACGATGAAAAATCCACAATTTTCGTAGTGGATCCCTTTGTTTCTATCTAAAAGATGTGAAAGAACTGAAATATGTAGTGGCTGAATATCCATACAAGGTGCATGCTCGCCAATTCCCCAGCTCTTTACCCTGCTTCCTAAGAAGCATCCATAGATGGACCTGAATCTCCATCAATGGTTCTCCACCGAGGTGCTTGGTCTGAACTGAAGGATGTCAGGAAACGTCACAAAACGCATTCATTGGGCAACCTACGCATCAGCTTAATTCACTTTCTGCAAAGCAAAGACAGTACCACTGACTGAGCTCATGAGAGTAAAGTCAAATTAGTGGGTGGTAATTAAATGCTCAGACGCTGTCATGAGGAACTCTGTAGAAAAGCATGTAAGAAATTAATAACGTTCTATCAAGAACAGCATCTGAGCAGAGAGCGATAAATAAAGTGCAAGGTCACATGTTGAAATGGGAAGAAATTATCTGGGCACCATCCACTCTGTCCAATAAATGAGGTAAGGGTATATTGAAAGGATTGTTTATGATCTGATAATCAAAGGCCATTGTAAGGTGCTTTCACAGAGGGTGCAAGTTAAGTTTGCATGGGCAGTTTTTATTTCTATTCTGACCTGTTCTAACTGTTCCCATCTTTGCTTACCCTTTGGCAGTAACCATTGAAACTGTGGCGTACGTACATGCCTGTTTGTGTGCCATTTCCTAGATTTTTGGTAGAAGAAAAAAAATATCTACTTTGTATTACACAAAGACACACAGAAGCAATTTATTTCGTATTATGTTTCACTGGGACTTTTGAGTTCCCTAATCTGTTGAAACAGCTAAACCTCTAAATTCAAAGTTTGTATCAATAACAGATACATGCTCTAATTACCCACACGTGCCCTGACATATGTATTCACTAGGTACCCAACTTCTTACGGAATTCAAGGGTATAAACAAGCTCAAATATATCTACTGACAACAAATTACATAGAAATTACTCATCCAGTTGAGCAGCATCCCCCTTATATCTGCTTTTTTTAACCATGTGGTCTACAACGGTATTATTGTCTCATACACTTTTTTTTTTTATGACTTCCATTTTTATTTCCGTATTAAAACACAGCTTTAAATAAGTAACTTGATCAAGATCCGTCGAAAATCTACAGCAATGCCAGGCACCACGCCTGCATTTACAAATCCCTGGTTAGTGCTTTCATCACAGTAAAAGTCTTCCTTTCTTTTAACACTCACAAGAATTCACTTCTTAAAATATTACTCCTATAAAATTTTATCGACTCTTGTGATTTTTTTAAATTTAGATAGCAACAGAAATGAAATGCAGAAGTGAAATGAAACATTGATTCCTGCCTTGCTTTTACCAGGATCCAGTCTCCAGCTCAGCTGTATTCACTCCTTACTTGTGGCCTTTTCTTCCTATAGCATTTTAAATGGTCTGATTTTACTTCAAATTTTCATTCTCTGTACATCACTAGCTGTGAGAAAAGCCACTTTCTTCATGCACTTATTTTCATTCGGGGCCTTATTGCAGTGCAAAGTCAAAACCTTTTGAACCTTCAATTGGTTTCCAGCATTATTGATGGGTAATCTGTATTTTGGGAAGCTATGTATAAAGTCTTTATCTATCATTCTGACCTCTAAATTTTGGATATATCAGAGAATTGAATCTTCTAGCAAGTAGAAGCAAGAAATCAGTAGCTTTCATTCTACTGTGTTATAATACAATGCTCTGTAAAACTATTTCTCCCACCAATACAACCTCCAGCAACCCAGAGTATCACGGTGTAAGAGAGATGTTGGTCTGGAGCCATCTACTGGCTGTATTGCTGTGCTTTAATAGGTAGATTTGAAAAATGACTTTCCACACGTAATTTTATTGGAATTATAAAAATAACAGCATACATTAATAGATTAATCACCTAAGTATGTGATTTTTCTCGTGTACTAGTTCTTTGTTTTTAGAGAAAACAAAGTTCTCAGAGAACTTAATATGGCCCAACTATCAAAATAAAAAAGAATCTATCTTGCTTTCATAAACAAAATAAAAATGGGGGAGGGAGCCTAAAAAAGCTGTTATTTTTCAATAACACTGAAAAGAAATCAAGGAAAAGGGTAATATTAATGCTAAAATGTAAAAAAATATAGTAGAATAATCCACATATCTTGAGTTTTATTGCTGTGATGAAGAGGATAAATAATTCTTACTGCCTTATTTGATGCTTCATAAGATTTCACCGTGAATTTTTATGTGCTATTCTAAAATAGCGAAGATGCACCACGTACACTTTTCTTGGGATTAAAAAAGTCTCAGTCAATTTTATGACGTTCTTCAAAGGTTTTTTATTAAAAATAAATCCAGACAAAAAAGGTAGCAGATGAACAGAAGTATAAAGCCTTTAAAACCAGGACTTCTAATAAACAAGCTGCTATGAACTAAAAATAATCCAGATGATTTAGTTTGGAGACCAAAAGTACATTTATATAATGATGCTGTTAAGTATTATTACTCGTCATTACTGTTAAGTATTTATTCATTTATTATATGATAATATTGATAATTATTTGTGCCATAATTTAGTCTTCTTTCTATTATTGCAAGAATATATGCAACTTCTACTGTGTCTTCAAGAGCAAGAGAGAGCATTTTACAGATTTTACCACTTTAAGAGAGATTCTTTGCACCTATTAAATAAGTATACATATACATCGATGTATATGTACGTACACACACAGATACACAAAAATATATACAAATTAACTCATTACGCTAATGTCTATACATACATATGCATATATGTATATAGACATATACATGCATGTATATCTACATATAAGTACATATATATAGATATATGTATATACATGTATATATGTATGCAATCGATGTATATTCTTCTATATATGTATATACATATACACACATGCATGCACATGCACGCACACCTATATATCACACCTAACTTTACCTTGTACCTTCTACAATCTCAGTTAAACAAAATCCTCGGTTGGCTGTTAGTTCTACTGGGATTAAACATTTGCCATTATTCATATTTGCCCTCAGCAGATCCCTCAGCAGGACAGACTTCCATCAGGAGCTGTAAGTGGCAAGTAATTTTATCAAGGAATGCAAAATGCAATTTAAAATGTATAAAAGGCAGATAAACAACAAGACTTCCCAGCATGAACAGGAAAGCATAGACATATTGCAGGTTTGGAGACCAGACTATGGGAGCTAAAACTAGGAAGAAAGACATTGCCACCATCACAAATGGAATTGGTAGAAACACCTGCAAGAGAAAGAAAAAAAAAATAAATTTTAGGAAATAAACTGACCAACTGTGATTTTATGCCTCATTCACAACAGTAATAATGTGTTCCTTGCCACAGTACTGTTTCTCATTTACCTGACCTAAAATTGCCTACAAGATAGGCAGTTTTTCTAAAATACTTGTTCAGGCTCCATCTACTGTCAAGTGGGAGGGATAGACAGGCCCTGAAAACCATTTGTCCATGTATGATATGATGGGCTCCTAAAAGAAACTCAGGGTTGGGGACCTACAGGAAGCCTTGACAATGAGCATGCACTTCTAACCCATGTTTCTTACAGCTAGACTGAGATTCGATTATACCTATCCTTAAGGTCTGTGGTTGCGTTAGGAAAGATGAGAGCAGAGAAAGGCTTAATTTAATTAATGAGGAATGGCTAGCCTGGTTTCACATCGTTTGCGCATCTCCCCCATTCTGCCCATGACTATCTCTTGTTTTGAAGCGTTTTCTCTGGGGCAGACACCGTCTGTCTGGTTCTTTTCCTTCTACAACATGGCAAAGTTTTTGAATAAGGCTCTAAAGACTGTGATTATTATTTGTATTTTTGCAGTGACTATCTGCTTTTGACTTGCGCCCGCTCCGTAACTTTTGCGTGTTATCCATGACTCAAAAAAAAAAAAAAATCTGCAAAACATATTTTAGAACTTATTTCCATTTACTTTGTATGGTCGATGTAGATGAGGTTCCCGGTAGCGAAGTACAATCAGGCTCGCACAAGTCAATCCAATCATAAGCCAGGCAGAAAATCCAAAGTAATTTGTCAACGTAATAAGGTCAGAGGGGATTATAAAAATGGACGCAATGGTAGTTGAAAAAATCATGGCTGGTGCTGGGGTACAGGAGTGGACATTAAGCATGGATATTAAAACAGGTAGATGTCCTGACTGACTTCCAGCATAGCTTAATCGACCCAATGTGAACATGCTGCTGTTGAGGGCACCAAATATTGAGACAGCAACCGAGAGAGGAATGATCCAGGCAACGGAGGGGATGACTCGGTCAGCCCAAGTGACAGCCACCGCAACTGCAAGAAAGCAAAGCATTAGTGGCAGTGTAGGCACCATGTTCTGAATTATTGACAGACTCAACAGAAATGAATCTCAAAATACATGAAATACCTATTATTTACCAGCAATACCTGTTTTTTTCTTGCAGGAGTCAAACATGACACATCTAATCCTGCATTGGGTCCTGCGTTTTGGTCACAACAACCCCAGGCAGCGCTACAGGCTCAGGGCAGAGTGGCTGGAGCTGCCTGGCAGAAAAGGCCCTGGGGGTGTTGGTGGACAGCCGGCTGAACATGAGCCAGCAGTGTGCCCAGGTGGCCAAGAAGGCCAACAGCATCCTGGCCTGTGTCAGGACCAGCGTGGCCAGCAGGAGCAGGGCAGTGATGGTGCCTCTGGACTGGGCACTGG
>JAHREE010000563.1:1242215-1268515 GCA_033628505.1 Tringa tobata
GCGAAGCGAGGGAAGTTTGAAGTGCGGCGGCGGTTGGTTGGTTGGTGCGGGGAGAGGGACGGCGGTATGGCGGGGGACCGCGTCGTCCCCGGCGAGCTCTGCCTCATGGATAAGGGAGTTAGGAGGTGAGGAGCCTGCCGGAGGGGCAGGCGGGGCGGAGAGCTGGGGCTGGGTAGGGCGGCCTGGGAGTGCAGCTTGCCAGGCTGATGGAGGTGGTGGCTTTTCCTTCGCAGCCTGCTGGAGTGCTCCCTGAGCTCGGACCTGCACACGCTCAACCTTCACAGTAACAGCATCACCAGAATCGAAGGGCTGTGCCACCTCCGGAATCTGCAGCATTTAGATCTGTCGTCGAATCAGATCCGCCGCATCGAGGGGCTCAGTTCCCTGGCTAACCTACGCACCCTAAGCTTGTCCTGTAACCTGATAACGAAAGTGGAGGGTCTGTAGTATTTATTTCTGTCCGTTTAGGAACTTATTGTACTCTTCTAAGAGCTGCATTAAAGTTTTCTTCTGCAAAGTGTGCATATAATTAAGGTTATACAAAGCTCATGTGAGCTACTAGCCATATCATCATGTAAATTTAAAAAACAATATGTCATCTCTGCAAGCTTTCTCATGTTATATATTCCTCAAAATGCCTTAATTTAGAAGGAAAACCTCATTTTTTTTATTGCATTTATAATTTATTGTCGTAATTTGCAGTTATGATTTTAAAATGCTTACTTGCCAGGTTTTGATTTGATGAAAGCAGAGCATTCTTCTGAAAACCTTACTGGGTTTTTTTTCCTTATCTTGCTTAGGACTGGAAAAACTCTTTAATTTAACTATGCTGAACTTGTCGTATAATCGCATACGTGATCTCTCTGGTAAGTGACTTTGCCATGTACAGTGCAATAAAAACATTTTCCTCACTTTAATTTTAAAAAACTTCTCCAAATGTATTTTTAGAAGTTTCTAAAGGTGGCAATTGCTGCAGTCTTCAAGGGTCTGGAATTTATCTGGGAGGCTGAGCCTGCTCACAAAATTTTACAGTAAACGTTTCAGACTCATTTCTAAATTGAAAAATGCAGTAGTCTGGGAAGATATTTCCAGAAGATTCACATCTTTCCTTTTTATAGGACAAAAATGCAACTTTGGATATAATCTGGCAGTTCTCTTCTAAATCTGTTTCTTGAAATGGTCAATTTTTGCTTCTAAGTAAGATTTTAAGCTACAGAGTCAAGGGAGTTTGTAAGAGAAAATTAAAAAGAATATTGATACCGGCTTTGTTAATGAACTGAGTTATAAAAAGGAACTCCAAGCAAAATGTTTATTTTTACATGTTTCTTAACAGTTAGAAACTTATCTATTTCTTTAAAATTAGTTCTCCTAACTAGCTGAAGTGTTGTACTGTGTGGTAGTGTACCATAGATGATTAATATAAGTAGGCAGGGTTATAGAGCAAAAGTATTTACATCATTTCCAGTTATGAGAATTACTTACTGAATATTTTTCAACAAGATGCCATTTGTTCTGAACCCTATAGTCTAGGATTGTAGCAGAAATCATTATTTTGTGTTTTTTTCTCAAATTTTCAGGATTTCAGTGCCTTCATGGAACCAATCATAAGATTAGCCACGTTGACCTTCACAGCAACTGTGTAAACAACATCGACCACTTACTTCAGTGCACAAAGGGGCTCTGCCATTTGACAAACCTGACACTGGAAAAAAATGGAAAGGCCAATCCAGTTTGTCGTGCAGCAGGTATGGATCTCATGTTAAGTAAATACTTGGTGCTCTTTAGGTCAATGATTTCCCATGAATTGTCAGCCAGGTTCTGAAGCTTCCAAATCCATTCATAAACCAGCCAGCCTGCAGAAGCCTAAATTCTGTCAAAATGCATTTGATTTTCATAGAGAAATCTCCCCTCTACTGCCCCGGGCTACAAAAATGTAGCTTCTTGATAAGGCTCAAGTGTTAGTGTATTATTTTAAGGTTAAGGCAGGAGATGGACAAAGATTGATGGATAGAAAAAAGTGTTGCAGAAGTGGGAGGGAGTATTAATATTATAAAGTTGGAGGGTGGAGAATTTGAAGAATGTACAGAAAGATATTGTGCTGTATAGGTAGAGGGCAGACATGGGAGTAGGTGGTTGTCATAAGCACCATTTAGCTGTCCTCCTTTTTCCCCCAGCTTCAGGAAGCAGTGACAGACTACTGCAGTAATTAGCATTTTCATCAAAATAGTAGGTGAGGGTTTCACTAGGCAGCGTGGAGACAAGTTGGAGGGATGTTTGTGGGTACATCACTTAGAATTGTGTTGCCTAGAGCTTCTGGTTTTGGGATAGGTTTTTTGCACCGTGTTACACCCTGTATTCAGACAAGTTAAGCTGTAGCATCCTGTTTTGGTGCAGGTGTTGTTTTCTTTGTTTGTGTATAAGAGGAGAAAATCTCCTACAGAAAGGTAGAAGTGGAGGATTGATTCTTCTGGGACAGCTCAAAGATAATTTCAGAAGTGTTTAAATGTCTTCATGCATCCTAAAACACTTCAAACTCTGAAAATTTCATTGCCAACTACAAAGAATACAACAGTAGGAATTACAATAATACAAAATAACAACCATATCATGAGCATGTAACTGATATAGGTGTAATATGTCACAATTCTAAGAAAGGAACCTGAGAGATAACTGAAGGAAGCCAAATAAGTCTTTAGGTAATTTTTTCAAAAGCACCCATGAACAAGTTTTACAAATGCTTTCGGGCACTGTGGAAGCAGGAACAGGACTATTAAAGCTATCTGGATAACTTAGAAGATTCCACTGGTTTTCTTCTATAAGTCTGTACATATCTTCTCAAATCTATCCCTTTGGTGGCACTTTTAAAAATAACTGCAATGTTTAGGAGCCCAAATTCTATTAATTTAAAGAAATTGAACTTCCATTCCTTACAGTCTCATAACACCTTATTTCATTCATGGAAGAAGGATGAAGCTATCTAAGCCCTTTCAGAACTTGCCTTTCCACGGTGCTTGTCTTTCCTTGCACCTGGTACAACTGTTCTGGTGCAGTGGGCTGAGAATAAAAGGTTGTCTGTGCAACTGCAGTGTGCTGATGATGGTGGGGAGATCCCTGTGTAGACCAGGACTAGGCAGGCAGTTTCTCAGTTCACTTCTTTAGTAGTGTTTTCTGCTGAAAGCCTTGTGGGTGGGGAAAGGTGAGACACCTGTAGATAACTCACTACTTTTTTTTCCTTTGAATAAAAACGCAATGAATAATTTAAGATGACAGGGTACCTAAAATGCACTAGGCATCTCTTCTGGAAATTAATTTAAATTTAAATCTGCCCTTTTCTGCAAGGTTATAGAGAAACTGTTCTTCAGATGTTGCCCCAGCTAACAACTCTGGATGGAAGGAATATTTCTGGTGTACCAGTGGACCCAGCAGAAGAAAAATCTTCAGATTTGCAGTGTTTAGAAGACATTCTGGGCTGTTTGGTTTCATCTGGATGCACCTCATCCAGAGATCAGGTTTTTGTATACTGATTTTAAAACTGATATATTTTATTTTTATATTGCACGCAACTCATTAACGTTACGAGGGTTTTATTTCCTGTTAATAGAACTCTGTTGCCTTACCGGTGGTGACACCGCACATCGACCAGGCGTTAACTCATTTTCGTCAACGTACGAGAATACCAGTGCAAAGTGCCATCAGCTCCTCTACAGAGCTTGCCTCATCTTCAGAAACAGAGAAGGCTGACCTTGATAAAATATACAGTGAAATAAGAATTAAAAAAATAGAAGATCAAGTTTCACAGATACTACAGAAGGTAATTTTTTTTTTCTTTGATTGCACAGAAAATTTTGTTTGTAAAATGGGGTGTACCTTTTCATAATGCAAGCATTTGCTGGGACAGGCTGGAGCATTTCTGACTTTGTGCTAATGTATAATTAATAATTTTGAGAAACTGTGAATAAAATAATACCAAGTCTTTAAAACTGAAGATTGCACTTTGAGTCATGAAAAATTTCATACTACATAAAAACCATAGTTCTCCTAGTCCTATATAGTACCTGATCATATTATATTAGACAGAAAATTGTCTTTTTTTTCACTCTGAAGCCATCGATATATGTAACTGAACCTCAGTAAAATATGAAATGCAGTAAAATATCTGGATTATAGAGTTGGTGAAAATGAATTATGGTGCACTCTGCATGTTTGCAGGGCTTTTTATTTTGAAGTGCTGTATTTGTTTTACATTTTGCATCAAGCTTCCATGTCTAAGGATTTTAAACAAACTTCATGTATTTCAGAAAGATACGACTACATGTTCTCATGCATGCTATTCTGTTTGATTTATTTTTAAAAGAACAAAATGATTTAGCAATTATTTTGTAACTGTTTGCTTCTTAAAAGTAACACCTGAATAAGTGTTAAAAATTAGCCAGTTAGAAATTGTAAAATGTATAGATAAAACATTATGTATTCTTAGGTATCTGATACCTCAAGAAGAGAAGCTCCTCCAAATGTTCTCAAAGCTAAGAGAGACACAGATCCAACTTCTGAGAGTGAAAATGAGAGTGGGAAAGAGAACAGCAGAAAGGTGGTGAAAAGAAGCAAGATCCCTACTTATGGTAGAACTACCTTATCTACTAGGTGTCATGCAAATCGTCTTAAGAACAAAATAACTAACAGGTATCCCAGTATTTGCCATATAAAGCCAAAATGAATTAAGCCAGGCCTGTTGCAATAGGACAAGGGGTGATGGTTTTAAACTAAAAGTGAGTAGACTTAGACTAGGCATAAGGAAGATGTATTTTGGTGGTGAAACACTGGCACAGGTTGCCCAGAGAGGTTGTAGGTGCCCCATCTCTGGAAACATTCAATTAAGGTTGGATGGGGCTCTGAGGAACCTGATCGAGTTGAAGATGTCCCTTCTCATTGCAGGGGGGGTGGACTAGATGATCTTTAAAGGTCCCTTCCAACCTGAACTGTTCTATGATTCTATGAATATTTTCAGAGTGAACGTAGTTTGACTTGAAACATTTTGGTGAAAGTGGTAGGTTGGGTAAACTAGCATTGCTAGTTTAATATACTTAATATATTGTTTAATTTACAGGCCCCTTTTTTCTTAATCTGGCTCTTTATATATAACCTTCTGCATCCTTGTTTTTCCATATTAGTCCTTTATGTATTATTTGAAACTTTTTGAAGTTCGCTCTTCACTCAGTCATTTCCCTATATTAGCATTTTCTGGTTTTAGGTGAAAAGGAAATTGAACTGAAGATTGCAAAATAAACATGTTCAGAATTCTAAGAGCTTATATTTTCATCATTGTTTGAAGTTGTGGAGAAAGAAGAATTCTCCACAGGCAGAAGAATTGAGGCACATTAAAAAATAAAAGATTCGTGGTGTCAGAATGATGGCCAAGAATATAACTGCACATATTTTTTGATGAAACAAAAGATGCTATAGTAATTTGATTTATAGAGTAAATATCAGAAGGGATGAATAGAAGATGATATAAATTGGAATTAGTTTAGTCTGCCACTGAAGATCTACAGCTACTCTGCTTCTCTAAAATTGTTCTGTATCTACATGATCATAAGATGTTTTTCACATAGCATCTCTTAGTACTATGTATTTTTTTTTGCAGCTGAAGATTTGAATTTACTGTTTGTTTTATGATTTGTTTGCAAATTGCTTTCTACATGTTTGTGAACTCTGTAAAATTCAGCTCCTCCACAACTGTAAAATTTTGTCCTGCAAAAGTGTTTGAATCCCTGTTGCTGTTTAAACTCTGCATATTCTTAAATATACCTTGATGCTCTGCTATTACAGGGAAGAGAAGAAGAGTTCCTCTAAGTGTCCACACTCCAGTCAGAGAGACTCTTATCTCAATTCATCATCGGATACTCGAGACTTGGAAGTAGTGGGAAGAAAATCTGAAATACTAACTGGACGCCAGAGCAATACAGGAAAAGTAGAAAAAATGAATTCAAATGCCACAGAGGAAACGACATACCGAGTAGGTTTTGCATAATTTTAAGTTAAATATCAGTATGCCTTCACCTGAAGCCAAGCATATCATAGAATCGTCTAGGTTGGAAGGGACCTTTTAGATCCTCTCATCCAACCATCAAGCGAACACTGGTGAAGACTATCACTATGGTTAGTCCCTCAGCACCACATCTATCCATTTTTTAAATACCTCCAGGGATGGCAATTCCACCACTTCCCTGGACAGCCTGTTCCAATGCTTGATGACCCTTTCAGTGTAAACATTTTTCCTAATATCCAATCTGAACCTCCCCTGGTGTAACTTGAGGCTGTTTCCTCTTGTCCTATCGCCTGTGACTTGGGAGGAAAAACCAACCCCCACCTCTCTACACCCTCCTTTCAGGGAGTTGTAGAGAGCGAGAAGGTCTCCCTTTAGCCTCCTTACACGTCTCCTGGTGAAACTTTAAAATTGGAAGTGACGGAAATATTCATGTGTAGATAGCATCAAAAAAATAGTAGAGTCCTTGTATCAGCTGGAAGAGAATTTATTTTATTTCATTTTACTTCTGTGGGGGTTTTTGGCCTGGTCGCTTGGCCTTTTTACTGTCATCCATGAATTTCAGAAAGACAAAAAAGTCTTGCTCCACAATTATGAATATTGTTTGTCATTTTTGGCTACGTTTGAGTGTTTCCTAGTAACCTGATGCTTACTGTGTTCTCGCTAAGGCGCTGATTCAGGAGCTGGATCAGGAGAAAGAAAGGAGATGGAAAGCAGAGCAAGCAGAGAAGAAGTTAATAGAGCATGTCAGGGAGCTACAGAAACATGCAAATGAAGAAAAGAATATTCAGAGTATGGCTGTATACACTACAGACAGGTAGGGAAACGGAGTGCTATAGTTTTTTGGTGGTTTTTATTAAGGCCAATTCTATTTATAAGGTTAAGAAATGAGAACAGCTTTAAACAACACACTTGGAAGATGATGCATCAAAAAGTCGTGCTGGAATTTATCTTGGTATTACCTAATGAAATTCCTTCCTGCAGCTTTCTTCTTGTTCTTGTCTCAGAACAGTATCAGTATGTCACCTCCATTCTAATCATTACTTTCCAAGCAACCTGTATTATAATTGTACTTTCAGCTCAAGCTCTAGTAGCTGTCTCATATCATACTTTTGGCTTCCAATTCCCAGTCTCCCTTTCCAACTATATGTACAGCTGTCTTTTTTTTTTTTCCTGCGCAGTGCACTCGAACAACAGTGTTTCTGGCAGGCCAGAGCTGACCAACGGGCAATATGTTGTGCAGATCAGGTCTAGCCAAGTGCTTCCTCAGTTACCATCCATGACTGACTCTGATTATTTCCCTTTTTTCTTCTTGTCTTAGGTTCACTTTCCACCTTTATTTGTTATCACCTTGGATAAGAGGCAATTTATGTTCTCTTTCCTTTGAGCTAGATCTCGTATCAAAAATTATTAGAATGTTAAAGGGTATGGCAAACTTTCTGAAGAAAATTATCAAATTATAAATCGGTACTATATATTTGACTTCTGTATAAAGTAAAATGATACTAGAGTGTCATTTCCTTAAAGACCTATCTATGAGGCTGTCTCCAGCTTAGTTTCTTTTAAAATGAAGATCAGTATAGAAATGCTATATGTAACTTCAGTAATGTTTTAAATATTTTTAAACAGTTTTACATGACAATGCTGTAAATGTTTAAACACAGCAAAGAGCAACATATGGTGCTACAACACTTAATGTCCTTTCTCAGTGTATTTGGCATCAAACTAAATACTAAAATGTTTTTAATACATCCTGATTGTATTTATTCTCAGGTTAAAGGAATTGATATTGAAAGAGAGAGATGTTAAAGCAAGACTGCAAGCAGAGGTCCAACAGTTGAAAGGTGAAACTGAAAGACTTACTAATGAGTTGAATCAGGCAAGAAATAAAGAAGCAGAACATCAAAAGGCCATGCAAGCTTTAGAAGAAACTCTGTCGAAGATGGAGACACAGAGATTGCAGCAACGAACACTAGAGGTAAATACTTTCCGTAAGTAAATTATACGATGGCAACACAGTGACTACTGTTTTCCTAGATATTAAGGAACATTAGATTTTACCAGCCTTAAGTCTGAGTTTTCCACAATAGAAACTGATTTTTTTTTTTTATTTTCTATGTAGTAGTAATGAATAACAAGTATCCATTTCAATTGTCAATTAATGTCTTTTATAAATTGAAATATGTCATGTGATATGGCCTTAAAGTAAAGGAGAGCTAGTCCTGTGTACTTCACAATGAGAGATGATATTTTTCTGGAGACATACAGTAACAAAACAAAGGTTTTCTAAATTGTTGCTGAAATCATAAAGATCTTATTAGTGGGATGGCAATCTGGTGGTTCTGTTTGTTTTGCTGATATAAGAATTAGACGCATTTAATTGCAACCAGAACGAAACAGTAATTGCTGAGAACTTTAAAGATTCTGGTTGTTTTGGGGATTATTTGTTTGCTTGGGATTTTTTTGATTTTGTCTTTACAACTGGAGTATTTTACAATGATACTTTTGTTGTCAGAAACAAGTGTTCAGTATACAAATCTGTAAGGTCAAAATGCTGGACCAGATACTGCTACTATCTATGACTGAATAATTCACTGGTGAATTTTCAGTGGCCAAATGCTCCATTCTCCAAAGTGTATTCCTGTTGTTTGATTATATTCCTATATCAGCCCATCCCAGTGTCACTGAATGCAACCACTTACAGAGTTCAATGCTAATATACCCATCATGAAAAGTCTCTGGATTCTGGACTAAACTCTCAGTTTAGATCCTGTATCTGCTTGTCACTTTGAATAGTACTAAATTTAGGGAGAGAAGAGTAGGTTTTTTGGGTTTTGCTTTTTTTTTCTTTTTCTAAAAGAAAGGAAATACCATAATGGTGTATGAGGTTTTTATTATTTTTTTTAGTAAGTTTGTAGAAATAAGTCATCTCTTTTGACAGTAGTAGCACCATTTTTATTAATTGCAAAACTTTAAGGGAAGGTCTTTGTTCCTGTCTTTATAATCCTGTGGGAAATACTGTAATAATTACCTTTCAAAGAAGAGTCATGATGCTCTAGAAGCTAAATTCTCATTTTGAATGTTCAGATTTAAGATACCTTTGGCCTATTTTATCAACTCTAGTATTAACAAATTCTGGAATATTTTGTAGGGTTTTTTTAAAGTACACATTGGCAGCTAGCTAGTGATAGCTAGCTAGTAGTAAATTATGGTTACTCTGGGTAGTCACTGTTTAAGGGGTTTGGTCACCATTTCTAGATTGCTACTTTAAAGGATTTAAGATAAATAAGTTACTATGCAGTTAAACATGTACCCTACTTTCTGGCAGTTTTTGAATTTGCATATGATCTCACTGGAAGTTTTTCTTTTTAAGCCCTTCAATTTAGGAGATGATTGCTTCCCTTCATCCACAAAACAACAGGAAGGCAGTGGGGTGTGTCTAAATGCTGAATGTTACTCGTAAGAGATTTAAGGTGTAGGATATGAGGACTTGGCTTCATACTCAAGCCTCACAAAAATTTTCATACAACTGAAGTTACTGTATGAACTTTGGGTATCTTTGGCATTCTCAACCTGGAACTCATGATGTGCAGAAGTACTTAAATATTGTAAAGGACGTAGCAGAAGATTATAAGCTTTGGAAGCAATGTTTTATTTGTCAGTGTAGGCCATTCCGTACAGCTATCCCTTCATTTTTTATTTTTCATTTGGATTGATTGTTCAGTAATCAAGTGGAGGGGACAGCTGTGATGGAATTCTGAAAGAAAGCAGATTTGGGATTTGTCTGTCTTTTGTGAGGGCTGGGGTTCTTCTTGTTTTCTTGTGAGAATTGAAAGGTAAACTAGGTTGTCTCACATTCTAACTGTGCCATTAGGTGGCTGGCACTTAGAGTGCTCTTGAGGAGTCCATAAACCATTCACAACCATCAGTGATACTCTGGAAAGTGAAGAGATTAGAATTGTATACATACAGCATGCGGAGAGCCTTTGCTTGCTTAAGAGGACAGGTTGACAAGATAGTTAACTTTTACTGCTCTCTACTTCAGCCCAAAAGGATTGAGATAAATACAAGTAATGATTAGGGATATTCATATCTCCATTAACATCACTTCTGCTGCTTCTGTTGCATGTTCTAACTTGTAGCCTTCTGAAGTGTCTTTGGTTCGGAACTACTACTTCATGAGTAATTAAAAACTTTTTTATAACTTTTTTCATATCTTTGGTTTTTTCCTACTTGTCAAGTCACAAAAGACAGCCTGTATGTCAGTATGTAAAAGGCCTGAGGCTGTGAAATGGAATTTTGCATAGAAGCTTGTGTCAAATGGAAAAAGTGTAGTATGCCATCTGGTGTTTGTACTGATTCTCTGTTTTTCATTAAATCATTAGAGAGCAGAAACTCAGAAAGATGCAGATTTTTGTAACTGGAATATTTAAGAAAAGGATATTGAACCCATCTAAAATTGGTTTGTTTTAAACTAATAAAAATATTACAGTACAAGAGTTTGCAATTCAGGAAATTATTCTTGCCAATATATTTTATTAATTCAGTAAATGTTCTTGATACTTCATGAAACTTGCTTTTTCTTTATTTTGTTGTAGTAAGTTAAGCTAAGACTTAATTTTAAGCATCTAGTCTGAAATTTCTGCAAGTGTAGCAAAATATATTAAGGTTTAAAGAAAAAAAAACACCAACAAAACTTCCTTTGCCTGGGGCTTGGTAACATAATAGAATTCCATAAAATTTTGCAAAAAATACTGACAGTTGTGGCACATGCTGTAAACATAAGGACCCAGGTAAACGTGTATAAAACTATGACAGAGATCTGTTCCTTTGTATCCTAATATGAGACATGGAGTAGAGATTAGTTTTCTTAAAACCTTGTTTTTCTCTATGAATTCTACACAGATGAAACAGGTGCAAGAAGCAGAGCTTAAAGCATCAGCAAATGAAAGAGAAGTACAATTACTTCGAATATCCTTCCGACAACAGAAGGAGAAGGTAAAACAACTGCATGAACTTCTTGTATTAAAAGAGCAAGAGCAAAGGTATGGGGTCTTTTATTTTCACAAGTTAATAGAGATGCTGGTGTTGCAAACATGGTTTGATTAAATGCGTTGTGCCCAGTGTGGTTTTGGGTTGTTGGGTTTTTTTAATAGGAGAGATGATCTTTGTAAAAATGTAGATGTCTTCCCACCCATCATCTTGCTCATTTAAGAATATCTTCTTATCTTGTAGATTCCTGACTCACAAATCCATGTAGGCAACTGTGTTCTTCCAGTCTTTCATTTGATAGATTCTTGTCTTATAATATGGCTGAATTTTTTATTTTAACTACTTGATCTTTAATTCAGGAAATAATCAGATAAAAAGAAAATTGCGTTTGAATTATTGTTTGAAGATCTGCATATGCTACAATAACACAGGGTGTTCAGAAAAACCTAAGTCAGCTTCTACAGTATCTTGCTGTAGGGTGGGTGTCTTGATTAGCAGGTTTCCTCTTTCCTCTCAAAACTTAATTTTTTTTTTTTGCAGAATACTTGAACATAAGTTCTATATTGTTTATCTCATACAATCAAATATTTGTATAAACTAAAGAAAAAAGTGGTGTGTGATGTACTAGTATGTGAGGGGAGGTTACTAATAAAGTAAGCTGGTTATACTTGCTAAATTTTACAAGGATAAATATATTCAAATACCAGGATAACTGGGAAGAGTCTGATAGCTGCATTTTAAGGAATTCCAGTTACCATCTCCTAAGTCCCAAAAGGGTGTAACGTGAAGGACAGCGGATAAGTTTTCTGTTTGTGCTTTAAAGCAGGTGAACATGAAGAAGATCCTGTCTTAAAATACAGGATAATTTTGCTTCAACATTCTGCTGTAGGAATGCTGGAGGCTTATCCTGGAACCCTTTATGTCCCTGTTGCTGCTGCTTTTTAGGATTTGGGTCTGGCTGAGAAGCAACAGTTGTTGGGTGACGGTGAAGAGAATGACTGCACAAGAGGGTATCTGGCTTTACAGTGTTTTCCCAGTGCCAATGTCTCTTCCAGACCTTTGCTAATAGTAAAGCAAACAAATAGCAACTAACAGCAAAAGAGAAATTACTCAATTGATGCAAAAGCTTGAATTTAAAAAGGTTATTCTTCTGGGTGTTTGAACAGTAGTCAACACGGTTTTCCTCATTCTAGTGCATTGTCATAGCAGGCTGAAATCTGTCTGCGAAACTAAGGATTTATCCTATTTATTATATAATTTATTATCTTTTTTTAAGAAATGTTATGAATATGAATTGCAACAGCATTGTGAGATGCTGCAGTTCTTGTCTCAAGTATATGTTTGGTAACTTCAGGAAAGAACTTGGAACCCGAGTTGCTTTAAATGGACCTGAATTTCAAGATGCTTTATCAAAAGCAATGGCTAAAGAAGAGCAGAGGCATGAACAGCATGTTAAAGAACTACGGGAGAAAATTAATATGTTAAACCAGAAGTATACAGACTTAGAAGATGAATATTGTTTAGCTTTAACTATTGAAACAAAAAGGTTTAAAGAGGTAAGACTAAAAACATTTCATCTTAAACTAGGTGGAGTTGTAGTTCTTAAATGTGTTTGGGTTTTTTTGTTGGGTGTTTAGTTTTGGGTTTTTTTCCTTGTCCTTATTAAGATCTCTGCTCCGAGGATTCATCTGAAAATACTGATAGTAAGCTTTGAAATATCAGTGATTAGAACATAAACACCAAATGCCAGCTCAGTACTCCAAAAACCTAGTGTTTTTGTTCATAAGTAAAAGTTAATCAAAAGAAATAAAAAAAACTTCTATCTGGTGGTATTAATTTCTTTTAAAAGCTGTTGACCTCCTATTGGAATATATTCAGTTATTGTAAAAACTCTTGTGATGTTTTGATAAGGTTACAGTTACATATATACTAGTGTATTTAATAAAAATTGCCTATTATTTAACTTCTCAAAATTCAGTTTTGTGTATGCATTTGAAATTCAAATTTAAAACTTGCTTACTAAGTTCCGTAGATAACAACATATAAAATAATGTGTGCACTAGCCATAGAAATAGGTTCAGTGAAATGTAAAATTTTACATGCTTCATCTTTAATTAAACTTGATTTCCTTCATTTTAAATCAGTTGGATTACATGGGAGGAGAGGGCTTTTTTCACCTTTCAAATCTTTCTCTTGCAAGGAAAGAAGAAATTCATTTAAGTTCTTCTTTCTAGATTTTTAATGTTAATTTTAACAATGAGATTAAAACAAGGCATTGTTTTTGTTTCCCAAGATGTGCTTTTTCTGCTTTGCTTCCTATCCACCCATGAATTTATTATTTTTTTTAATTTGTTTCCCCCCCCAAATTTGTATCTAAGCAGAACCAGATTTTGAGTACCACCAACAAACTGGTAGAAAACTAGTTTCAAATATTCACTAATTTCACATACTGTTGATGAACTTCTATTTCTTCCTTTATTTTGAAATCAAATGTCATTTGTGTGTATGTATACACACTTTTTCCAAACTTTAGCTTTTTTTTCAAGTTCTCTTATCTTATAAAACTGTAGGTAAACGAGGATTTTGAAAATGTTGCTGCTGATCTAGTTGAACATAAACGAGCCCTCTTCGAGTTTGAACAAAAGGAAAAAGAGATGGCAAGCCTCATCCAAGACCTGACAAGCATAGTGAAAGAGCAGAAAGAAAAGATTGCAGAATTAACAAAATCAAATGAAGAAGCTACAGCAAACCTGAAGGTACTTGTTTCGAAACTTTTCAACAACACACATGAATTTTTGTTAATGTTTTATTTATATAAGTAACAATTCTCCCTATAAAAGTAAGAAGGTTGACTGAAAGACGTGTGTTTCCTGTTGCGCTAAAACAGAGTACTCCACATCAGCCTTGCATCTTGCACTCCTGTTTCTCACGGACACTTTGCTCCCCTTATACAAAATCTAGACTCATTCATGTCTTCAGAAGTGCACTCCTTGCCTTGTGAGCATGAGTAGTTTGTATATAATCAAGTGGTCCCTCTAAACCGAGATTCAAAAGCCTACATTAATACCTCTGACCCTCTGTAAACTTCAAGCTATGGAATATGGTTCTGCAGTGCTCACTGTATGTGAAGTAAAAATGAAATTGCACAATCAATCAAGTGTGGTTATTAGCGAGTTAATATCTTTGAGAGTTGCATAAAATTACCACTATTAGTTATTAACTGCTAGTTGTCCAACTTTAATGTTAAATACTGTGGACAGAGTTGCTGCATCTGACGCTACTGATCACTGTATGGGAACATATTATAGTAATACGTTGTCCAGAAATAGTTCTTAAGAATTTGAAAACCATAACTTTTAAACTGTTGTGTGATCCTGTCCATGGATGTATCCAGTCCATCTTTATGTTAAAAATTCTGTGCAGTACAACCTCTGCACAGCTGTACCTAATCTCCTCCGTGCATGTTGCTCTTGGGGTGTCCAAACATTGTGTTGCTATACAGAATAGGATTCTGCCAGGCAGGGATGTTGCTAAAAACAAAAATTAAAAATAGCTGTATTTAGCAGCTGTAAGCTGTAAAACAAAAAGGAGCCTGCGTAACTGCAGATAAATCTTTATCATGGGAAGTGGAAGCTCAGCCCAGCTTCTATCTGTTCTCATTTGTTTTTTAATATCTTAACTTGACTTTCTGTTTCTCTTTTTTTGACTTGTGCATTTATAATTCTAAACAGGTTTTTTAATAGTATTGATAATTTAAGGTGATTATTTAGAAATAAGCTGTACAGTTTTCTGGGATTGAAGTATGCCTATTTGAAGCAAACATTTGTGTTTCGTTACTGGGAAGAGATACAGGTAAAACCCTGTAAGCAAGCAGAATCTTCCTCAGTTAACTTAATTTGCTGTATATCAATATTATTCTCCCAGCTGTATAGTATTGATTTGAATATTTGTTTTAAAGGACCTTACTGTCTTTTTTCCAATGTTCATTCATACAGTGTCGAACTGGAGAACTTGAAACACTGATTGAGGAGGACAAAGAGAAGGCTGTTCAACTTGAACTTCTGAAAAAGGAAAATGGCAAACTTGTTTCTCAGCTGACAGCCCAGGAGTCCGTGATTGATGGGTTAAAAATGGAAAGAAAAATATGGGGGCAGGAGTTGGCACAACAGGGTAAAATAGTTTTGTGTTTTCTTTCTTTCGCAGAAAAAATGGTAGTGTCCCATGTCATACCTTTCAAATAAGCACTCCAGTATAGTTGTAATCATGACAGGGTCTCTGGGTGCCTTGTTGATGTTATCCAGTTGTAAAAATGATGATGAAAAATACATCTTCTATAGTACACAGGCCATTATAGGAACCCGAACAGCAGTTGTGAGGATCTGCTGTGAGGACAGTTAATCTATTTCCCCAAAACGTCAAAATATTTGTTATACAATGTTATACAAAGAACTTTTAAATATGAAACTAGGAAAACAAGGATTTGTAAATAGTGTTATGTAATGCCACTTTTCTGTCAGATAAGTCTAATGTGAAAATTTGAGTAGATATCTTTTTTTTTTTTAAAAATAAAATCTAAGTACTGGGTGAAAAAAAGCTTGGGCTTTATTTTTCCCTGATTCCTGTGACTCAGCGCCACCTTGTGGCTCTTTGAGACTGGCTAGGTCTGCAAGAATTACTGTGGACCTTTGTCAGAGAAGTTTTCAAAGGATAAAATACAGAACTTCAGTTCTACATTTCCTCTTAAGTGTTACCTACCTATAGATTAAAGCACTACGGTGTTTCCAGTGAGCAAAATGGTCATTTTTCGTTTTTAAGGTGGTTTTTCCCTTCCCTCGCACCTTCCCTGCCCCGATGTTATACATTATACATCTGGAAGTCATCTGTAAAATGACTGCTGTAGTATGAATATCCTGTTTTATCTAGGAGCTCATCTTGCTCAAGATCGGGGAAAACTGGAGGCAAAAATTGAAGTTTTAACGAATGAGATTGAGATGTTAAAAAAGCAAAAGGAACAGGACAGTGATACTATAAAAATCAAAAACAAAATAGTGGACGATCAGACAGAAACAATTAGGAGATTAAAAGAAGTAAGTGTCGTGTCTGGCAGCTCGTGTGCTTAGCTAAAATTAAGACTTGCTTGAAAGTTATTGTAAAAGCTGAAACGAGAGCTGGCTCTGCATTCCTGGTTTTACCCAACTCGGAAAGCACAATCAGGGTGCTGGAGACAATTGATTTTATTGAGAGCAGAAAAGGGCATTGTATTAACTTGAGATGCTACTTTGAACCATATTTATGTGAAGACTTTCTTTTCTTTGCCTTGCTTCAAGTTATTCTTGGTAATGATTTTGGGAGGGGAAAAAACTGAATGGCATAATTCTTCCTGTAGTTGTAGAAGAAAAGGAAAAAAGACATTGCTTCAGGTTTATTTTGCCATGTAAATATTTTTTCACTTTTTCTTTTCTTTGAATTAATATTTAAAGAGCACAGCTACAGTGTTTTGTTCTGTTAATTCCATTCATCTCATTTAGAGACTTAAGACTTCAGCTTATTAATCAGGGCAAAGTTTTATAGGATGTTATATCAGTCAAGGTTAGATGCATTACTCATTAAACTATTCTTAAGAGTTCTAAATAATGTTTTTCTTAACTTGCTTGCTGTTTTATGTTTTGCTGCTTTATTTTGTTCAATTTTGACTTCTTCCAGATGAAGCTTGTTTAACTGGCTCTTTGTTATAAAATAATACTTTGAGAAGAGTAAACTTTCACACGTCAGTCTCTGCTTTAATCTGGCATAGACTAAACAGATACTCTTCTGGGTATCAATACAGTTAAAATAAAGGGAACTTCTGTATTCTAAAATATTTATTTTCTAAAGGGCTTGCAAGAAAAAGATAAACAAATCAGAAAACAGCATGAAGAAAACCTGGAAGCTCAGAAATCTTTTCAAGTACACTTGGAGGAAAAAGCTGCTGAATTTGAAGAACTAATGGAAAAATTAGAAAGGCAAAATGAAAGAAAAGAGGAATTAAAGCAACTGCTAGAAGAAAAAGAAGTAGAACTTGACGACATCAAGAATGCACACAGGTGATACATACAAGTGGCAATAATTGCTTGGGATCTTAATAGTATGTGACACTGCCATGAAGCTATTTACAGCAAGAGTACTTGCTGTAAATCCCACAGAAATGTGGAAAAATGGAAGCATGGAAAACTTCTTCTGCCCTTGTAAGAAGTGGTACCTACATTCGTTGTAAATATATGCATTTAATTTTCAGCGCGCTGAAAAAGAAGTGGCAAGGTAAAGGAGAGTTATTAAGCCAGCTGGAGGTGCAAGTTAAACAAATGAAGGAGAACTTTGATATCAAAGAGAAGAAGCTGATTGAAGAGAGAAATAAGAGTCTTCAAACTCAGAGGTGAAAACTTTAATAGCTTGTTTTGTGAGCTCAGTTACTATGGAGTGGCACTGTTAATAAGTGTACAAGAATGTTTGATTATATGGTGAAAGAATGCATAATACCTTTTTAAGTGCTTGGTGTGCTCAGTTGCTGCAAGCTCTGTGTGTGTAGAAGTAATTCTTGCTGAGCATTTGAACGTGAGCCTCTCAACCTTGGCTCGTGACCAGGCTGCGTGGGGACAACAAACTGGGTGCAGATCCACAAGTCAAGCCAAGCAATGGTGGCTTACGAGAGAGGCCATGGTGTTTCTCTAAGGTCTGTGCAGGATGATGAAAATAACTTGTGTGCAGCGTAGGAAATTGAGGGAAGATCCTCAATACTTGTCACAACATAGAGTAAACATTAGTAATAAGTATTTCAGTCTGTGAGAAACATTCTGTTCATAGGTTACTCATCATTCTCTTCCCATACAAGAAGCAACAGGTTTTATATTTCTTTTATTTTCCTCTTGTACTGTCAATTTTTTGAGCAGTTATTCATATCACCTCATACTCACGATTTAATTTTTTTTTTCTCTAACCCAGAAAATGGTCAGGGAGTTAAGATGATGCTCAGTTATTTTTATATGCATCTGGCATTGTGGAGAAGTATGGTAGACTGCTGCCTGTGATGAGCTTAGATTGTTAGCTTGATTTTACTTTATTCTTTGGCCCCTTTCCCTTATTTTTCTTCCTTCCTACCAACTCTTCTGAAGCTTAAATAGTCAATAAGGCTACATGTTTATCTAGCAGTGATAACCACACTTACTGAAGGAATAAGCTAGTATGAAAGGTTTTTTTGCTTTATGTTTTAATATTAAACACTTTGATTAATTACACTTTTGCTATTATTTTAAGGAAGGTCATCTGTATAATAATAGCACTGGCTGACTGGAAGGTCCCAAAGAGTGGTGCTCAATGGATTTAAATCCAGCTGGTGGCTGGTCACAAGTGGTGTGCCTCAGAGCTCAGTGTTAGGACCATTTCTGTTGAATGTCTTTATTGATGATCTCGACAAGGACATAGGGTGTATCATCAGCAAGTTGGCAGATGACACCAAGCTAAGCAGGAGTGTTGATTCCCAGGAGGATAGGGAAGCTCTACAGAGAGACCCAGATAGATTGGATCATTGGGCCAGCACCAATGGGATGAGTTTCAACGAGGGCAAGTGCCAGGTTCTGCACTTGGGCCACAAGAACCCCCTGCAGCGCTACAGGCTTGGGGAAGTGTGGCTGGAGCTGCCTGGAAGAAAGGGACCTGGGGGTTCTCATTGACAAGCGGCTGAATATGAGCCAGCAGTGTGCCCAGGTGGCCAAGAAAGCCACTCTTCTGTCTAAGATGCCCCCTTCAGAGAAGAAGTTCTTCTATTTCTAGAAATACTGTGACCAGCAGAAGTAGGGAGGTGATTGTGCCCCTGTACTCAGCACTGGTGAGGCCACACCTGGAGATTGTGTCCAGTTTTGGGCACCTCAACCCAAGAGAGATCTGGAGGTGCTGGAGCGAGTGCAGAGGAGGGCAACGAAACTGGTGAAGGGGCTGGAAAACAAATCATATGAAGAGAGGCTGAAGGAGCTGGGACTGTTTAGTATGAGGAAGAGGAGGCTGAGGGGAGACCTCATCACTCTCTACAACTACTTGAAAGGACACTGTAGAGAGGTTGGTGCTGGTCTCTTCTCACAGGTAATTAATGACAGAACGAGAGGGAATGGCTTCAAGCTCCAACAGGGTAGGTTTAGACTGAACATTAGGAAAGAATTCTTCACAGAAAGAGTGGTCGGGCATTGGAATAGGCTGCCCAGGGAGGGGGTTGAGTCACCATCCCTGGATGTGTGTAAGAGCCATTTAGATGTGGTGCTGAGGGATATGGTGTAGGGGAGGACTTTGTAGAGTAGGGTAGATGGTTGGACTCGATGATCCCAAGGGTCTCTTCCAACCTAGACGATTCTATGATAAATAAAGTACCTTGAGGGTCGAGTTTGCTTATAAACCACCTCCTCCCTCTCCCCCCTGCAAAAAGCCCCACACCCAAATAACAGCAAAACACACACCACCTCAAATAGTCAATAGTACGATGTTTTGGAATGGTTGGAAGATCAGTAGTGAAACTGAAATTTTGGCTGAAATAATTCTGGTTTCCTTCAAATTTTGGTGTAAATCAATTGTATAGTGGAGTAATTTGCCTTGCTTCCTGTTGCTACGTGTTTTAGAATTATTCCCTAACAGCAGAATTTGCTTGGATTCAAGGAAAGGCTTCACTGCTGTGAAGCAGACACTTTTCTCTTCCTGTGAGATGTAAGCTTACAGACCGTTTACAGGATCACATAGTTCAGGCATTGACTTCTCAGGAAGCAGAAGCACGTTTAGCAGATGTTTGAAAACAGGTGGAGTTCTTATCCATGTTGGCAGTAGCAATTCTGAATCCTTGTTTCCTTTGCCTAGTGACTAAATGTTCTGCTAAGAGGAATGCCAGAAGCCCTGAATACCGTGCATAAAACTAGAAGACATACTTGAGAAAACAGGACATCTGAAGCTAGATACTGAAATAATTGTCTTCAGGCCTGTGTTATTAAAACCTTATCGAAGGCAGAACTGAGCAAAGCAAAATACTTTGGTTGTTTGCAGGAGTGTGATTCTTTTTTAATATATATTTTTTTAATAATTTTTTAGGATTGCTGTGGAAAAGCTTCGTGAAATGGATAACACTTTTAGAAAACAACTTGAGTCGATGTTGGCAGCTCATCAGGAAGAACTATTGCAGCTGACAAATGAAAAGGAAAAACAAATTGAAGCAGCAAATGAAAAAGTAATTTTAATACTTAATTTATATGTTTACTTTATTTGCATTTTTATTCCACAGCTGCTCTAACAGTGGTGCTTGAAGTCACCTGTTTATATCTGTCTGGCTCATCTCTGGATGGAAACAACCCTGGTTTAGTGCTCAGTCTTTGCACAGCAAGAAAATCTCTGGAAGTGTACCATCATGAGGTTCTGTATTCAAGCAAAGTACAGTTGCATACCATGTAGCTCTTATGAGTTGATAGGGAAATGTTCCTTGATGCCTATGCTAGATACTCCATTTAACTCACCTGTGCCTGATCACAGTTACTGTTCCTGTCATACACCACACTCTTTCTTAGTGTGACAACCCGTGCTTTTTCTGTGTAGTAGGCATTTTGGTTTTGATACGCTACAGAATCACATAGGTTTGGAACGGACCTTTGGAGATCATCTAGTCCAACCCCACTGCTAAAGCAGGTCCACCCAGAGCAGGTTGCACAGGAATGTGTCCAGGCATGTCTGGAATGTTTCCAGAGAAGGAGACTCCTCCACCTCCCTGGGCAGCCTTTTCCAGGGCTCTGCCACCCTCAAAGTGAAGAAGTTCCTCTTCATGTTTAGGTGGAACTTCTTATGTTCAAGTTTGTGCCCATTTCCTCTTGTCCCATCACTGGGCATCTCTGAGAAAAGACCAGCCCCTTCCTCTTGACACCCTCCCTTTAAGTGTTTATAGGTATTGATCAGATCCCCCCTCGCTCTTCTCTAGACTGAAAAGACCCAAGTCCCTCAGCCTCTCTTCATAAGAGAGATGCTCCAGACCCCTCATCATTGTTGCGGTCCTCTGCTGTACCCTCTCCAGCAGTTCCCTGTCCTTCTTGAACTGGAGCCCAGAACTGGACCCAGTGCTCCAGATGGGGCCTCCCCAGGGCAGAGCAGAGGGGCAGGATGACTTCTCTTGACCTGCTGGCCACATTCTTCCCAACGTACCCCAGGATGCTATTTGCCTTCTTGGCCACAAGGGCACATTGCTGGTTCATGGTCAATTTGTTGTCCACCAGGACTCCTAGGTCTTTTTCCTCAGAGCTGCTCTCCAGCAGGTCAGCCCCCTGCCTGTACTGGTGTATGGGATTATTCTTCCCTAGTTGCAGCATCCTACACTTGCCCTCGTTGAACTTCATCGGGTTCCTCACCACCCAACTTTCTAGCCTGTCTAGGTCTTGTGGAATGGCAGCACAGCTTTCTGGTGTGTCAGCCACCCCTCCCAGTTCTGTGTCATCAGCCAACTTGCTGAGGGTACGCTCTGTCCCCTCAGCCAGGTCATTTGATGAATATATTGAACAGGACTGGACTCAGTACTGACCCCTGGGAAACGCCACTTGTTATGGACCTCCAATGAAGAGTCTTGCTATCTTCTAGTAAATTAATACTTTTTTTTTTTTTTAAAGCAAAATTCTGCTACAGCATCCAGTGTCAAAAGTAGTGCATTGCTTATTTAAACAAGCACTTAACTCTTGCATTGCTTATCAGTGTTAAAAATCGCCAAGATTATATGGTTTTAAGCGTATTAAGGAAAAGCAAAAATTCTCTTTGATCTCTATGTGCACTTTCAGGTTTACTGCGTTGAAGAAGAAATGCGGCAGCTTCTGCAGGAAACAGCAAACAATAAAAAAGCCATGGAAAATAAAGTAAGACGACTTACACAGGCACTGAATGATATTCAACAAGATCTTGAAGATTATTAATATATATACTAAAAACATGTATTACATAAACTTAAGCAAATTCATACACTATGATGCACTTTTTTGTTTTCTAGAGAATAATTTCTTTGTGATGTTTTGATGGTTCAGGAATGAGACAGAAATATTTGTACAATATTTTCATAATAAATAGTTATTTCTAACCTTGGGTTATTTTTAACTGTTTCATTAAAATGGGTCAAAGCAGATCTCTAGATGAAGAGCGTCCTATGTTTAATAAGAAGAAAGAAGGTAGAAGCAAAGGCCCAAAGACAGGAGCTTGAAGGTCTCCTTCACTGGGGTAGAGATTCTTGCAATGAGAGACGCAAGAAATATGGAAATATGTTTAATCTGCCACTATTGATGAAAGAATGCATGACACCTGCAACTTGGAGTGGCTTTTTTGGCAGCATAGGTTGGTTCTCTACAGCAACAGGCTTCTGAAAAATAGGAGATAATAAACTAGCAGCGTCTTGTGGAAGCTAATCATAAGCCTGATGTTAATATGATTGCTCTGCTTCTTTCGTGATGAAGACTTTGCCTGAGCTCAGCAGAGATGGTATTTATTTCATTTGCTTCTTCTCAGAAGATCCTAAACTGTCGTTGAACTCACCATACTCTGAAGCGTTTAATGCTGCAGGAGTAAGTGAAATGGTAAATAGTAAGATCAGTTATTTATTGTTGTGCCGGGTGGAATTATTTCCTCCCACCTCCCAGTAGCTAAAGCAGAGTCCTGCTGCTCCCATAACAACAGAAGCTGCTCAGCTGACTTGAATGTCAGCTTATTCAGAACCCAGGCTTACGTACACCGATACCGTGTCACTGGACGTGCATTTGAATTTTCACAAATAAACACTTTAGAGCAGTTTCAGGTCACTATTTTCCAAGTCCTATTTGGATAATGGGTACAACAACTATGCCCTGTTGCAACTCACGTTTTCAATCTGTGCTGAAATTAAACTCAGTAAGGTTGATAAATTTAAAATCTTTCACACAGATGGTTGATGTCCAGTGAAGTTTCTCAGCCTTTCTTTTCTGAACAAAGATTTGAATAAAATAAAAGGAGGAAATGATGTTTAACGCAATGATATTTAATAAAAGGTTTTCTTCTTACTACTGACAATGGTTATTTCAGATCTACTAATAATCTCTTTCCTGAGGTCTCAGAAAATCATTTTTCCTTCTGAGATTGTATCACACTTCTGACACATTCTAGTTTCAATATTTTACTATGTTTAATCTGTCAGAATAGAATGTATTGTCATTCTTATCCACCCTGCACCTTGGTTTGTCGTTTCTCTCATTACACTCTACATCGGACTAAATGATTCACATTGCTGTCTGCTTTATTACATCGTAGAGAAGAGCACTGCTGACTCAGAACATACATTGTAATACGATAAAATTATTTTCCAGGCATATAGTCCCTCTTGTACTATTACTGTGACGATCTTTGTGAAAATGACAGATTATTTTATGGGGCCCCGGCAGCCCGTAAAAACACTAGTGCTGTAGTAAAAGGCCCCTGCCCCTTGGCTCACTCTGCAAGGGCTTGTTAATAATTTTTTTTATGAGAACTTGCTGTGTGAAACTGTGTTTGCTACCAGCTGCTTATTGTTACGAGGTGCAGCTTACGCCTGGGCTGTAACAAAGATGGGCATGAGTTGAAGGCAGAGGCCACGGCACCCTGGTCTTTTGGCAAAGCACAACCTTGAGAGCTGGGAACAGACTGCTTTTGTTTTCGGAAAGGAAGCAGAGTGAAGCAAAATAAAAACAACAGGCACCTGGGAAAGCAACACACACACACACACACCCCTCCTTTGCACAGGCTATTGTCCAAGGATGGAGGTAGAGGGTGGGAAGTAGCGTAGAGGTTGCACGCTCTTTCTAAAAGGACCGATTGGCAAAATTAGATTAATGAACGTCCATCTACTAATTTGGCTGTCAAGTTTAAAATTAGCCTAACGTGTTGGTCTAGCAGCAGCCCAGCGGTCTCTTGACTCCCTGATACAAATTAACAGTGACACCTAAATGCAGAAGAAAACGACTTTCACGTTCTTAACCTTGTGCTCTGCGCACTCTTGCTCCTCGGGAGGCACGTTGGGTGAGGAAATGCTCACCTGGGAAGCTCTTCTAGAGCATTTACACAGATGTTGCTTGGGCAGAAAGACCACAGCGCTTCGGAGTGCTTTTCTGTCATTTTTATTAAGTGTTTCCTTGGGCACTTATTTTTATTTCGCTTATTATTTGATCAAGCTACGCCTTGGGTATTCCTTGAATACCTGGAATGCACCAGGAAGGTGAGAGAACTTACCCTGATTCGATTTATTAATGTTGGCTAAGGGTTTTTCCCCCAAATTTTTCGTTCTGAAACTATTTTCTAGTTTTGTCACAGGGAGCAGTCACTGGTTTTTATCATAAATTATGTTTGTCCCTCGCTTGTGGCTCAGAAATCTCCTCCTGCAGTACTTGGGTACACACGTACACACATCAGGCATGTTTGGACTGTTTGTTTCTCGTGGGACTAATTCCACCCTCGTCATTGTTCCCCTCTATGTCTGTCTGGCTTCCTTAGAACTTTTTAGTAACTGTTTCAATGGTGGGGAATGGCCTCAAAATTATAAAATAGTAAAAATATGGTGTAGGTCAAAGCCGTGCCAGATTTACCTGTTCACAAGGATAAATTTCAGCCTGAGATTACTGAAAGGTATAAGGTAACTGAATACGTAAAATAAAAATCTAAACAAAATGCAAACTCGGATCTTACCAAATGCAATGCATATTTGTTCTCCTGCAGTAATCATGACAATTTAAAACTGATTCTGTTATTATCTGATTCTCCTTTGTTTTCATTCCCAGACAAGATAACGGATCTGTTTAAATCAATACTGAACGTATAGTCAATTAGGAAAGTCCTCTCTTAGCTGAGATGAGGAGGAATGTGATTCAAGGTCTAGAGAGAGTGCATACCCTCTTGCTCCTATAAAACATATATATTGCCCTGAACGTGCTGTTGTCTGAGAAGGCAGAGCTCCTGCTGTCACCGCAAACCGGCAGATAAAACTTTCCAAGACCCAATTTAAAGTTCAGAAAGCAGGCATTCTTTATTGCAGCACCAGGTGCATGGGGGGTAGCTCCTCCTATTGTGCACACCAAATATTGTTGTCAAATTAAATCTATACACAACAGGTAAACATAGTCAATGTAATTCCAAGAAAACATTAGCATATTCATTACATTTCTGAGAATTCATTTACATATTATAAGCAGCTTTTGGGCATGCGTAGTTGTGCCTTCTGGTGGTCCTCATTTTGAGTGAGGGTCCTTTCTTCCTCAGTCTTCATCTTCTTCACCTGGCCTTTGGCTCACTTTTCCTGTTGGCAAAACATTCTAACTGCTTAATTGCTCATTAAAACTAATGATCTCCCTGCTACCACCTGTTTGTCAGACAATGTCCCTAATTATTGCATCCCTGTCTTAGGTCACCATGTCCTCAGGGCCACAGACACCCTTTCTTATCTTACCAAGTCCTTGAAACCATTTGGGATGGTTGCTGAAATAGCTACCTTTCTTCTCTAAAAGAAGGTTCTCTACAGTTTAACCGTTTATAAACTATATAAAATCTGCCTTAGGGATCACTGCGAGGCACAGCATGTTCAGGGCAATGTCCTCAACAGGCTCCGTTGCCTCATGTGATGGGGTATCTGAGGCTCTTCTCCCAACAGCATTTCTTTCTCAAAGGTGCAACTCTTGTGCTTTCAATTTTAAAGCTTCTCTGCTCTTACCTGGTGGTAGCTGTAAGGGAAAAGGTGTATATCTGAATGACGGGTAAGGCTGAGCATATCTGGCCACGAGCGCAAGGGACGGGGGAAGCCTCTGAAATTCTCAGTGTGTATGGCTGGAGTGTCAAGGTGTCCCATGCTCTGCCTCAGGAGAGGCGAGAACATAAATTTACAGATTCACGGAACTGTCAGAGTTGGAAGGAACCTCTAGAGATCATCCAGTCCAACTCCCCTGCCAAAGCAGGGTTGCCCAGAGCACATCACTCAGGATGGCATCCAGGGGGGCTTGAAGATCTCCAGAGAAGGGGACTCCACACCCTCCCTGGGCAGCCTCTTCCAGGGCTCTGCCACCCTCACCCCAAAGAAGTTCTTCTTCAGATTTGAGTGGAACTTCCCACGTTCCAGCTTGTGCCCGTTGCCCCTCGTCCTCTCACTGGGAACCACTGAAAAGAGTCCGGCTCCATCCTCCTTCAACCCACCCTTTAGATCCTTGTCAGCATTGATAAGGTCTCCCCTCAGCCTTCTCTTCTCCAGGCT
>JAHREE010000563.1:1268861-1356493 GCA_033628505.1 Tringa tobata
AGCAGAGGGCTACAAAGATGGTGAGGGGCCTGGAGCATCTCCCTTACGAGGAGAGGCTGAGGGACTTGGGTCTTTTTAGTCTGGAGAAGAGAAGGCTGAGGGGGGATGTGATCAATGCTTATAAATTAAAGGGAGGGTGTCTTGAGGACGGGGCTGGTCTTTTTTCAGTGGTGCCCAGGGACAGGACAAGAGGAAATGGGCACAAACTTGAACATAAGAAGTTCAATCTAAACATGAGGAGGAACTTCTTCACTTTGAGAGTGGCAGAGCCCTGGAAGAGGCTGCCCAGAGAGGTGGTGGAGTCTCCTTCTCTGGAGACATTCCTGTGGGACCTGCTCTGAGTGGACCTGCTTTGACAGGGGGTTGGACTAGATGATCTCCAGAGGTCCATTCCAACCCCATGTGACTCTGTGATAAGATGCTTAATTTGCCACCTAGGTGGCAAATCGCCATCACCCTCTTCTGCAGCCTGTGAGCCCTGGGCGCGTTGGGACCTCCCCGGTGAAGCCCTGGGACGAGCCCACCTTGTGCCAGGTCTTGGTGCCAGCAGGTCACCCTGGGCCCTGGTCAGGAAGGACTCTTCACAGGGTGTCCCACGTCCCCTGGAACATGTTTTGGGGCTCAGCCCAGCCGTCGGGGTGCACATTGAGGCAAACGGTGCATTTTGCCTGGCTGGCTCGGGTCCTCAGTGAGGTGCCCAGGAGTTAAGGAAAGTGCAGGAAGAGGCCAGCTTGGCATTTTGGTTACTCAAAGTCCTTTCTGGAAAACTGACCTTACTTGTTGATTATTCTTAATGGGCTACAGGAGGCGACTGGTTTTCTCCAAGTTTTTTTTTTGTGCATCCCTGCTCAGAGAGCGAGTGCTTCAGTGATGCTACCACAGCTGGTGGAACCTCAGGGGTACCTGGGAGGGACATGGATAGGTTTTATATTCCCCTTTTAATTATGCTGTGGTCTGGACAAACTGATTAACTTCTTAGTATTTAGCTGCCTCTTTCTTTAGTAAAATGCCACTGATCTCTCCAGGTCTCTGGGGTTGTTGTGCAGCTTGCTGTGCTGCAAGGTGTTCCAGGTCAGCCTGAGAAACAAAATGTCGTCAGTTCTTAAGACATTGGGCCAAAAAGCTTAGCTTGAAGAGCCAAAGAGGATGGATTTGAGCAATGAAGTTGGGCTGTGTGGAGGGATGGGGTGATGATTCTCGTTCCCTTTTTGTGAGGAAGGCGACCACCCAGAGGGAACAGTGCCAGGGAAAAGCAAGTGAGCATTACAAGAAGTCATAGACATTTCTGCTCAACACCTTTACTGGAGACTGGTTTCTGAATTACAGGATGCCGTTTGTTGGAAGTCAATACTAACCGATGGGAGTAAACCGTTGGTAGTTTCATGAACAGTGGGTCAGAACATACATTTCTGTCACTGGTATTTCTCACAAATAAGCCACATACCTAAGGAAAAATGGAAACCAGCAGGAACGTTATGTCGATGTGCTCGGGGAACTGACGAACCAGGACAACCTTGAGATGGAACAGTGTTCCAAGAAATGATTCATGCGGTGAACATCTTGAGATGTCTCCCTGCTGGCAGGTGTTGACCATCTGATGTCGTGCTGCTGATCCCTATTTCTGCAGCAAAACCAAGCAGCGCGCTACGAAGAAAATACGATTTGGAAATGCTAAGTGTACTTCTGGCTTCGTCATTTAGCAGTTGAGGGTGAAAAGCTCTCTTCTGTAGAACATCTGATCGTTTTTTGGATACAACTGTAATTATATTTAAGCGGCCTGTAGGAGGATGCTTTGGGACATGTGTGCTGACCCATCATAAAGCAGTAGTGGTGCATCCTCCTACATGTGGGCACTGTTCCTCCCTTTAGGAGCAAGGAGCCTTGTGAGCTCTGTATGCTGAACTGGTTTTGGAAATGTTTTTCTGCGGGACGCTTCTCCGACGACTCGTGGGAGTGGAAGCGAGGATTTTCTTTACTTGGGATTTGAATTCTGCAGTGCTTACTTTAAAATAAAACAGCTGTTCTCCGATAATTGTATAACTGTCACTGAATAACCCTGTCACTGTTTATTTGTTTGAATAAACAAATCTAGTTAGAGAAATAAGCTTAAGACATTTAGAGATGAGGTGGAAGGGAAAGAAAACAAGGCTGCTCCTATATGCAGCAACCCATGAATTGCAGGGAATAGAGAAAAAGAGGAAGATGAGTGGATAAGGGATGTTTCTGATCCTCAGTGCAAAACATCAGGTGCTCTAAAAACTGCTTGTCTGCTGCTACCTTTAGAAATGTATTGATCAGGAGCAAGAAAACAACTACCTTATACCTGCCTTATTCCATAGAAGAACCAGCCTGTCTATTAAATTTTACATTCCCTTGACCTTTATGTGTGTAACAATATTTAGTACTTTTATGTATAGGTTGCCAAGCACACTGTTCAGTCCAAAACTCCCACAAAACTGTTGACAGTCGTTTTGGGGAGAACTTGTTGTTACCTACTATGGGGACAGGATGGAAGGTGCAGGACCTCTTTCCTTTGACACATAGAGAACAAGCAGGTGTTGCTGGCCCTTCTGCTTCGTTAAGCTTCTGGCTAATGACTGTGCCACAGTACTCTAGAAAATTCCTCTGCTCTTAGGTCCTAACACAGGGAATGTGCAGCTGATAATTCCCACTGCCTTTTGTCAGCTCCCAGGGAGCAAAGAAGCTGTATGAGAGTGCACACAAATTCTCGATTATCCTTTTTCTGGTTGGGGTTTGTTTTTCTTTTTTTATTAGTATTTTTATTTCTGGGCAGGGTTTTGTGTATGTGTGCATGCCTGCAACTGAAGCTGTGCTGTTCTTCCAGTTAAGAACCTGTCTATGAGACACTTATATCATGCTTGTCTGGATACCGACATATTCGGAGTATGAGGAGCTACTAGAAGGAAAGACTAGAGTGCAGCAGCTTTACATGAAAAATTTTATGAAGGAACTCCAAATGATTCAGAGGAAGAAATGTGGAAGTTACATCCAAACATCTTAACGGGGCCGTTGTGGTCGATGTCCCTTTCTTGTGCTGCCTGGATCTGCTTCAACCGTTTGACATAGGCTGAGAAATGATGAATTTTAAAAGTGTTTTTGACAACAGGAGATTAGTTTAAAAGTCTCAGAAGGCTCTTTTAATTATTGAATTATTAATGCACCATTTGTGTGGAGGAACTGAATGCCTGAACCTAATTTCTGAGCCATGTGCCTACCAGAAGGTGGTAACGTTGGTAGCTGCTGGAGTGTTGGGGAGGAACTTTTCAACTGGTTTTTCAAATACCTGTGAAACACCCCATAAAATGTTGAGAAGATAATTAGGTAATAAGACCAGCACCAGAAGGTTAGTGAATGTCTGAATTAAATTTTGCAGACTGGCCCCAGTTTGATTTCATTGTTGGAATTCTTGTTTTAAGTAATTGTACTTTGTAGCCGTGATTGAATTATATACGGTGCTAGTTGAGCCAGATACATAACTGTGTCCTTCATTTTCTCAGTCCCTAGCCGGGGGATCTGGAGCCTGTTTTGCAGCAGTAGTGAAATCTCCACTGCTGGTGTTAATGGGAGCTCTGCTTTGGACGTATGCAACACAATTTTGGAGTACTGAGACCACTCCAACTTTGAAACATCTGAAGTTGGGCACTCAAAATTAATGGTTTTGGTTTGGCTTTTTAAGTCTTAAACTTTTGTTTGAAAATACATTAAGCATTTTTATATTGCAGAGATGGGCATTTTGGAAAATCTCATGAGGTAATGAAAACTGTCTCCAGAGCAGTTTCTTCATCGTTCAAACTGTGAGTGGTAGACAAAGTCCTAGGTCCATGTGTTGAGCAATGGGAAAAAAGTAATTAATCAGAATAACAGCTAATTTAAGTGTGTGGGGTCTGTTCCTTGCACTGAGTGATGTAGAGAACTTATAGAAATTGTGCCTCTGGAGACTGTGAGATACACAGGGTGTTGATTAAACATTGTGCAGGCGGCATCAATTTTGTCACTTCTAGATTTTGCTTCACTAGCAAAACATCCACCGGTGTGGATTGGGCTACTAAGCCTTAGTAATTAACTTCTTAATAGGAAAATGTTGTTTCTGTGGAAGATTAGTGAGTGTGTTTATGGTTCAGAAAATACTGTAAAAGGAGTTCTGTGAACTTTACTAAAAAATGGATTTGGTTTTCCTTCCTTCTTGTGGTTGTCTCAGGTTGTACTCTTCATGTAGGCTACTTTACTAAAAGCATTCATTTAACAGATTGTTGGGCAAACTGAAATAAATCATTAAGTGCCTATAGGGGAAATTGTTTGTCTTTATGCATTAGTTCAAATTTGGGATGCAGAAGTCTTTGCCAGTTATCCCTCTCTTGATTTGTCTTCTTTTTTATTTTAATCTGTTGAATACATGTAGTTCCTTGTAATCATTGTATCCGAGTGCCCTGAGTAGTTACAGAGTCAGACCCCTCTTGGCTTTCTCTCTTTGTGACTGGTCTTTGAACTTGAGCCGCTTTACAGCATCAAAGAGATGAGGCTGTGGAGGGCATGACTAGCTCAAGTTTGCTTATTATATCTTAAGTCTTTGCATCAGGTACATAAAAGTTGCCGTGGCGTGAATTGCAGCACGAAGCAGATTGTTTCGTATCCCAGCACAGTTTTAATCCACACAAAGACAGCAGCTCCTCGAGTGTCAGCGGAAGGGATGATAAACTTAACATGTCGTTGGCTTCAGAGGCTTGTTCCACCACTGTGGGGTGTTGCTGTCTGCCTTCCCTACTCTTTCCTACCTTCCAAAAAGAGCGTTGCAAGCTCCTCCCTGCAGTTCAATAGCAGATGCTCCAAATACTGAACGCGGTCTTTTCAACACCTGTGAATTCTCCTCTCCAAGGAGGGTAGGTCTGCTGGCCCTCAAAGAGGTGACTTCTCTCAGCACGCGTTGTAGCGCTGCATGCAGGCGCTGAACTTCTGAATTCATGATGGAGCTTCTGGCTCTTGAAGAGCTGAACCTTCTCCCTTCAACGTGACATTTGGCATTTTTCCAAGGGAATGGCTCTAACCGTCTTTTGCCCTCAGCATGCGAGTTGCTGATGCTGTGTCCAGTTCTGGGCTCTCCAGTTCAAGAAGGACAGGGAACTGCTGGAGAGGGTACAGCAGAGGACCACAAAGATGATGAGGGGCCTGGAGCATCTCCCTTATGAGGAGAGGCTGAGGGACTTGGGGCTTTTTAGTCTGGAGAAGAGAAGGCTGAGGGGGGATCTGATCAATGCTTATAAATACTTAAAGGGAGGGTGTCAAGAGGATGGGGCCAATCTTTTTTCAGTGGTGCCCAGGGACAGGACAAGAGGAAATGGGCACAAACTTGAACATAAGAAGTTCCACCTAAACATGAGGAGGAACTTCTTTCCTGTGAGGGTGGCAGAGCCCTGGAAGAGGCTGCTCAGAGAGTCTCCTTCTCTGGAGACATTCAAACCCCGCCTGGGCACGTTCCTGTGGGACCTGCTCTGGGTGGACCTGCTTTGGCAGGGGGTTGGACTAGATGATCTCCAGAGGTCCCTTCCAACCCCATATCATTTTGTGATACTCCTTGTTCTTCTCTTGACAGGCTGCTGATACCCTTGCTGTGAGGCAGAAGAGAAGGATCTATGATATCACCAATGTTTTGGAGGGAATTGATCTCATTGAGAAGAAGTCAAAAAACAGCATTCAGTGGAAGTAAGCCTTGTCAGTTCTGCAAATTTTCATGTGCTTGAAAGCAACAAAAATTGCCTCTTTCCACTTCTCCTGACTAGATACGACACTGTAATGTTGTGCTCATCAATGAGCGATGTGGCATTTTAGAACCACAATGAAGTTGCAAATGAACTTTATCTGTCTTCCCTTTAACTTGCATCTTTGATACATAAAATTAAGGTTAAAGCATACAGGAGAGAAACTCAGAAATCTAATACTGCTATATATTAAGCGCTTGTATATAATTAGCACTTGTACTTGAAAAATTTAGTCTAGATGAATCTGGGAAGGGTATTGGGACATGGTGTCTCCACCGACCTACCCTCCAGAAGTCTATGCCTATTTTCTCTTGGGTTGCTGAAGGTAAAAGATTAAGCTAAGCGTTAGAGGGGAAGGAAAAAGGACTTGCAAAGCAGCTCCAACGCAGAAAAAGCTACCTCCCAAATCTAAATAGGCAAAGGGAAATTTTAAATGTGATTTGAATTTAAGAATTTTCACTTTTCCATTAAACACTGCTGGGAGGGTAAACACTCATTTCCTTCATATTAAATATAGGTCGATTTTCAAAATGTCAGAGCAGTCTTAAGACACGATCTTTGTGTGTGTCAGATTTCCACTTCTTGTGGTTTCATGAGTGCTTATGCTTTTTTAAGAGGAGTAGGTGCTGGCTGCAATACAAAAGAAGTCATAGACAGGCTGAGGTATCTGGAAGCTGAAATTGAAGATCTAGAGTTAAAAGAAAAGGAACTGGATCAGCAGAAACTGTGGCTTCAGCAAAGTATCAAGAATGTAATGGATGACTCTACAAACCACCAATATCCTTTTAAATGAATCGTGTACATCTTGGAACTAGGATTAAAGCAACCGTTAAAGTGTAGGTAATGGGTAAAGCATAACATAGTCCATTTTATCCCAAAGCAAGGAAGGGCAAATACTGTTATCTAGTTTTGGTTCAAAAAGAAAGAAAATACAGATATTATTTACATTACTTTTTAACCTCTGTATGATTGTTAATCTGAAAATAATTTACAACATATATATATATGGCAGTAATTTTCAAGTCCATGGTATAATCCTGATGTCTTATTTTTAAACTAATTGTTTTGCTTTACAGCACTTATACTTTCTTAGCAGTACTTTACATGAATCTTTTTTTTTGTGTTGCTTCCTTCTCTTGGAAAAACTTAGCTGTCACCCAAAGAATAAATTGAGTTGACGCTGTCCTGAAGCTTGTTGGGTTTGGACCTGGAATAATATCCTGTGTGTAAATACTCTGTGAGCAGAGAGTTCCTGCTACACCACTTGTAACCCTGCCTTTAGCTGGCTTGCAAGATGTTGAGCAAAACAGATGTCTGAGATTCAGAGCAGAAAAGTCCCCTTCTTATCTATAGTACCAGGGATAAGTAGTTAAAAATTGCTTGCCGTTGCTTTAGAGAAACTCCCTGTAAAATGGATCTCGTAGAAAGGAGATTGAAGTTAGACATTAGGAGAAACGTTCCTTTGGGAGAGCTAGCACTGGAATTGGTGCCCCAGGGAGGTGGTGGAATATCCATCACTGGAGGTTTTCCAGAAGAGGGGAAGGAAACATCTGTCTGAAACGTCTTAACCAGTTGATTCTGCCCAGAGGCAGGGGAATGGGATAGCAGATGAACTCTCAAGTCCCCTCTGGCAGTATTTTTTGTGGGATTCTGGGAAGTTGATGATGATAACATCTTTGAATTCTGTGGTGTCAAGTTAGTGAGGTAAATGGTATTCTTCAAAACAGGATTTTACATGTTCTCCTTTTTTAGAATAATATCATTCAAGCTGTGCAACTTTTTTCTTTTTGTATTTTCTTCATGGAAATAAATATTTTTTGTTCTTTAAAAGACAGAACTCTGCTATTTTTAACTGGCCGTTCTGAAAGCCAAAAATCATGCCTTGATTACACCTCTGAGTAACTGCAGTAAGTTTATAGTTTAGGATCAGTTTGGAGAAACCTCTTTTAAAGGGCAACAAATACCAGTTTCATGTTGCTTTAAGAAAAAACGTTCCTTGACATAAATTACATTTTCATATGTCACCCATGAAGATATCTGCAGCTGCTTCAACGGTAAGTTCCTGCGAGGCTGTATTTCTTCAAGTGAGGAATTTCCTGATCTTCCTCTTGAAAACTAACTTGCTAACTAACCATGCTTTTTCCCTGTAAGTATTTTGAATTTAGAAGTATCCGATAGTGATCAGGAGTAAGGAGATGTCTCTGATAAAGTTCATGACAAGCAAGTTCTGGCATTTTCTAGTTGTAGTCACAGATTGTACAGAATGGAAGCTCAGCTGTTTTTGGAGTACTGGTTTTGGGTGTCTCTTTCTGTATCTGTGCTTAGCAGCAGGTTGCCTCAGGCTGTTAACGGAACCAGGGATAGGGCATGTTGGTCCAACCCAGCAGAAAGGCCCGGCAGGTCCAGATTTCCTAAAATTTTCTGGCGGCAGCTGCATCCAGAGGGAGTTCCTGATGGTGCTATATAAATGAAGCCGGCTAAAGATCAAAGATGGGGCGTTGGTACTAAATCAAAAGGATTCCTTCTGAACAGGAGGTTTGAAGAAATTGCCAAGAATTACTGGCAGAAGTTAATTCCCTTGACATTCTTTCCCGATCCTGGGGCACCCAGGGAAAGATTGTTGTTCAGCCCGTGGCTCGGCTCAAAAACATCTCTTCTTTGGCACAAAGGAAGCTTGTGTTTGGTTTTGAATAAAAGTGCGAAATTAGACAGCTACTGCAGAGTTCAGCAAGAACGAGCTATTACTAAAGAAAGTCATTACAAATTGTGGAGGCACCTAGCCCGTTAGTCACATAGTACTTCGTGTAAGTGTCTCTTGGGAGGCAGAGAAAGAAAAGCATTGTGCCAAGTTAGGGACAAAGGGGAAATGATGTGACCTGCAGTTGTACGGCAAGTTGTGCCAGTGCTGTTGATGTAATTGTGATCTCCTGACTTTAACCAATACATCTTAGTGTGCCTAATCCAGCGGGTGGGTTTGATAGTTACATCCCAGCTGTACGTCCTGCAGAAGCTGTGAGCTTAGACACTGGCAAGTGCTGGCACTGAAGACAGTTGTGAAGACCTTTTCTTCCTTCCCCTGTTAAACCTCTCTGTTCTACCACCATATTTCAAAGCTGTAAAGTGAGCTGGACCAGAGAGCTGTTTTAGCTGAAAAAGAAGCTAGTTTAAAAAATACTTTTGTCTCATGTTACGTATACAAGTAGGAGATCTGGGGAGGGTAACAAAGAGGTAAAGGAAGCGTTAAATATTGCATTGCTATAAGAAAAGGTTCTTTCAACTATGGTCTAAGTATTGGAATTGTGTGATTTATGTTATACTTGGATTTTACAAGGACTAGGCAAGTACTACCACTTTATTTATGCTAGAATTCTGTAATATTTTAAGTGGCCTTAGAGAATTACCACATCTCATTTGAGTGGATACCATGCAGGACTTCAGAAAAATATGCACACCTAACACTTTCTCAAAAATTGCTGTTTAACCAGGAGACACACTTCTAGCAATTCAAGCACCTTGTGGTACACAGTTAGAAGTACCTATACCCGAAATGGTATGTACTGGTTTCTTGTTTAACTAAGTGTTCTAGAGGGACAGTGGAAAAGAAGAGCTGTGTTAGAGTGGAGGATTTCTCTCTAGCTGTGTATGAGTGGGGAAAAAATTTAAAAATCAAGATGCTCTCAGTTGAGAATGGAGGGGATGGGTAGGAAAAAGTATATTTGGATACCTGGATAGACTAATGGTAACCATGTCTTCTATTAAAAACAAGATATAATAGTGGGTTTCTTTTCCTTATGAAAAAGCCTTCTTGATTCAGTTGTAGGATTATTCAGATTTAGTTTATATTCAATAACATGGTACTAGACTGGGTAGAGAAACCAAGACTGCTGTCTTGCTTTAGCCAGAAGGCTTAAACAGGCAGGATTGCAGTAGGAGGCCACATTACTTACCTGATTTGTTGTTGTTGCTGCAGTGCTCTGTTTTCAATAGGGCTTACGTAGTCGGGAGAGAGCGTTGTATGAAGCATGATGGCCACTGTGCTTGTAGAAGGGTGATACTCACCTGCGAAGTTTCACAAGCTATTTTAGTGAGGCCAAGAACAGTCTAATATCATGGGAGCATCCAAAGCTAAAACCATGAAGGGATATCCCAGGGATACTATCTGGCCATCTCTGCTGAAAACAGTTCAGGCAATGGTAGGGGTTCTCTGTGGGACCAAAGTTAGCACCTGTGATGTTGGGGTCTTTTTGAATTTTTGTCAAAGACTAAAACAGCTGATCTTAGTCTTCATCGCCAGTGTCAGACTGGATGCTTTTGGTTTGGTTCCCTTCCATCGAGGCTCCTTTTCTCATTGTTTTTTTCCTAGCACATACTTGCTGAAAACCTCGTTGCCGAATTAGCCCCTGCAGAGTCAGGGGTCTGAGACTCTGCTAGAGGAAGCTGGTCCTAGCTGTGGTGTTTAAATAACTTGCTAAAAGAAGGCCTGGCAAATCAGCTAAGAAATTATTTCTACTAATTCATGGTCCTGTGTTCACTCAGTCTGGGGGAGATATTCAGCTGGTTTAGGATGCTCAGTCCCAACCGGGATCATTCTGAACCTCTGTTTAAAAGGAAGGACTTAAATGTAAAGAAATCGTTATTTATCACTGCTGTTATTGTTAAGATGTAGCCCTGCTGTAAGTCTCATGTAACTTGAATTCAAGATTTAGTTAAGCTCTTCAAAGAATTGTGTATTTGTGTCTTCTAGAACTGTGCTCTGGTCAGGTAAATACATTACAGGTTTGTAATCTGTTGTTGGCTCTGCGTTGGGTTTGTTTGTTTGTTTGTTTTTCAATTAGATCCCATGTATTTGTTTTAAATTATTTTTTTTTTCCTGACTATGATTTAACAAGTTTATGCCAGTTCTCAGCTCTTTCTAGTGATCTAACTAGAAGAGCACTGTATTTAACTTCTGCATCAGTTTGAGAATTCTGTTCAAACATTTTCATTACTTTTGGTGGGAAATAACTCTCTGCAGTTACTGTTACATTTTGTAAAGTTCCAAGTCCTGAAGGAAGGGTAGCTTTCATGCTATACCACCTTTACAGGGACAGAACGGACAGAAGAAATACCAGATCAACCTTAAAAGTAGTTCAGGACCTATCCACGTGCTGCTTATAAATAAAGAATCAAACTCCTCCAAGCCCATGGTGTTTCCAGTTCCTCCGCCCGATGACCTTGCACAGCCCCCAACTCAACCTGCAGCTCCAGCGACTCCCCTTAAACCCGCTATGGCTCCTCAAAACCCACCAGAGCAGCACGAGCTGAACCAAGGACAAGAGTTACCACAAACGTCAGTCGCAGACACTCCGTCAGGTGGGGCCAGGGTTTTTCCTACCTCAGATGGAAAAGGAAGGGAATTGGAGAGAAAGAAGAAACTGTTAGAAAAGAAGTTCCACCTAAACATGAGGAGGAACCTCTTTCCTGTGAGGGTGGCAGAGCCTTGGAAGAGGCTGCCCAGGGAGGTGGTGGAGTCTCCTTCTCTGGAGACATTCAAAAGTCGCCTGGACACATTCCTGTGCAACCTGCTCTGGGTGGACCTGCTTTAGCAGGGGGTTGGACTAGATGATCTCCAGAGGTCCTTTCCAACCTCATAGCATTCTGTGAAAAGGTGGTAGATACAGAAGTTCTTCATCTTTCCTTTCGCGTAGCAGCTGTCTGTTAAGAAACTACCCCAAGGGCTTGCTGACAGCTCTCAGGAGGTTACAGAAAAGCCTCTTCCTGTTCTGTCTGGTGAAACAGATTCTTCCCTTTTAGTTTATCACCTTATACTGAGCAGGTGGTGGATGTGATCCTGTTAATTATTCTGAGGTGCTTCTCCAGAATGCAGTATGGAACGAAATTGCCACCCTCTGAAGGAGTGTATGATTCGAACTGTTCCTTTTAATGAGACAGGCACCAGGTCCAGATTTTGTGCCACGAGGTCACTTACCTCCTTCCACATAGCCACAGTGAGGGACTGCCTGAATAGCAGGTATTTTATTTTTTTTACATAATAATAGTAGGGTAATACGAAAAGACTTAAGAAGATGCTTGCCTGTGTTGCAAACTGTATTTCTGAGGGGTCCTGAATAAATTGTGCCTGTGACTTTGGAAGAGGGAGACTCTTCTCACCTCACCCGAGATTGGCCGTATTCTCCCGGAAAGACACAGCCGAGCACAGGCCTTTTGTGTTCCCTTTTTCCATTAACAGAATTTATACCGTGCCTTTCCCTCTTTGTAGACGGCCGGGAGCAGCAGGAGAGCACAACCCCAGCAGCTCCTTACTCCAGCCTTCCAGAGTCGGTGTTGTACCCCAGCCTCCCGGGAGATGTCACCCAAGGTACAGCTGGATCAACTGACTACCAGGGCTTGCTGCCCCTGGATGTGAACTGTATCCTCAAGCCAAACTCGTTCGACATAGCAAAGATGGAGGAGCCCACAGGTAGGAAAAAGCAGTTACTGTTTAAATGGGTTCATTAGTTTCCTTGAGCCCTTCTTTGTGACCAAGCTACCGATGAGTCACGCAGAGGGAAAGAGGAGTGCTTTCACCACAGAGGCAATCAGAGAATCATAGAATGGTCAGAGTTGGAAGGGACCTTAAAGATCATTGAGTTCCAACCCCCCTGCCCTGGGCAGGGACACCTCCCACCAGACCAGGTGGCTCAAAGCCCCATCCAGCCTGGCCTTGAACCCCTCCAGGGATGGGGCAGCCACAGCTTCTCTGGGCAACCTGGGCCAGTGTCTCACCACCCTCAGAGTGAAGAATTTCTTCCTGGTATCTCATCTAAATCTCCCCTCTTTCAGTTTAAAACCATACCCCCTTGTCCTATAGCTCCACTCCCTGACAAAGAGTCCCTCCCCAGTTCTGTAGCCCCTTCAGGTACTACCTCCTTCAGGTACTGGTCTTTGCTCATCTCGTAACGAAGCCACCAAACCAGCTCTGAGTAGCAAACTCATTTTGAACAAAATACCTTTCTTGGCCACCAAATAAGCTTCATACTGTATGTGGCTTTAGGGTTGTAAGGGATCAATGGGAAAAATACATGGGGGAAAAACTGAGGGATAAAAAGATGAGCATGCTTTACGTGTCCACGGCATGGTGTCGCCGTAGCTCCGACACCGCACGAGCCACGCTGCACTGCACAATTCCACCTTTTAACGGGGAGAATGTGTGTTGACTTCCATAAACACACGCTCCTGTCTTTCACAGGAAATATCAGTGGGGATATTATTGATGAGCTCATGTCTTCTGACGGTAAGTATGTAGCATCTTTACTTTTCTAACGATCACAAGTAGCAGCATGGTTTTTGTGTGAACAGCACTCTTGGTAGGTTAACTCTGTTAACCCTGATGCCAAGAGTCGGTATGAAACTACTTCTTTACCCTGTACTGCCTCCTCTGTCATCTTTGCTCCCCTTTCCATTCCCTGCAACAGTTTTAATTTAACAATCAAAATACAAAAGCCTTAATCCAGCAAGCACACACATGCATGAGTAACCTACCAGTCCTTAACTCAGGAATAGAGAAGAACAGGCTGATGACTAGAGTGCTGCCTTAAAAAAATAAAAAAATATCTGGTTTAATTCTGCCTCAGGCTTCCTGCAGGAGCTCTGAGTAAACACTTCAGAACATATTTCCCAGCCTGCACGCAGCCTGATAGGTGGCCAGCTGTGGTACACTAACAGAACAGACAAATGTCACCCCTTTCTCCTCTTGCATCCCTGTGGCCCCGAGTGCAGAACTGAATCGTGGCCAGTAAGTTCACACACTCCCTGCCTCTCTGCTCCGTCCCGCTGAGGTGCCAGGCAGAGGTGAGTGCAGCTGGTGTTCCTCCTCTTGCCCTGAAAGCAGCCTCTGCTGATGTCTGCCCTTCAAGCGGACAACCTCAGGGATCAGCCAGAAAGAATCACAGAATCTCCATGGCTGGAAGGGACCTCTGAGATCATCGAGTCCAACCACATTAAAAAAATCCAAACCAAACCAAAAACCTCACAAAAAAGCACCCACCAACCAAACCCTACATCAAAACCAACACCACACACAACACCCCACCACATCACACCCACCCACAAACCAATAATCTCGGGCAGTAGAGCATGCCCTGAAGTGCCACGTCTACATGTTTCTTAAATCCCTCCAGGGATGGTGACTCCACCACCTCCCTGGGCAGGCTGTTCCAGTGCCTGACCACCCTCTCAGGAAAGTCATTCTTCCTGATATCTCATCTAAACCTCCCCTGCCCCAACTTCAGACCATTTCCTCTGCTCCTGTCATTATCCCCATGGCAGAAGAGGCCAACCCCCACCTCTCTACACCCTCCTTTCAGGGAGTTGTAGAGGGCAATGAGGTCTCCCCTCAGTCTCCTCTTCTCCAAACTAAACATGCCCAGAAAGAATCAAGTAATTATAGGCTCCGAGGGGCAAGATGGGATGATGTGAACGTGCCAATACATGGCTAAAATGGAAATGGTCTCTGCTTTGAGAGCAGGTACAGCACACCCAGCTCATCTGCACTGGTTCAGTGTTCCTGAAGTGCAGCGTGAGGGCTGAGGCTTCTTGTTCTTCTTCTTGTGCTCCCTCCCCAAAGGATGGCTTGAAATGCAGTGACGGAGGAACTGCTAGCCTCCATTTTTCATCTGTAAAATAGGGATAACTGGTAACTTCCTGACTTAAAATGATAAATATTTGAAGGCTGATCTATGCAATACTGTAACAAGACAAAGGAACACAAATCTAAATGATGGCTTTCTGATGAAAGGTTCAAAAGCTGCTCAGGAGCTCCTCTGCTGCGGAAAGAGAAATTAAGTACATATTCCACAGCTATCACTCCATTCCAGCAAATTCACTTAAAATACTAAACCAGAAATGTAGACATGTCACTTACTACCTTAGTTTGAAGGCAACATGGGTATTCACAGGATGTATTCTTGCATGCTTGTCAGATTGAGACTGTTTTAATTATTAAGACTAACCCCGATACTTGTGATGACAAACATACTGGATTATGAGATAGGGCTGATATTCCAGAAGTGTTTTAATTTAAACTAAACTATTCCTGCTTTACAGTTTTTCCTCTCTTACGACTCTCTCCTACTCCCGGAGATGACTACAACTTTAACCTGGATGATAATGAAGGAGTCTGTGATCTCTTTGATGTGCAGATACTAAATTATTAGATATTGTGTCAACTGGACTACTTATCTACCTCTAACATTCTAGACTTCTTCATAACCTAAGTATTTGAATAATGAATGTATAACTTCTTAGTTCACTGACTCTGGGAGTGTATTTCCTTTTGCTTCCTTTAACTACTTCACAAAACAAATTCAACAACCAGAAAAAAAGGGCTTTTATCAAAAATTCTGGCACGATTTTTCACCTGAATATCTTCTGTGTGATCTATTTGGAGTTTTCTTTAGTAAGAAAAGTAAAAATGCTTTATAGCCTTTTCATCATTTTTTAAAAAAATGATTAGGCTTCTTGCTCACAGTTAACAGCATTTTCTTTGAAGCTTTACTGCCAAGAAGCTTTCTTTTTTTTTTTTTAACCTTTCAATCAATTTTGAAGCTTTCACTGCCAAGCTGAAAAGTGAAGGATATCAACTTGAGTTACGCTAAATTGTTTCAGTGAACCAATTTTGTGAAGTGCCTTCTGTTTTAGCACTTTAAGTTTCTCACACTGACTTCTGACATTCCACTTTCCTAGGTGATAGGAAAGGTCTGTTTGTAGTTTGTATTAAAGTGTGCCAATACTTGTATATTAACAAGATTTTTTTAATAAAACTGTACAAACAAAGCCATCGGTATTTTTGATCTTCATTTCTTGCAATCCCTTCGTTGTCCATGATGCGTTACAACTGAGCTAACAGGTTGGTGGCAGCGTCCACGTTTGCTGGTTCCTCTTCCAGACGTGTGGAAACCTGAAAAAAAAATGAGTTACAGTTTAGAAGCAGGATCTTTTTACTCTGCTTGAAAAAAAAACCAAACAACTAATAAATACCTCTTGTCTAGAAGGTTAGTTTGTCATTATATATTGAATTAAGGCTAATTTTCAGTCACAGTTTGATAATTTGGGGGATTACAGGATTTAGACAGATGAGCAGCCTTTATGCTGCAGAAGACAAAGCAGTGTGCCAGTAACATAACGTAACGTTTCATTTTTCCCCTCAGCCTCTCACTAAGATATTTGACACTCCTTCTGTTGCTCCCAGCCATACAGAAACTATATCACCCCAGGCACAGTAAATAAAGCTCAACTCGGGTCCACCTTCTCCCAACTCCCTCCACTTCCCCCAAGAGCCAGGATGGATTTATGTACAGTTTTACGGAGGAGCTTGTCTGCAATTAAATTCTGTCTTGCTCAAAACGTAGTCCCATTTAATAAAGTAGGCAAAGGAAGACAAGTGAAACTGTCCTGAATTCTTAAGTGCTCCGGGCAAAAGCTCATGTACTGAAATTGCTGTTTCAGTTGTTGGTACTTCCGATGAGGGAATTCAAAGTCTTAGGATTCGGGAACAGAAAGAGAGGGAGCTGTTTGGTTCAAAGCACTATCGGGTGCTTCAGGAAAGGAACAGCAAGGTTCACCCTTACTTTCTGTGTATATTCACGTTGCGCATAAGTCTCAAACCAAGTGGCTAGAGCTGGAATTAACTTCCAATAAATTAATTAAAATCAGCTAGAACATAATTTAAAAATACGTTTTGGAAGGATGCTCTGGCTTGGTTGTCCACCCTCTTCTCTCTTGACTTTAGTAGTTATATACTACATATATAACTATATAGTATAGCTTTAATATGCTAACCAGATTTCAGCATTACCGCGCAACTGAAATTAATAAAGCTGGGTTCATACCTTTAAAGCAGCTGCAGGGATTGCCTGCAGTCTTAGAGCCAGAATATAATGCTTTGAACATGCATTTTCCTTTTATTTACCTCCTCGGATTTTTACGAAGGGAAATTACCTGATGACTCTTCTGAGGTTCTGCTGCAGTGCCTTTTGATAGCTGCTGTACTTCTTTCTGAACTTCAGCAAATGCTTTATTTATTGTGCTAACTTTCTCAGCGTTCCTAATGTTTATCTGGGAGGGAAAGAAAAATACACACGTTGATATGTTTAACTGAAATTCCATTAGCATGCAAAATTGCACCATTTTTGTATCACTGTTATCCAGCCAGTGTTACGTTCATACCTTCCAAAATTGCTTTTTAGTAGCTATGCTTTTAAACTTGAATTTAGCTGTTGCTTGATTGCATCAACTAGTCGTGTACTACTAATGTTCTAATAAATTGAAAATTACAAGAGCAGTTAAACTTCTTCTATTGGAGAGGGAGCCCACAGAAACAGAAAACAGAGAAAAGCAAAGCCAGCCTGTGGACAGGTTCTGCTCCACCACCCTCAGCTGCTTGTACCTGGCGTGGAATTCCAGGAGGGGCTTCTTCCTTCACTTGTAAATGATCTTACCATTTTGAATTTCTTCCAGTAGTTTGCCTTTCAGCATCACACCTTGCATTTCTACTTGTTCGTGCTGTAGGTCTGGCCAATAATGTCTATCACGTTTTGCTATGGTGTTTTAAAGAAACTCCTACAGCTGTAGCAAACCAAAATGTGTATCTGGTCCCTGGACACCTCGGCCTCACTCACTAGCCCACGTCTGCCTTCTTAAGTTACTTCAGCAACAGTGCTTGCTTCTGAAGAAGAGCTAAAATACAGACACGTGCTGTGCTCTGGGGACAACAATCTGTGGTAGAGGAGCAGGTTGGATGTGCGGGGCCATCAACTCTTATCACAGCTGCAGCAAATTAAAATTCAGCCGATTGCAGCCCCAGAACCTGTTGCTTCCGAAGCACCACGTCTGGAAGAGGATCGTCGCCAGGTGATGACGTATCACATTGCAAATGTCCCAGAAGCACGCTCGTACTTCTTCAGGCAACCCCAAATTCCAGGATAGCTACTGCTGTTCCAAAGGCCACCCCTGTAATTCACCTCTCAGCAGTTTGCATAAGCAAACCGTGAACTGTTACACGTATTCGTTTTGCTCTCCAAGCTTCCGTAATTTCAGAGCGTGTGTACATGAACAGCAATTCCATTTATTCTGAGTGAGCCACCGAGAGAACCAGGAGTAAAAAAGCAGTGGCGAGAGGCTGATAAAAGCAGCCTGGTCAGATTAGTGGTTTTAATTCATCAGAACCTGGATGGTGTCTCCAGAAACATGGACTCAGCTCCAGCTCAAACCAGAGCGGATAGGACAGAGAACAACGCAATTTACAAAGAGCTGAGGTTTCCCATGGGGGGTTGTTACCATTTTCCAGCTTCACAGGTGTTTGGGTTTGAAGTAAAACCCAACCAATTTTGTGTTCTGTAATTTTACATCTTAGCCAGGCCTCTCCCAACTCTCTGAAATTAACGGCGTCTTGTGGAGAAAAGTGCTCCTTCTCCGAGCGGTGAGAGCAGTGTCTGCTCCGTGCCAAGGGACGCTGAGCAGAGGCTCCTCTTACACCGGTTGCTGTAACAGCCAAGAGCAGCCAATTTGCCTGATTTGCCCCATTAAGAGGGTCGGAAACGGAAAAAGCCTAGAGGGGTGACATCTGTGGGGAGGAGGGGACAGGAGAGGTGACCCAAACCTGACCAACTGGGGTGTTCCATCCCATCTGCCCCATGCTCAGTGTAAAAGCTGAGGGATCAAAGGGTCAGCTCTCTTTCTCCAACGGCCGATGTCCAAAGAGGACTCTGTTCATCTGCCTTTGATCCCCATCCGCCTGTTCCTGACTCCAGAGCTGGAATCCAGTTCCCATCCATCACTGAGTCTGGGACTTCCCCAGTGCCTGCCGGTGACGGGACTGTCATCCTGGGAGCTCCATAAGGTTTTGAATATATTGTATCTATTTCATTATTTTCTTCTTATTCTTTTTCTATTTTAATATTAATAGTTTAGTTCTAAACTTCTAGATCTCCTTATCTCTTCCTCTCTTTTCGGGGTGGGGGGGAGGGCCATCTGTCAGTCTGGTTTTGGAAAATTCAGCCGAAACCACAGGAACAGGGATGCTACAAGGGTCCAGTCAGTTGGAATACCCGATATCCTCAGCTACTCTGCTGGGACCCCTCCACAGAAAGAGGCTCTGTGGCCAGCACCCGAATCTGCACCAAAAATTGTTTCAACAGTTATAATGGGCTTTTACCTATTAAAGAATAAACCTATTTTTAACAATTTATTTTTTTTCTGAGCATTTTCTTGTGCTGCTCAATGATGAGTAAATCCCCAAAGGCTTAATGAATTAAAGAATACAGCTTCAAACACACAGAATAAAATTTTACTCCTAATAAGCTACTGAATTTGTTTTTAAACCTGTTTCTCCTTTTATTATACAGAACCCTCTAGACTAAGTGGAATATGAAATTGTTTTGGGGCTCCTTGTTTATTTCCAAAGTTTGTTAGGTTCCTGTCTGTCTACCAGATGAACTTGTCGAGTGGCTTTAGCTTCCAGGAGAAAAATCTCAAAGGGCCTTTTTTTTAAGAGCTGCTGTTTAACTCGTGTTTGCCCAGCGGGCTGCAAGTAAATCAATGGGAACAATACGCCACTCACTTTCCCCTTCTGTTATCAGATGCCCTAGTAGAGGGACCAGCTGAACTCTCAGCAGATCACACAGCTCCTTGCTGAAGGCAGGGTTTAAGATACCGTGTAATGACTTGCTGCTACCAAAAGGGAAACTCTCGCCTTAGATACTCCCGTCTCTCTTCCCCGGCATCGCTCCCAGCCACACGACCCACTCTCTTCCTCCTCCTCCTCTGGCTTGTGGTGCTCTCCAGACACCAAAACAGCAGAATATAATTTTTGCTTCTTTACTTTTCTGTGTTAAATCAGCTCACAGAAGGGTCTGAGGAGCATCCCAGCCCATCTGAGGTGTCCGAAGGGGGAAAAGAGGAATTCGGAGTAAATCTACATGGCAGTGGGTGCTCTTAGCTCTGTTCACTGCATCTCACCAACATGGTTTTACTTGGCACCTGAAACAAATAAACCAGCTTCTGGATCAGAAAAGGCTCCACCCTTTCTGGTTCTTCCCCAAAAAAAACGTTTCCCTTTGCACGCATTATAGAATCATAGAATTGTCCAGGCTGGAAGGGACCTCCAAAGGTCATCTAGTCCGACCTCCCCGCAGTCAGCAGGGACACCCCCAACTAGACCAGGTTGCCCAGGGCCTCGTCGAGCCTCACCTTGAATATCTCCAGGGAAGGGGCCTCAACCACCTCCCTGGGCAACCTGTTCCAGTGCTCCACCATCCTCACGGTGAAGAACCTTCTCCTAATCTCCAGTCTAAATCTGTTCCCCTCCAGCTTAAAGCCATTGCCCCTCATCCTGTCACTACAGGCCTTTGTAAACGGGTTCTCCCCAGCCTTCCTGTGGGCTCCCTTCAGGTACTGGAAGGCCGCTATTAGGTCTCCCCAGAGCCTCATCTTCTTCAGGCTGAACAACCCCAGCTCCCTCAGCCTGTCCTCGTAGCAGAGGTGCTCCACCCCCCTGATCATCCTCATGGCCCTCTTCTGGACCCGCTCCGTCAGGTCCATGTCCTTCTTATACTGAGGGCTCCAGACCTGCACACAATACTCCAGGTGAGGTCTCACCAGAGCAGAGCACTCCTAATTAAGTTTTTTCGTCTCATCAACCCAGCAGGGAAAAAACACAAAATGCATTTTTTAATTGCTTTTGGTGCTGATTTAGCAAGTTGAATCACCCAGTATGTAACGAAGAGCCAGCGAGCTCCAGGAACAGAGCCCAGAGCCTGGTAAGGGGGGCTGGGGTCAGGGAGATGACGGAAAGGAGACGGATTCCCCTTTGCAGTGTCTGTGCCTGGTGCTTTGGATCAAGCCATTTTGTTAAACCGTACCCTGAGTTACACCATCAGTGGATGCTGCAAGCCTTGCCTAGTTAACGTAAGCTCATTAAACAAGTGATGTCTTTCTCACCCTGTTTCCCAGGACATACGGAGGCGCCATCCTGTACTCGGCAGCGGTGGGGGCTGCACCTCGAGTGCTGTGTTCAGTTTAGGGCCCCTCAGGACAAGAAAGACATTAAGATTCTGGAGCAAGTCCAGAGAAGGGCACTGAAGCTGGTGAGGGGTCTTAAGAGAAGTGGCTGAGGGAACTGGGGTTATTTAACCTGGAGGAGGCTGAGGGGAGACCTTATTGCTCTCTACAAGTACCTGAAAAAGAGGTGGGGCTTGGTCTCTTCTCCTGAGTAACAGGCAATAGGACATGAGGAAATGGCCTCAAGCTGCACCAGGGGAGGTTTAGATTGGATATTAGGAAAAATTTCTTCATTAAAAGGGTTATTAAGCATTGGAACAGGCTGCCCAGGGAAGTGCTGGGATCATCATCCCTGAAGGTATTTAAAAGACAGGTAGACGTGGTGCTCAAGGACATGTTTAGTGATGGCCTTGTCAGTGCTAGGTTGATGGTTGGACTCAATGATCATAAGTGTCCCCTCCAACCCAGACAATTCCCTGGCTCTATGATTCTATTCCACCAGGTACTTTCTAAAGAAGCCCCCCTCACGTAGAACAGCTTGAAGCCTTACACGGCGGGTGCTTGCAGAAGATCAAATAAACGCGTTGTGCTTTTCTTCCTGAAGATGATGACGCCAACACATAAACCACGTTTTCAGGTGGAAATCACCTACTGGGCGGTTTCGTACCCAGAACACTCTCCATAAAAATCGCTCCAGCTGCTCACTCCGGAGCGCTCTCCCCACCCCGAAGAGGAGGCCCATGAGGAGGAAAGGCCGCAGCGGCCCGCAGCCCCGCCGTGAGGCCCGCAGCCCCGCCGTGAGGCCCGCAGCCCCGCCGTGAGGCCCGCAGCCCCGCCGTGAGGCCCGCAGCCCCGCCGTGAGGCCCGCAGCCCCGCCGTGAGGCCCGCAGCCCCGCCGTGAGGCCCGCAGCCCCGCCGTGAGGCCCGCAGCCCCGCCGTGAGGCCCGCAGCCCCGCCGTGAGGCCCGCAGCCCCGCCGTGAGGCCCGCAGCCCCGCCGTGAGGCCCGCAGCCCCGCCGTGAGGCCCGCAGCCCCGCCGTGAGGCCCGCAGCCCCGCCGTGAGGCCCGCAGCCCCGCCGTGAGGCCCGCAGCCCCGCCGTGAGGCCCGCAGCCCCGCCGTGAGGCCCGCAGCCCCGCCGTGAGGCCCGCAGCCCCGCCGTGAGGCCCGCAGCCCCGCCGTGAGGCCCGCAGCCCCGCCGTGAGGCCCGCAGCCCCGCCGTGAGGCCCGCAGCCCCGCCGTGAGGCCCGCAGCCCCGCCGTGAGGCCCGCAGCCCCGCCGTGAGGCCCGCAGCCCCGCCGTGAGGCCCGCAGCCCCGCCGTGAGGCCCGCAGCCCCGCCGTGAGGCCCGCAGCCCCGCCGTGAGGCCCGCAGCCCCGCCGTGAGGCCCGCAGCCCCGCCGTGAGGCCCGCAGCCCCGCCGTGAGGCCCGCAGCCCCGCCGTGAGGCCCGCAGCCCCGCCGTGAGGCCCGCAGCCCCGCCGTGAGGCCCGCAGCCCCGCCGTGAGGCCCGCAGCCCCGCCGTGAGGCCCGCAGCCCCGCCGTGAGGCCCGCAGCCCCGCCGTGAGGCCCGCAGCCCCGCCGTGAGGCCCGCAGCCCCGCCGTGAGGCCCGCAGCCCCGCCGTGAGGCCCGCAGCCCCGCCGTGAGGCCCGCAGCCCCGCCGTGAGGCCCGCAGCCCCGCCGTGAGGCCCGCAGCCCCGCCGTGAGGCCCGCAGCCCCGCCGTGAGGCCCGCAGCCCCGCCGTGAGGCCCGCAGCCCCGCCGTGAGGCCCGCAGCCCCGCCGTGAGGCCCGCAGCCCCGCCGTGAGGCCCGCAGCCCCGCCGTGAGGCCCGCAGCCCCGCCGTGAGGCCCGCAGCCCCGCCGTGAGGCCCGCAGCCCCGCCGTGAGGCCCGCAGCCCCGCCGTGAGGCCCGCAGCCCCGCCGTGAGGCCCGCAGCCCCGCCGTGAGGCCCGCAGCCCCGCCGTGAGGCCCGCAGCCCCGCCGTGAGGCCCGCAGCCCCGCCGTGAGGCCCGCAGCCCCGCCGTGAGGCCCGCAGCCCCGCCGTGAGGCCCGCAGCCCCGCCGTGAGGCCCGCAGCCCCGCCGTGAGGCCCGCAGCCCCGCCGTGAGGCCCGCAGCCCCGCCGTGAGGCCCGCAGCCCCGCCGTGAGGCCCGCAGCCCCGCCGTGAGGCCCGCAGCCCCGCCGTGAGGCCCGCAGCCCCGCCGTGAGGCCCGCAGCCCCGCCGTGAGGCCCGCAGCCCCGCCGTGAGGCCCGCAGCCCCGCCGTGAGGCCCGCAGCCCCGCCGTGAGGCCCGCAGCCCCGCCGTGAGGCCCGCAGCCCCGCCGTGAGGCCCGCAGCCCCGCCGTGAGGCCCGCAGCCCCGCCGTGAGGCCCGCAGCCCCGCCGTGAGGCCCGCAGCCCCGCCGTGAGGCCCGCAGCCCCGCCGTGAGGCCCGCAGCCCCGCCGTGAGGCCCGCAGCCCCGCCGTGAGGCCCGCAGCCCCGCCGTGAGGCCCGCAGCCCCGCCGTGAGGCCCGCAGCCCCGCCGTGAGGCCCGCAGCCCCGCCGTGAGGCCCGCAGCCCCGCCGTGAGGCCCGCAGCCCCGCCGTGAGGCCCGCAGCCCCGCCGTGAGGCCCGCAGCCCCGCCGTGAGGCCCGCAGCCCCGCCGTGAGGCCCGCAGCCCCGCCGTGAGGCCCGCAGCCCCGCCGTGAGGCCCGCAGCCCCGCCGTGAGGCCCGCAGCCCCGCCGTGAGGCCCGCAGCCCCGCCGTGAGGCCCGCAGCCCCGCCGTGAGGCCCGCAGCCCCGCCGTGAGGCCCGCAGCCCCGCCGTGAGGCCCGCAGCCCCGCCGTGAGGCCCGCAGCCCCGCCGTGAGGCCCGCAGCCCCGCCGTGAGGCCCGCAGCCCCGCCGTGAGGCCCGCAGCCCCGCCGTGAGGCCCGCAGCCCCGCCGTGAGGCCCGCAGCCCCGCCGTGAGGCCCGCAGCCCCGCCGTGAGGCCCGCAGCCCCGCCGTGAGGCCCGCAGCCCCGCCGTGAGGCCCGCAGCCCCGCCGTGAGGCCCGCAGCCCCGCCGTGAGGCCCGCAGCCCCGCCGTGAGGCCCGCAGCCCCGCCGTGAGGCCCGCAGCCCCGCCGTGAGGCCCGCAGCCCCGCCGTGAGGCCCGCAGCCCCGCCGTGAGGCCCGCAGCCCCGCCGTGAGGCCCGCAGCCCCGCCGTGAGGCCCGCAGCCCCGCCGTGAGGCCCGCAGCCCCGCCGTGAGGCCCGCAGCCCCGCCGTGAGGCCCGCAGCCCCGCCGTGAGGCCCGCAGCCCCGCCGTGAGGCCCGCAGCCCCGCCGTGAGGCCCGCAGCCCCGCCGTGAGGCCCGCAGCCCCGCCGTGAGGCCCGCAGCCCCGCCGTGAGGCCCGCAGCCCCGCCGTGAGGCCCGCAGCCCCGCCGTGAGGCCCGCAGCCCCGCCGTGAGGCCCGCAGCCCCGCCGTGAGGCCCGCAGCCCCGCCGTGAGGCCCGCAGCCCCGCCGTGAGGCCCGCAGCCCCGCCGTGAGGCCCGCAGCCCCGCCGTGAGGCCCGCAGCCCCGCCGTGAGGCCCGCAGCCCCGCCGTGAGGCCCGCAGCCCCGCCGTGAGGCCCGCAGCCCCGCCGTGAGGCCCGCAGCCCCGCCGTGAGGCCCGCAGCCCCGCCGTGAGGCCCGCAGCCCCGCCGTGAGGCCCGCAGCCCCGCCGTGAGGCCCGCAGCCCCGCCGTGAGGCCCGCAGCCCCGCCGTGAGGCCCGCAGCCCCGCCGTGAGGCCCGCAGCCCCGCCGTGAGGCCCGCAGCCCCGCCGTGAGGCCCGCAGCCCCGCCGTGAGGCCCGCAGCCCCGCCGTGAGGCCCGCAGCCCCGCCGTGAGGCCCGCAGCCCCGCCGTGAGGCCCGCAGCCCCGCCGTGAGGCCCGCAGCCCCGCCGTGAGGCCCGCAGCCCCGCCGTGAGGCCCGCAGCCCCGCCGTGAGGCCCGCAGCCCCGCCGTGAGGCCCGCAGCCCCGCCGTGAGGCCCGCAGCCCCGCCGTGAGGCCCGCAGCCCCGCCGTGAGGCCCGCAGCCCCGCCGTGAGGCCCGCAGCCCCGCCGTGAGGCCCGCAGCCCCGCCGTGAGGCCCGCAGCCCCGCCGTGAGGCCCGCAGCCCCGCCGTGAGGCCCGCAGCCCCGCCGTGAGGCCCGCAGCCCCGCCGTGAGGCCCGCAGCCCCGCCGTGAGGCCCGCAGCCCCGCCGTGAGGCCCGCAGCCCCGCCGTGAGGCCCGCAGCCCCGCCGTGAGGCCCGCAGCCCCGCCGTGAGGCCCGCAGCCCCGCCGTGAGGCCCGCAGCCCCGCCGTGAGGCCCGCAGCCCCGCCGTGAGGCCCGCAGCCCCGCCGTGAGGCCCGCAGCCCCGCCGTGAGGCCCGCAGCCCCGCCGTGAGGCCCGCAGCCCCGCCGTGAGGCCCGCAGCCCCGCCGTGAGGCCCGCAGCCCCGCCGTGAGGCCCGCAGCCCCGCCGTGAGGCCCGCAGCCCCGCCGTGAGGCCCGCAGCCCCGCCGTGAGGCCCGCAGCCCCGCCGTGAGGCCCGCAGCCCCGCCGTGAGGCCCGCAGCCCCGCCGTGAGGCCCGCAGCCCCGCCGTGAGGCCCGCAGCCCCGCCGTGAGGCCCGCAGCCCCGCCGTGAGGCCCGCAGCCCCGCCGTGAGGCCCGCAGCCCCGCCGTGAGGCCCGCAGCCCCGCCGTGAGGCCCGCAGCCCCGCCGTGAGGCCCGCAGCCCCGCCGTGAGGCCCGCAGCCCCGCCGTGAGGCCCGCAGCCCCGCCGTGAGGCCCGCAGCCCCGCCGTGAGGCCCGCAGCCCCGCCGTGAGGCCCGCAGCCCCGCCGTGAGGCCCGCAGCCCCGCCGTGAGGCCCGCAGCCCCGCCGTGAGGCCCGCAGCCCCGCCGTGAGGCCCGCAGCCCCGCCGTGAGGCCCGCAGCCCCGCCGTGAGGCCCGCAGCCCCGCCGTGAGGCCCGCAGCCCCGCCGTGAGGCCCGCAGCCCCGCCGTGAGGCCCGCAGCCCCGCCGTGAGGCCCGCAGCCCCGCCGTGAGGCCCGCAGCCCCGCCGTGAGGCCCGCAGCCCCGCCGTGAGGCCCGCAGCCCCGCCGTGAGGCCCGCAGCCCCGCCGTGAGGCCCGCAGCCCCGCCGTGAGGCCCGCAGCCCCGCCGTGAGGCCCGCAGCCCCGCCGTGAGGCCCGCAGCCCCGCCGTGAGGCCCGCAGCCCCGCCGTGAGGCCCGCAGCCCCGCCGTGAGGCCCGCAGCCCCGCCGTGAGGCCCGCAGCCCCGCCGTGAGGCCCGCAGCCCCGCCGTGAGGCCCGCAGCCCCGCCGTGAGGCCCGCAGCCCCGCCGTGAGGCCCGCAGCCCCGCCGTGAGGCCCGCAGCCCCGCCGTGAGGCCCGCAGCCCCGCCGTGAGGCCCGCAGCCCCGCCGTGAGGCCCGCAGCCCCGCCGTGAGGCCCGCAGCCCCGCCGTGAGGCCCGCAGCCCCGCCGTGAGGCCCGCAGCCCCGCCGTGAGGCCCGCAGCCCCGCCGTGAGGCCCGCAGCCCCGCCGTGAGGCCCGCAGCCCCGCCGTGAGGCCCGCAGCCCCGCCGTGAGGCCCGCAGCCCCGCCGTGAGGCCCGCAGCCCCGCCGTGAGGCCCGCAGCCCCGCCGTGAGGCCCGCAGCCCCGCCGTGAGGCCCGCAGCCCCGCCGTGAGGCCCGCAGCCCCGCCGTGAGGCCCGCAGCCCCGCCGTGAGGCCCGCAGCCCCGCCGTGAGGCCCGCAGCCCCGCCGTGAGGCCCGCAGCCCCGCCGTGAGGCCCGCAGCCCCGCCGTGAGGCCCGCAGCCCCGCCGTGAGGCCCGCAGCCCCGCCGTGAGGCCCGCAGCCCCGCCGTGAGGCCCGCAGCCCCGCCGTGAGGCCCGCAGCCCCGCCGTGAGGCCCGCAGCCCCGCCGTGAGGCCCGCAGCCCCGCCGTGAGGCCCGCAGCCCCGCCGTGAGGCCCGCAGCCCCGCCGTGAGGCCCGCAGCCCCGCCGTGAGGCCCGCAGCCCCGCCGTGAGGCCCGCAGCCCCGCCGTGAGGCCCGCAGCCCCGCCGTGAGGCCCGCAGCCCCGCCGTGAGGCCCGCAGCCCCGCCGTGAGGCCCGCAGCCCCGCCGTGAGGCCCGCAGCCCCGCCGTGAGGCCCGCAGCCCCGCCGTGAGGCCCGCAGCCCCGCCGTGAGGCCCGCAGCCCCGCCGTGAGGCCCGCAGCCCCGCCGTGAGGCCCGCAGCCCCGCCGTGAGGCCCGCAGCCCCGCCGTGAGGCCCGCAGCCCCGCCGTGAGGCCCGCAGCCCCGCCGTGAGGCCCGCAGCCCCGCCGTGAGGCCCGCAGCCCCGCCGTGAGGCCCGCAGCCCCGCCGTGAGGCCCGCAGCCCCGCCGTGAGGCCCGCAGCCCCGCCGTGAGGCCCGCAGCCCCGCCGTGAGGCCCGCAGCCCCGCCGTGAGGCCCGCAGCCCCGCCGTGAGGCCCGCAGCCCCGCCGTGAGGCCCGCAGCCCCGCCGTGAGGCCCGCAGCCCCGCCGTGAGGCCCGCAGCCCCGCCGTGAGGCCCGCAGCCCCGCCGTGAGGCCCGCAGCCCCGCCGTGAGGCCCGCAGCCCCGCCGTGAGGCCCGCAGCCCCGCCGTGAGGCCCGCAGCCCCGCCGTGAGGCCCGCAGCCCCGCCGTGAGGCCCGCAGCCCCGCCGTGAGGCCCGCAGCCCCGCCGTGAGGCCCGCAGCCCCGCCGTGAGGCCCGCAGCCCCGCCGTGAGGCCCGCAGCCCCGCCGTGAGGCCCGCAGCCCCGCCGTGAGGCCCGCAGCCCCGCCGTGAGGCCCGCAGCCCCGCCGTGAGGCCCGCAGCCCCGCCGTGAGGCCCGCAGCCCCGCCGTGAGGCCCGCAGCCCCGCCGTGAGGCCCGCAGCCCCGCCGTGAGGCCCGCAGCCCCGCCGTGAGGCCCGCAGCCCCGCCGTGAGGCCCGCAGCCCCGCCGTGAGGCCCGCAGCCCCGCCGTGAGGCCCGCAGCCCCGCCGTGAGGCCCGCAGCCCCGCCGTGAGGCCCGCAGCCCCGCCGTGAGGCCCGCAGCCCCGCCGTGAGGCCCGCAGCCCCGCCGTGAGGCCCGCAGCCCCGCCGTGAGGCCCGCAGCCCCGCCGTGAGGCCCGCAGCCCCGCCGTGAGGCCCGCAGCCCCGCCGTGAGGCCCGCAGCCCCGCCGTGAGGCCCGCAGCCCCGCCGTGAGGCCCGCAGCCCCGCCGTGAGGCCCGCAGCCCCGCCGTGAGGCCCGCAGCCCCGCCGTGAGGCCCGCAGCCCCGCCGTGAGGCCCGCAGCCCCGCCGTGAGGCCCGCAGCCCCGCCGTGAGGCCCGCAGCCCCGCCGTGAGGCCCGCAGCCCCGCCGTGAGGCCCGCAGCCCCGCCGTGAGGCCCGCAGCCCCGCCGTGAGGCCCGCAGCCCCGCCGTGAGGCCCGCAGCCCCGCCGTGAGGCCCGCAGCCCCGCCGTGAGGCCCGCAGCCCCGCCGTGAGGCCCGCAGCCCCGCCGTGAGGCCCGCAGCCCCGCCGTGAGGCCCGCAGCCCCGCCGTGAGGCCCGCAGCCCCGCCGTGAGGCCCGCAGCCCCGCCGTGAGGCCCGCAGCCCCGCCGTGAGGCCCGCAGCCCCGCCGTGAGGCCCGCAGCCCCGCCGTGAGGCCCGCAGCCCCGCCGTGAGGCCCGCAGCCCCGCCGTGAGGCCCGCAGCCCCGCCGTGAGGCCCGCAGCCCCGCCGTGAGGCCCGCAGCCCCGCCGTGAGGCCCGCAGCCCCGCCGTGAGGCCCGCAGCCCCGCCGTGAGGCCCGCAGCCCCGCCGTGAGGCCCGCAGCCCCGCCGTGAGGCCCGCAGCCCCGCCGTGAGGCCCGCAGCCCCGCCGTGAGGCCCGCAGCCCCGCCGTGAGGCCCGCAGCCCCGCCGTGAGGCCCGCAGCCCCGCCGTGAGGCCCGCAGCCCCGCCGTGAGGCCCGCAGCCCCGCCGTGAGGCCCGCAGCCCCGCCGTGAGGCCCGCAGCCCCGCCGTGAGGCCCGCAGCCCCGCCGTGAGGCCCGCAGCCCCGCCGTGAGGCCCGCAGCCCCGCCGTGAGGCCCGCAGCCCCGCCGTGAGGCCCGCAGCCCCGCCGTGAGGCCCGCAGCCCCGCCGTGAGGCCCGCAGCCCCGCCGTGAGGCCCGCAGCCCCGCCGTGAGGCCCGCAGCCCCGCCGTGAGGCCCGCAGCCCCGCCGTGAGGCCCGCAGCCCCGCCGTGAGGCCCGCAGCCCCGCCGTGAGGCCCGCAGCCCCGCCGTGAGGCCCGCAGCCCCGCCGTGAGGCCCGCAGCCCCGCCGTGAGGCCCGCAGCCCCGCCGTGAGGCCCGCAGCCCCGCCGTGAGGCCCGCAGCCCCGCCGTGAGGCCCGCAGCCCCGCCGTGAGGCCCGCAGCCCCGCCGTGAGGCCCGCAGCCCCGCCGTGAGGCCCGCAGCCCCGCCGTGAGGCCCGCAGCCCCGCCGTGAGGCCCGCAGCCCCGCCGTGAGGCCCGCAGCCCCGCCGTGAGGCCCGCAGCCCCGCCGTGAGGCCCGCAGCCCCGCCGTGAGGCCCGCAGCCCCGCCGTGAGGCCCGCAGCCCCGCCGTGAGGCCCGCAGCCCCGCCGTGAGGCCCGCAGCCCCGCCGTGAGGCCCGCAGCCCCGCCGTGAGGCCCGCAGCCCCGCCGTGAGGCCCGCAGCCCCGCCGTGAGGCCCGCAGCCCCGCCGTGAGGCCCGCAGCCCCGCCGTGAGGCCCGCAGCCCCGCCGTGAGGCCCGCAGCCCCGCCGTGAGGCCCGCAGCCCCGCCGTGAGGCCCGCAGCCCCGCCGTGAGGCCCGCAGCCCCGCCGTGAGGCCCGCAGCCCCGCCGTGAGGCCCGCAGCCCCGCCGTGAGGCCCGCAGCCCCGCCGTGAGGCCCGCAGCCCCGCCGTGAGGCCCGCAGCCCCGCCGTGAGGCCCGCAGCCCCGCCGTGAGGCCCGCAGCCCCGCCGTGAGGCCCGCAGCCCCGCCGTGAGGCCCGCAGCCCCGCCGTGAGGCCCGCAGCCCCGCCGTGAGGCCCGCAGCCCCGCCGTGAGGCCCGCAGCCCCGCCGTGAGGCCCGCAGCCCCGCCGTGAGGCCCGCAGCCCCGCCGTGAGGCCCGCAGCCCCGCCGTGAGGCCCGCAGCCCCGCCGTGAGGCCCGCAGCCCCGCCGTGAGGCCCGCAGCCCCGCCGTGAGGCCCGCAGCCCCGCCGTGAGGCCCGCAGCCCCGCCGTGAGGCCCGCAGCCCCGCCGTGAGGCCCGCAGCCCCGCCGTGAGGCCCGCAGCCCCGCCGTGAGGCCCGCAGCCCCGCCGTGAGGCCCGCAGCCCCGCCGTGAGGCCCGCAGCCCCGCCGTGAGGCCCGCAGCCCCGCCGTGAGGCCCGCAGCCCCGCCGTGAGGCCCGCAGCCCCGCCGTGAGGCCCGCAGCCCCGCCGTGAGGCCCGCAGCCCCGCCGTGAGGCCCGCAGCCCCGCCGTGAGGCCCGCAGCCCCGCCGTGAGGCCCGCAGCCCCGCCGTGAGGCCCGCAGCCCCGCCGTGAGGCCCGCAGCCCCGCCGTGAGGCCCGCAGCCCCGCCGTGAGGCCCGCAGCCCCGCCGTGAGGCCCGCAGCCCCGCCGTGAGGCCCGCAGCCCCGCCGTGAGGCCCGCAGCCCCGCCGTGAGGCCCGCAGCCCCGCCGTGAGGCCCGCAGCCCCGCCGTGAGGCCCGCAGCCCCGCCGTGAGGCCCGCAGCCCCGCCGTGAGGCCCGCAGCCCCGCCGTGAGGCCCGCAGCCCCGCCGTGAGGCCCGCAGCCCCGCCGTGAGGCCCGCAGCCCCGCCGTGAGGCCCGCAGCCCCGCCGTGAGGCCCGCAGCCCCGCCGTGAGGCCCGCAGCCCCGCCGTGAGGCCCGCAGCCCCGCCGTGAGGCCCGCAGCCCCGCCGTGAGGCCCGCAGCCCCGCCGTGAGGCCCGCAGCCCCGCCGTGAGGCCCGCAGCCCCGCCGTGAGGCCCGCAGCCCCGCCGTGAGGCCCGCAGCCCCGCCGTGAGGCCCGCAGCCCCGCCGTGAGGCCCGCAGCCCCGCCGTGAGGCCCGCAGCCCCGCCGTGAGGCCCGCAGCCCCGCCGTGAGGCCCGCAGCCCCGCCGTGAGGCCCGCAGCCCCGCCGTGAGGCCCGCAGCCCCGCCGTGAGGCCCGCAGCCCCGCCGTGAGGCCCGCAGCCCCGCCGTGAGGCCCGCAGCCCCGCCGTGAGGCCCGCAGCCCCGCCGTGAGGCCCGCAGCCCCGCCGTGAGGCCCGCAGCCCCGCCGTGAGGCCCGCAGCCCCGCCGTGAGGCCCGCAGCCCCGCCGTGAGGCCCGCAGCCCCGCCGTGAGGCCCGCAGCCCCGCCGTGAGGCCCGCAGCCCCGCCGTGAGGCCCGCAGCCCCGCCGTGAGGCCCGCAGCCCCGCCGTGAGGCCCGCAGCCCCGCCGTGAGGCCCGCAGCCCCGCCGTGAGGCCCGCAGCCCCGCCGTGAGGCCCGCAGCCCCGCCGTGAGGCCCGCAGCCCCGCCGTGAGGCCCGCAGCCCCGCCGTGAGGCCCGCAGCCCCGCCGTGAGGCCCGCAGCCCCGCCGTGAGGCCCGCAGCCCCGCCGTGAGGCCCGCAGCCCCGCCGTGAGGCCCGCAGCCCCGCCGTGAGGCCCGCAGCCCCGCCGTGAGGCCCGCAGCCCCGCCGTGAGGCCCGCAGCCCCGCCGTGAGGCCCGCAGCCCCGCCGTGAGGCCCGCAGCCCCGCCGTGAGGCCCGCAGCCCCGCCGTGAGGCCCGCAGCCCCGCCGTGAGGCCCGCAGCCCCGCCGTGAGGCCCGCAGCCCCGCCGTGAGGCCCGCAGCCCCGCCGTGAGGCCCGCAGCCCCGCCGTGAGGCCCGCAGCCCCGCCGTGAGGCCCGCAGCCCCGCCGTGAGGCCCGCAGCCCCGCCGTGAGGCCCGCAGCCCCGCCGTGAGGCCCGCAGCCCCGCCGTGAGGCCCGCAGCCCCGCCGTGAGGCCCGCAGCCCCGCCGTGAGGCCCGCAGCCCCGCCGTGAGGCCCGCAGCCCCGCCGTGAGGCCCGCAGCCCCGCCGTGAGGCCCGCAGCCCCGCCGTGAGGCCCGCAGCCCCGCCGTGAGGCCCGCAGCCCCGCCGTGAGGCCCGCAGCCCCGCCGTGAGGCCCGCAGCCCCGCCGTGAGGCCCGCAGCCCCGCCGTGAGGCCCGCAGCCCCGCCGTGAGGCCCGCAGCCCCGCCGTGAGGCCCGCAGCCCCGCCGTGAGGCCCGCAGCCCCGCCGTGAGGCCCGCAGCCCCGCCGTGAGGCCCGCAGCCCCGCCGTGAGGCCCGCAGCCCCGCCGTGAGGCCCGCAGCCCCGCCGTGAGGCCCGCAGCCCCGCCGTGAGGCCCGCAGCCCCGCCGTGAGGCCCGCAGCCCCGCCGTGAGGCCCGCAGCCCCGCCGTGAGGCCCGCAGCCCCGCCGTGAGGCCCGCAGCCCCGCCGTGAGGCCCGCAGCCCCGCCGTGAGGCCCGCAGCCCCGCCGTGAGGCCCGCAGCCCCGCCGTGAGGCCCGCAGCCCCGCCGTGAGGCCCGCAGCCCCGCCGTGAGGCCCGCAGCCCCGCCGTGAGGCCCGCAGCCCCGCCGTGAGGCCCGCAGCCCCGCCGTGAGGCCCGCAGCCCCGCCGTGAGGCCCGCAGCCCCGCCGTGAGGCCCGCAGCCCCGCCGTGAGGCCCGCAGCCCCGCCGTGAGGCCCGCAGCCCCGCCGTGAGGCCCGCAGCCCCGCCGTGAGGCCCGCAGCCCCGCCGTGAGGCCCGCAGCCCCGCCGTGAGGCCCGCAGCCCCGCCGTGAGGCCCGCAGCCCCGCCGTGAGGCCCGCAGCCCCGCCGTGAGGCCCGCAGCCCCGCCGTGAGGCCCGCAGCCCCGCCGTGAGGCCCGCAGCCCCGCCGTGAGGCCCGCAGCCCCGCCGTGAGGCCCGCAGCCCCGCCGTGAGGCCCGCAGCCCCGCCGTGAGGCCCGCAGCCCCGCCGTGAGGCCCGCAGCCCCGCCGTGAGGCCCGCAGCCCCGCCGTGAGGCCCGCAGCCCCGCCGTGAGGCCCGCAGCCCCGCCGTGAGGCCCGCAGCCCCGCCGTGAGGCCCGCAGCCCCGCCGTGAGGCCCGCAGCCCCGCCGTGAGGCCCGCAGCCCCGCCGTGAGGCCCGCAGCCCCGCCGTGAGGCCCGCAGCCCCGCCGTGAGGCCCGCAGCCCCGCCGTGAGGCCCGCAGCCCCGCCGTGAGGCCCGCAGCCCCGCCGTGAGGCCCGCAGCCCCGCCGTGAGGCCCGCAGCCCCGCCGTGAGGCCCGCAGCCCCGCCGTGAGGCCCGCAGCCCCGCCGTGAGGCCCGCAGCCCCGCCGTGAGGCCCGCAGCCCCGCCGTGAGGCCCGCAGCCCCGCCGTGAGGCCCGCAGCCCCGCCGTGAGGCCCGCAGCCCCGCCGTGAGGCCCGCAGCCCCGCCGTGAGGCCCGCAGCCCCGCCGTGAGGCCCGCAGCCCCGCCGTGAGGCCCGCAGCCCCGCCGTGAGGCCCGCAGCCCCGCCGTGAGGCCCGCAGCCCCGCCGTGAGGCCCGCAGCCCCGCCGTGAGGCCCGCAGCCCCGCCGTGAGGCCCGCAGCCCCGCCGTGAGGCCCGCAGCCCCGCCGTGAGGCCCGCAGCCCCGCCGTGAGGCCCGCAGCCCCGCCGTGAGGCCCGCAGCCCCGCCGTGAGGCCCGCAGCCCCGCCGTGAGGCCCGCAGCCCCGCCGTGAGGCCCGCAGCCCCGCCGTGAGGCCCGCAGCCCCGCCGTGAGGCCCGCAGCCCCGCCGTGAGGCCCGCAGCCCCGCCGTGAGGCCCGCAGCCCCGCCGTGAGGCCCGCAGCCCCGCCGTGAGGCCCGCAGCCCCGCCGTGAGGCCCGCAGCCCCGCCGTGAGGCCCGCAGCCCCGCCGTGAGGCCCGCAGCCCCGCCGTGAGGCCCGCAGCCCCGCCGTGAGGCCCGCAGCCCCGCCGTGAGGCCCGCAGCCCCGCCGTGAGGCCCGCAGCCCCGCCGTGAGGCCCGCAGCCCCGCCGTGAGGCCCGCAGCCCCGCCGTGAGGCCCGCAGCCCCGCCGTGAGGCCCGCAGCCCCGCCGTGAGGCCCGCAGCCCCGCCGTGAGGCCCGCAGCCCCGCCGTGAGGCCCGCAGCCCCGCCGTGAGGCCCGCAGCCCCGCCGTGAGGCCCGCAGCCCCGCCGTGAGGCCCGCAGCCCCGCCGTGAGGCCCGCAGCCCCGCCGTGAGGCCCGCAGCCCCGCCGTGAGGCCCGCAGCCCCGCCGTGAGGCCCGCAGCCCCGCCGTGAGGCCCGCAGCCCCGCCGTGAGGCCCGCAGCCCCGCCGTGAGGCCCGCAGCCCCGCCGTGAGGCCCGCAGCCCCGCCGTGAGGCCCGCAGCCCCGCCGTGAGGCCCGCAGCCCCGCCGTGAGGCCCGCAGCCCCGCCGTGAGGCCCGCAGCCCCGCCGTGAGGCCCGCAGCCCCGCCGTGAGGCCCGCAGCCCCGCCGTGAGGCCCGCAGCCCCGCCGTGAGGCCCGCAGCCCCGCCGTGAGGCCCGCAGCCCCGCCGTGAGGCCCGCAGCCCCGCCGTGAGGCCCGCAGCCCCGCCGTGAGGCCCGCAGCCCCGCCGTGAGGCCCGCAGCCCCGCCGTGAGGCCCGCAGCCCCGCCGTGAGGCCCGCAGCCCCGCCGTGAGGCCCGCAGCCCCGCCGTGAGGCCCGCAGCCCCGCCGTGAGGCCCGCAGCCCCGCCGTGAGGCCCGCAGCCCCGCCGTGAGGCCCGCAGCCCCGCCGTGAGGCCCGCAGCCCCGCCGTGAGGCCCGCAGCCCCGCCGTGAGGCCCGCAGCCCCGCCGTGAGGCCCGCAGCCCCGCCGTGAGGCCCGCAGCCCCGCCGTGAGGCCCGCAGCCCCGCCGTGAGGCCCGCAGCCCCGCCGTGAGGCCCGCAGCCCCGCCGTGAGGCCCGCAGCCCCGCCGTGAGGCCCGCAGCCCCGCCGTGAGGCCCGCAGCCCCGCCGTGAGGCCCGCAGCCCCGCCGTGAGGCCCGCAGCCCCGCCGTGAGGCCCGCAGCCCCGCCGTGAGGCCCGCAGCCCCGCCGTGAGGCCCGCAGCCCCGCCGTGAGGCCCGCAGCCCCGCCGTGAGGCCCGCAGCCCCGCCGTGAGGCCCGCAGCCCCGCCGTGAGGCCCGCAGCCCCGCCGTGAGGCCCGCAGCCCCGCCGTGAGGCCCGCAGCCCCGCCGTGAGGCCCGCAGCCCCGCCGTGAGGCCCGCAGCCCCGCCGTGAGGCCCGCAGCCCCGCCGTGAGGCCCGCAGCCCCGCCGTGAGGCCCGCAGCCCCGCCGTGAGGCCCGCAGCCCCGCCGTGAGGCCCGCAGCCCCGCCGTGAGGCCCGCAGCCCCGCCGTGAGGCCCGCAGCCCCGCCGTGAGGCCCGCAGCCCCGCCGTGAGGCCCGCAGCCCCGCCGTGAGGCCCGCAGCCCCGCCGTGAGGCCCGCAGCCCCGCCGTGAGGCCCGCAGCCCCGCCGTGAGGCCCGCAGCCCCGCCGTGAGGCCCGCAGCCCCGCCGTGAGGCCCGCAGCCCCGCCGTGAGGCCCGCAGCCCCGCCGTGAGGCCCGCAGCCCCGCCGTGAGGCCCGCAGCCCCGCCGTGAGGCCCGCAGCCCCGCCGTGAGGCCCGCAGCCCCGCCGTGAGGCCCGCAGCCCCGCCGTGAGGCCCGCAGCCCCGCCGTGAGGCCCGCAGCCCCGCCGTGAGGCCCGCAGCCCCGCCGTGAGGCCCGCAGCCCCGCCGTGAGGCCCGCAGCCCCGCCGTGAGGCCCGCAGCCCCGCCGTGAGGCCCGCAGCCCCGCCGTGAGGCCCGCAGCCCCGCCGTGAGGCCCGCAGCCCCGCCGTGAGGCCCGCAGCCCCGCCGTGAGGCCCGCAGCCCCGCCGTGAGGCCCGCAGCCCCGCCGTGAGGCCCGCAGCCCCGCCGTGAGGCCCGCAGCCCCGCCGTGAGGCCCGCAGCCCCGCCGTGAGGCCCGCAGCCCCGCCGTGAGGCCCGCAGCCCCGCCGTGAGGCCCGCAGCCCCGCCGTGAGGCCCGCAGCCCCGCCGTGAGGCCCGCAGCCCCGCCGTGAGGCCCGCAGCCCCGCCGTGAGGCCCGCAGCCCCGCCGTGAGGCCCGCAGCCCCGCCGTGAGGCCCGCAGCCCCGCCGTGAGGCCCGCAGCCCCGCCGTGAGGCCCGCAGCCCCGCCGTGAGGCCCGCAGCCCCGCCGTGAGGCCCGCAGCCCCGCCGTGAGGCCCGCAGCCCCGCCGTGAGGCCCGCAGCCCCGCCGTGAGGCCCGCAGCCCCGCCGTGAGGCCCGCAGCCCCGCCGTGAGGCCCGCAGCCCCGCCGTGAGGCCCGCAGCCCCGCCGTGAGGCCCGCAGCCCCGCCGTGAGGCCCGCAGCCCCGCCGTGAGGCCCGCAGCCCCGCCGTGAGGCCCGCAGCCCCGCCGTGAGGCCCGCAGCCCCGCCGTGAGGCCCGCAGCCCCGCCGTGAGGCCCGCAGCCCCGCCGTGAGGCCCGCAGCCCCGCCGTGAGGCCCGCAGCCCCGCCGTGAGGCCCGCAGCCCCGCCGTGAGGCCCGCAGCCCCGCCGTGAGGCCCGCAGCCCCGCCGTGAGGCCCGCAGCCCCGCCGTGAGGCCCGCAGCCCCGCCGTGAGGCCCGCAGCCCCGCCGTGAGGCCCGCAGCCCCGCCGTGAGGCCCGCAGCCCCGCCGTGAGGCCCGCAGCCCCGCCGTGAGGCCCGCAGCCCCGCCGTGAGGCCCGCAGCCCCGCCGTGAGGCCCGCAGCCCCGCCGTGAGGCCCGCAGCCCCGCCGTGAGGCCCGCAGCCCCGCCGTGAGGCCCGCAGCCCCGCCGTGAGGCCCGCAGCCCCGCCGTGAGGCCCGCAGCCCCGCCGTGAGGCCCGCAGCCCCGCCGTGAGGCCCGCAGCCCCGCCGTGAGGCCCGCAGCCCCGCCGTGAGGCCCGCAGCCCCGCCGTGAGGCCCGCAGCCCCGCCGTGAGGCCCGCAGCCCCGCCGTGAGGCCCGCAGCCCCGCCGTGAGGCCCGCAGCCCCGCCGTGAGGCCCGCAGCCCCGCCGTGAGGCCCGCAGCCCCGCCGTGAGGCCCGCAGCCCCGCCGTGAGGCCCGCAGCCCCGCCGTGAGGCCCGCAGCCCCGCCGTGAGGCCCGCAGCCCCGCCGTGAGGCCCGCAGCCCCGCCGTGAGGCCCGCAGCCCCGCCGTGAGGCCCGCAGCCCCGCCGTGAGGCCCGCAGCCCCGCCGTGAGGCCCGCAGCCCCGCCGTGAGGCCCGCAGCCCCGCCGTGAGGCCCGCAGCCCCGCCGTGAGGCCCGCAGCCCCGCCGTGAGGCCCGCAGCCCCGCCGTGAGGCCCGCAGCCCCGCCGTGAGGCCCGCAGCCCCGCCGTGAGGCCCGCAGCCCCGCCGTGAGGCCCGCAGCCCCGCCGTGAGGCCCGCAGCCCCGCCGTGAGGCCCGCAGCCCCGCCGTGAGGCCCGCAGCCCCGCCGTGAGGCCCGCAGCCCCGCCGTGAGGCCCGCAGCCCCGCCGTGAGGCCCGCAGCCCCGCCGTGAGGCCCGCAGCCCCGCCGTGAGGCCCGCAGCCCCGCCGTGAGGCCCGCAGCCCCGCCGTGAGGCCCGCAGCCCCGCCGTGAGGCCCGCAGCCCCGCCGTGAGGCCCGCAGCCCCGCCGTGAGGCCCGCAGCCCCGCCGTGAGGCCCGCAGCCCCGCCGTGAGGCCCGCAGCCCCGCCGTGAGGCCCGCAGCCCCGCCGTGAGGCCCGCAGCCCCGCCGTGAGGCCCGCAGCCCCGCCGTGAGGCCCGCAGCCCCGCCGTGAGGCCCGCAGCCCCGCCGTGAGGCCCGCAGCCCCGCCGTGAGGCCCGCAGCCCCGCCGTGAGGCCCGCAGCCCCGCCGTGAGGCCCGCAGCCCCGCCGTGAGGCCCGCAGCCCCGCCGTGAGGCCCGCAGCCCCGCCGTGAGGCCCGCAGCCCCGCCGTGAGGCCCGCAGCCCCGCCGTGAGGCCCGCAGCCCCGCCGTGAGGCCCGCAGCCCCGCCGTGAGGCCCGCAGCCCCGCCGTGAGGCCCGCAGCCCCGCCGTGAGGCCCGCAGCCCCGCCGTGAGGCCCGCAGCCCCGCCGTGAGGCCCGCAGCCCCGCCGTGAGGCCCGCAGCCCCGCCGTGAGGCCCGCAGCCCCGCCGTGAGGCCCGCAGCCCCGCCGTGAGGCCCGCAGCCCCGCCGTGAGGCCCGCAGCCCCGCCGTGAGGCCCGCAGCCCCGCCGTGAGGCCCGCAGCCCCGCCGTGAGGCCCGCAGCCCCGCCGTGAGGCCCGCAGCCCCGCCGTGAGGCCCGCAGCCCCGCCGTGAGGCCCGCAGCCCCGCCGTGAGGCCCGCAGCCCCGCCGTGAGGCCCGCAGCCCCGCCGTGAGGCCCGCAGCCCCGCCGTGAGGCCCGCAGCCCCGCCGTGAGGCCCGCAGCCCCGCCGTGAGGCCCGCAGCCCCGCCGTGAGGCCCGCAGCCCCGCCGTGAGGCCCGCAGCCCCGCCGTGAGGCCCGCAGCCCCGCCGTGAGGCCCGCAGCCCCGCCGTGAGGCCCGCAGCCCCGCCGTGAGGCCCGCAGCCCCGCCGTGAGGCCCGCAGCCCCGCCGTGAGGCCCGCAGCCCCGCCGTGAGGCCCGCAGCCCCGCCGTGAGGCCCGCAGCCCCGCCGTGAGGCCCGCAGCCCCGCCGTGAGGCCCGCAGCCCCGCCGTGAGGCCCGCAGCCCCGCCGTGAGGCCCGCAGCCCCGCCGTGAGGCCCGCAGCCCCGCCGTGAGGCCCGCAGCCCCGCCGTGAGGCCCGCAGCCCCGCCGTGAGGCCCGCAGCCCCGCCGTGAGGCCCGCAGCCCCGCCGTGAGGCCCGCAGCCCCGCCGTGAGGCCCGCAGCCCCGCCGTGAGGCCCGCAGCCCCGCCGTGAGGCCCGCAGCCCCGCCGTGAGGCCCGCAGCCCCGCCGTGAGGCCCGCAGCCCCGCCGTGAGGCCCGCAGCCCCGCCGTGAGGCCCGCAGCCCCGCCGTGAGGCCCGCAGCCCCGCCGTGAGGCCCGCAGCCCCGCCGTGAGGCCCGCAGCCCCGCCGTGAGGCCCGCAGCCCCGCCGTGAGGCCCGCAGCCCCGCCGTGAGGCCCGCAGCCCCGCCGTGAGGCCCGCAGCCCCGCCGTGAGGCCCGCAGCCCCGCCGTGAGGCCCGCAGCCCCGCCGTGAGGCCCGCAGCCCCGCCGTGAGGCCCGCAGCCCCGCCGTGAGGCCCGCAGCCCCGCCGTGAGGCCCGCAGCCCCGCCGTGAGGCCCGCAGCCCCGCCGTGAGGCCCGCAGCCCCGCCGTGAGGCCCGCAGCCCCGCCGTGAGGCCCGCAGCCCCGCCGTGAGGCCCGCAGCCCCGCCGTGAGGCCCGCAGCCCCGCCGTGAGGCCCGCAGCCCCGCCGTGAGGCCCGCAGCCCCGCCGTGAGGCCCGCAGCCCCGCCGTGAGGCCCGCAGCCCCGCCGTGAGGCCCGCAGCCCCGCCGTGAGGCCCGCAGCCCCGCCGTGAGGCCCGCAGCCCCGCCGTGAGGCCCGCAGCCCCGCCGTGAGGCCCGCAGCCCCGCCGTGAGGCCCGCAGCCCCGCCGTGAGGCCCGCAGCCCCGCCGTGAGGCCCGCAGCCCCGCCGTGAGGCCCGCAGCCCCGCCGTGAGGCCCGCAGCCCCGCCGTGAGGCCCGCAGCCCCGCCGTGAGGCCCGCAGCCCCGCCGTGAGGCCCGCAGCCCCGCCGTGAGGCCCGCAGCCCCGCCGTGAGGCCCGCAGCCCCGCCGTGAGGCCCGCAGCCCCGCCGTGAGGCCCGCAGCCCCGCCGTGAGGCCCGCAGCCCCGCCGTGAGGCCCGCAGCCCCGCCGTGAGGCCCGCAGCCCCGCCGTGAGGCCCGCAGCCCCGCCGTGAGGCCCGCAGCCCCGCCGTGAGGCCCGCAGCCCCGCCGTGAGGCCCGCAGCCCCGCCGTGAGGCCCGCAGCCCCGCCGTGAGGCCCGCAGCCCCGCCGTGAGGCCCGCAGCCCCGCCGTGAGGCCCGCAGCCCCGCCGTGAGGCCCGCAGCCCCGCCGTGAGGCCCGCAGCCCCGCCGTGAGGCCCGCAGCCCCGCCGTGAGGCCCGCAGCCCCGCCGTGAGGCCCGCAGCCCCGCCGTGAGGCCCGCAGCCCCGCCGTGAGGCCCGCAGCCCCGCCGTGAGGCCCGCAGCCCCGCCGTGAGGCCCGCAGCCCCGCCGTGAGGCCCGCAGCCCCGCCGTGAGGCCCGCAGCCCCGCCGTGAGGCCCGCAGCCCCGCCGTGAGGCCCGCAGCCCCGCCGTGAGGCCCGCAGCCCCGCCGTGAGGCCCGCAGCCCCGCCGTGAGGCCCGCAGCCCCGCCGTGAGGCCCGCAGCCCCGCCGTGAGGCCCGCAGCCCCGCCGTGAGGCCCGCAGCCCCGCCGTGAGGCCCGCAGCCCCGCCGTGAGGCCCGCAGCCCCGCCGTGAGGCCCGCAGCCCCGCCGTGAGGCCCGCAGCCCCGCCGTGAGGCCCGCAGCCCCGCCGTGAGGCCCGCAGCCCCGCCGTGAGGCCCGCAGCCCCGCCGTGAGGCCCGCAGCCCCGCCGTGAGGCCCGCAGCCCCGCCGTGAGGCCCGCAGCCCCGCCGTGAGGCCCGCAGCCCCGCCGTGAGGCCCGCAGCCCCGCCGTGAGGCCCGCAGCCCCGCCGTGAGGCCCGCAGCCCCGCCGTGAGGCCCGCAGCCCCGCCGTGAGGCCCGCAGCCCCGCCGTGAGGCCCGCAGCCCCGCCGTGAGGCCCGCAGCCCCGCCGTGAGGCCCGCAGCCCCGCCGTGAGGCCCGCAGCCCCGCCGTGAGGCCCGCAGCCCCGCCGTGAGGCCCGCAGCCCCGCCGTGAGGCCCGCAGCCCCGCCGTGAGGCCCGCAGCCCCGCCGTGAGGCCCGCAGCCCCGCCGTGAGGCCCGCAGCCCCGCCGTGAGGCCCGCAGCCCCGCCGTGAGGCCCGCAGCCCCGCCGTGAGGCCCGCAGCCCCGCCGTGAGGCCCGCAGCCCCGCCGTGAGGCCCGCAGCCCCGCCGTGAGGCCCGCAGCCCCGCCGTGAGGCCCGCAGCCCCGCCGTGAGGCCCGCAGCCCCGCCGTGAGGCCCGCAGCCCCGCCGTGAGGCCCGCAGCCCCGCCGTGAGGCCCGCAGCCCCGCCGTGAGGCCCGCAGCCCCGCCGTGAGGCCCGCAGCCCCGCCGTGAGGCCCGCAGCCCCGCCGTGAGGCCCGCAGCCCCGCCGTGAGGCCCGCAGCCCCGCCGTGAGGCCCGCAGCCCCGCCGTGAGGCCCGCAGCCCCGCCGTGAGGCCCGCAGCCCCGCCGTGAGGCCCGCAGCCCCGCCGTGAGGCCCGCAGCCCCGCCGTGAGGCCCGCAGCCCCGCCGTGAGGCCCGCAGCCCCGCCGTGAGGCCCGCAGCCCCGCCGTGAGGCCCGCAGCCCCGCCGTGAGGCCCGCAGCCCCGCCGTGAGGCCCGCAGCCCCGCCGTGAGGCCCGCAGCCCCGCCGTGAGGCCCGCAGCCCCGCCGTGAGGCCCGCAGCCCCGCCGTGAGGCCCGCAGCCCCGCCGTGAGGCCCGCAGCCCCGCCGTGAGGCCCGCAGCCCCGCCGTGAGGCCCGCAGCCCCGCCGTGAGGCCCGCAGCCCCGCCGTGAGGCCCGCAGCCCCGCCGTGAGGCCCGCAGCCCCGCCGTGAGGCCCGCAGCCCCGCCGTGAGGCCCGCAGCCCCGCCGTGAGGCCCGCAGCCCCGCCGTGAGGCCCGCAGCCCCGCCGTGAGGCCCGCAGCCCCGCCGTGAGGCCCGCAGCCCCGCCGTGAGGCCCGCAGCCCCGCCGTGAGGCCCGCAGCCCCGCCGTGAGGCCCGCAGCCCCGCCGTGAGGCCCGCAGCCCCGCCGTGAGGCCCGCAGCCCCGCCGTGAGGCCCGCAGCCCCGCCGTGAGGCCCGCAGCCCCGCCGTGAGGCCCGCAGCCCCGCCGTGAGGCCCGCAGCCCCGCCGTGAGGCCCGCAGCCCCGCCGTGAGGCCCGCAGCCCCGCCGTGAGGCCCGCAGCCCCGCCGTGAGGCCCGCAGCCCCGCCGTGAGGCCCGCAGCCCCGCCGTGAGGCCCGCAGCCCCGCCGTGAGGCCCGCAGCCCCGCCGTGAGGCCCGCAGCCCCGCCGTGAGGCCCGCAGCCCCGCCGTGAGGCCCGCAGCCCCGCCGTGAGGCCCGCAGCCCCGCCGTGAGGCCCGCAGCCCCGCCGTGAGGCCCGCAGCCCCGCCGTGAGGCCCGCAGCCCCGCCGTGAGGCCCGCAGCCCCGCCGTGAGGCCCGCAGCCCCGCCGTGAGGCCCGCAGCCCCGCCGTGAGGCCCGCAGCCCCGCCGTGAGGCCCGCAGCCCCGCCGTGAGGCCCGCAGCCCCGCCGTGAGGCCCGCAGCCCCGCCGTGAGGCCCGCAGCCCCGCCGTGAGGCCCGCAGCCCCGCCGTGAGGCCCGCAGCCCCGCCGTGAGGCCCGCAGCCCCGCCGTGAGGCCCGCAGCCCCGCCGTGAGGCCCGCAGCCCCGCCGTGAGGCCCGCAGCCCCGCCGTGAGGCCCGCAGCCCCGCCGTGAGGCCCGCAGCCCCGCCGTGAGGCCCGCAGCCCCGCCGTGAGGCCCGCAGCCCCGCCGTGAGGCCCGCAGCCCCGCCGTGAGGCCCGCAGCCCCGCCGTGAGGCCCGCAGCCCCGCCGTGAGGCCCGCAGCCCCGCCGTGAGGCCCGCAGCCCCGCCGTGAGGCCCGCAGCCCCGCCGTGAGGCCCGCAGCCCCGCCGTGAGGCCCGCAGCCCCGCCGTGAGGCCCGCAGCCCCGCCGTGAGGCCCGCAGCCCCGCCGTGAGGCCCGCAGCCCCGCCGTGAGGCCCGCAGCCCCGCCGTGAGGCCCGCAGCCCCGCCGTGAGGCCCGCAGCCCCGCCGTGAGGCCCGCAGCCCCGCCGTGAGGCCCGCAGCCCCGCCGTGAGGCCCGCAGCCCCGCCGTGAGGCCCGCAGCCCCGCCGTGAGGCCCGCAGCCCCGCCGTGAGGCCCGCAGCCCCGCCGTGAGGCCCGCAGCCCCGCCGTGAGGCCCGCAGCCCCGCCGTGAGGCCCGCAGCCCCGCCGTGAGGCCCGCAGCCCCGCCGTGAGGCCCGCAGCCCCGCCGTGAGGCCCGCAGCCCCGCCGTGAGGCCCGCAGCCCCGCCGTGAGGCCCGCAGCCCCGCCGTGAGGCCCGCAGCCCCGCCGTGAGGCCCGCAGCCCCGCCGTGAGGCCCGCAGCCCCGCCGTGAGGCCCGCAGCCCCGCCGTGAGGCCCGCAGCCCCGCCGTGAGGCCCGCAGCCCCGCCGTGAGGCCCGCAGCCCCGCCGTGAGGCCCGCAGCCCCGCCGTGAGGCCCGCAGCCCCGCCGTGAGGCCCGCAGCCCCGCCGTGAGGCCCGCAGCCCCGCCGTGAGGCCCGCAGCCCCGCCGTGAGGCCCGCAGCCCCGCCGTGAGGCCCGCAGCCCCGCCGTGAGGCCCGCAGCCCCGCCGTGAGGCCCGCAGCCCCGCCGTGAGGCCCGCAGCCCCGCCGTGAGGCCCGCAGCCCCGCCGTGAGGCCCGCAGCCCCGCCGTGAGGCCCGCAGCCCCGCCGTGAGGCCCGCAGCCCCGCCGTGAGGCCCGCAGCCCCGCCGTGAGGCCCGCAGCCCCGCCGTGAGGCCCGCAGCCCCGCCGTGAGGCCCGCAGCCCCGCCGTGAGGCCCGCAGCCCCGCCGTGAGGCCCGCAGCCCCGCCGTGAGGCCCGCAGCCCCGCCGTGAGGCCCGCAGCCCCGCCGTGAGGCCCGCAGCCCCGCCGTGAGGCCCGCAGCCCCGCCGTGAGGCCCGCAGCCCCGCCGTGAGGCCCGCAGCCCCGCCGTGAGGCCCGCAGCCCCGCCGTGAGGCCCGCAGCCCCGCCGTGAGGCCCGCAGCCCCGCCGTGAGGCCCGCAGCCCCGCCGTGAGGCCCGCAGCCCCGCCGTGAGGCCCGCAGCCCCGCCGTGAGGCCCGCAGCCCCGCCGTGAGGCCCGCAGCCCCGCCGTGAGGCCCGCAGCCCCGCCGTGAGGCCCGCAGCCCCGCCGTGAGGCCCGCAGCCCCGCCGTGAGGCCCGCAGCCCCGCCGTGAGGCCCGCAGCCCCGCCGTGAGGCCCGCAGCCCCGCCGTGAGGCCCGCAGCCCCGCCGTGAGGCCCGCAGCCCCGCCGTGAGGCCCGCAGCCCCGCCGTGAGGCCCGCAGCCCCGCCGTGAGGCCCGCAGCCCCGCCGTGAGGCCCGCAGCCCCGCCGTGAGGCCCGCAGCCCCGCCGTGAGGCCCGCAGCCCCGCCGTGAGGCCCGCAGCCCCGCCGTGAGGCCCGCAGCCCCGCCGTGAGGCCCGCAGCCCCGCCGTGAGGCCCGCAGCCCCGCCGTGAGGCCCGCAGCCCCGCCGTGAGGCCCGCAGCCCCGCCGTGAGGCCCGCAGCCCCGCCGTGAGGCCCGCAGCCCCGCCGTGAGGCCCGCAGCCCCGCCGTGAGGCCCGCAGCCCCGCCGTGAGGCCCGCAGCCCCGCCGTGAGGCCCGCAGCCCCGCCGTGAGGCCCGCAGCCCCGCCGTGAGGCCCGCAGCCCCGCCGTGAGGCCCGCAGCCCCGCCGTGAGGCCCGCAGCCCCGCCGTGAGGCCCGCAGCCCCGCCGTGAGGCCCGCAGCCCCGCCGTGAGGCCCGCAGCCCCGCCGTGAGGCCCGCAGCCCCGCCGTGAGGCCCGCAGCCCCGCCGTGAGGCCCGCAGCCCCGCCGTGAGGCCCGCAGCCCCGCCGTGAGGCCCGCAGCCCCGCCGTGAGGCCCGCAGCCCCGCCGTGAGGCCCGCAGCCCCGCCGTGAGGCCCGCAGCCCCGCCGTGAGGCCCGCAGCCCCGCCGTGAGGCCCGCAGCCCCGCCGTGAGGCCCGCAGCCCCGCCGTGAGGCCCGCAGCCCCGCCGTGAGGCCCGCAGCCCCGCCGTGAGGCCCGCAGCCCCGCCGTGAGGCCCGCAGCCCCGCCGTGAGGCCCGCAGCCCCGCCGTGAGGCCCGCAGCCCCGCCGTGAGGCCCGCAGCCCCGCCGTGAGGCCCGCAGCCCCGCCGTGAGGCCCGCAGCCCCGCCGTGAGGCCCGCAGCCCCGCCGTGAGGCCCGCAGCCCCGCCGTGAGGCCCGCAGCCCCGCCGTGAGGCCCGCAGCCCCGCCGTGAGGCCCGCAGCCCCGCCGTGAGGCCCGCAGCCCCGCCGTGAGGCCCGCAGCCCCGCCGTGAGGCCCGCAGCCCCGCCGTGAGGCCCGCAGCCCCGCCGTGAGGCCCGCAGCCCCGCCGTGAGGCCCGCAGCCCCGCCGTGAGGCCCGCAGCCCCGCCGTGAGGCCCGCAGCCCCGCCGTGAGGCCCGCAGCCCCGCCGTGAGGCCCGCAGCCCCGCCGTGAGGCCCGCAGCCCCGCCGTGAGGCCCGCAGCCCCGCCGTGAGGCCCGCAGCCCCGCCGTGAGGCCCGCAGCCCCGCCGTGAGGCCCGCAGCCCCGCCGTGAGGCCCGCAGCCCCGCCGTGAGGCCCGCAGCCCCGCCGTGAGGCCCGCAGCCCCGCCGTGAGGCCCGCAGCCCCGCCGTGAGGCCCGCAGCCCCGCCGTGAGGCCCGCAGCCCCGCCGTGAGGCCCGCAGCCCCGCCGTGAGGCCCGCAGCCCCGCCGTGAGGCCCGCAGCCCCGCCGTGAGGCCCGCAGCCCCGCCGTGAGGCCCGCAGCCCCGCCGTGAGGCCCGCAGCCCCGCCGTGAGGCCCGCAGCCCCGCCGTGAGGCCCGCAGCCCCGCCGTGAGGCCCGCAGCCCCGCCGTGAGGCCCGCAGCCCCGCCGTGAGGCCCGCAGCCCCGCCGTGAGGCCCGCAGCCCCGCCGTGAGGCCCGCAGCCCCGCCGTGAGGCCCGCAGCCCCGCCGTGAGGCCCGCAGCCCCGCCGTGAGGCCCGCAGCCCCGCCGTGAGGCCCGCAGCCCCGCCGTGAGGCCCGCAGCCCCGCCGTGAGGCCCGCAGCCCCGCCGTGAGGCCCGCAGCCCCGCCGTGAGGCCCGCAGCCCCGCCGTGAGGCCCGCAGCCCCGCCGTGAGGCCCGCAGCCCCGCCGTGAGGCCCGCAGCCCCGCCGTGAGGCCCGCAGCCCCGCCGTGAGGCCCGCAGCCCCGCCGTGAGGCCCGCAGCCCCGCCGTGAGGCCCGCAGCCCCGCCGTGAGGCCCGCAGCCCCGCCGTGAGGCCCGCAGCCCCGCCGTGAGGCCCGCAGCCCCGCCGTGAGGCCCGCAGCCCCGCCGTGAGGCCCGCAGCCCCGCCGTGAGGCCCGCAGCCCCGCCGTGAGGCCCGCAGCCCCGCCGTGAGGCCCGCAGCCCCGCCGTGAGGCCCGCAGCCCCGCCGTGAGGCCCGCAGCCCCGCCGTGAGGCCCGCAGCCCCGCCGTGAGGCCCGCAGCCCCGCCGTGAGGCCCGCAGCCCCGCCGTGAGGCCCGCAGCCCCGCCGTGAGGCCCGCAGCCCCGCCGTGAGGCCCGCAGCCCCGCCGTGAGGCCCGCAGCCCCGCCGTGAGGCCCGCAGCCCCGCCGTGAGGCCCGCAGCCCCGCCGTGAGGCCCGCAGCCCCGCCGTGAGGCCCGCAGCCCCGCCGTGAGGCCCGCAGCCCCGCCGTGAGGCCCGCAGCCCCGCCGTGAGGCCCGCAGCCCCGCCGTGAGGCCCGCAGCCCCGCCGTGAGGCCCGCAGCCCCGCCGTGAGGCCCGCAGCCCCGCCGTGAGGCCCGCAGCCCCGCCGTGAGGCCCGCAGCCCCGCCGTGAGGCCCGCAGCCCCGCCGTGAGGCCCGCAGCCCCGCCGTGAGGCCCGCAGCCCCGCCGTGAGGCCCGCAGCCCCGCCGTGAGGCCCGCAGCCCCGCCGTGAGGCCCGCAGCCCCGCCGTGAGGCCCGCAGCCCCGCCGTGAGGCCCGCAGCCCCGCCGTGAGGCCCGCAGCCCCGCCGTGAGGCCCGCAGCCCCGCCGTGAGGCCCGCAGCCCCGCCGTGAGGCCCGCAGCCCCGCCGTGAGGCCCGCAGCCCCGCCGTGAGGCCCGCAGCCCCGCCGTGAGGCCCGCAGCCCCGCCGTGAGGCCCGCAGCCCCGCCGTGAGGCCCGCAGCCCCGCCGTGAGGCCCGCAGCCCCGCCGTGAGGCCCGCAGCCCCGCCGTGAGGCCCGCAGCCCCGCCGTGAGGCCCGCAGCCCCGCCGTGAGGCCCGCAGCCCCGCCGTGAGGCCCGCAGCCCCGCCGTGAGGCCCGCAGCCCCGCCGTGAGGCCCGCAGCCCCGCCGTGAGGCCCGCAGCCCCGCCGTGAGGCCCGCAGCCCCGCCGTGAGGCCCGCAGCCCCGCCGTGAGGCCCGCAGCCCCGCCGTGAGGCCCGCAGCCCCGCCGTGAGGCCCGCAGCCCCGCCGTGAGGCCCGCAGCCCCGCCGTGAGGCCCGCAGCCCCGCCGTGAGGCCCGCAGCCCCGCCGTGAGGCCCGCAGCCCCGCCGTGAGGCCCGCAGCCCCGCCGTGAGGCCCGCAGCCCCGCCGTGAGGCCCGCAGCCCCGCCGTGAGGCCCGCAGCCCCGCCGTGAGGCCCGCAGCCCCGCCGTGAGGCCCGCAGCCCCGCCGTGAGGCCCGCAGCCCCGCCGTGAGGCCCGCAGCCCCGCCGTGAGGCCCGCAGCCCCGCCGTGAGGCCCGCAGCCCCGCCGTGAGGCCCGCAGCCCCGCCGTGAGGCCCGCAGCCCCGCCGTGAGGCCCGCAGCCCCGCCGTGAGGCCCGCAGCCCCGCCGTGAGGCCCGCAGCCCCGCCGTGAGGCCCGCAGCCCCGCCGTGAGGCCCGCAGCCCCGCCGTGAGGCCCGCAGCCCCGCCGTGAGGCCCGCAGCCCCGCCGTGAGGCCCGCAGCCCCGCCGTGAGGCCCGCAGCCCCGCCGTGAGGCCCGCAGCCCCGCCGTGAGGCCCGCAGCCCCGCCGTGAGGCCCGCAGCCCCGCCGTGAGGCCCGCAGCCCCGCCGTGAGGCCCGCAGCCCCGCCGTGAGGCCCGCAGCCCCGCCGTGAGGCCCGCAGCCCCGCCGTGAGGCCCGCAGCCCCGCCGTGAGGCCCGCAGCCCCGCCGTGAGGCCCGCAGCCCCGCCGTGAGGCCCGCAGCCCCGCCGTGAGGCCCGCAGCCCCGCCGTGAGGCCCGCAGCCCCGCCGTGAGGCCCGCAGCCCCGCCGTGAGGCCCGCAGCCCCGCCGTGAGGCCCGCAGCCCCGCCGTGAGGCCCGCAGCCCCGCCGTGAGGCCCGCAGCCCCGCCGTGAGGCCCGCAGCCCCGCCGTGAGGCCCGCAGCCCCGCCGTGAGGCCCGCAGCCCCGCCGTGAGGCCCGCAGCCCCGCCGTGAGGCCCGCAGCCCCGCCGTGAGGCCCGCAGCCCCGCCGTGAGGCCCGCAGCCCCGCCGTGAGGCCCGCAGCCCCGCCGTGAGGCCCGCAGCCCCGCCGTGAGGCCCGCAGCCCCGCCGTGAGGCCCGCAGCCCCGCCGTGAGGCCCGCAGCCCCGCCGTGAGGCCCGCAGCCCCGCCGTGAGGCCCGCAGCCCCGCCGTGAGGCCCGCAGCCCCGCCGTGAGGCCCGCAGCCCCGCCGTGAGGCCCGCAGCCCCGCCGTGAGGCCCGCAGCCCCGCCGTGAGGCCCGCAGCCCCGCCGTGAGGCCCGCAGCCCCGCCGTGAGGCCCGCAGCCCCGCCGTGAGGCCCGCAGCCCCGCCGTGAGGCCCGCAGCCCCGCCGTGAGGCCCGCAGCCCCGCCGTGAGGCCCGCAGCCCCGCCGTGAGGCCCGCAGCCCCGCCGTGAGGCCCGCAGCCCCGCCGTGAGGCCCGCAGCCCCGCCGTGAGGCCCGCAGCCCCGCCGTGAGGCCCGCAGCCCCGCCGTGAGGCCCGCAGCCCCGCCGTGAGGCCCGCAGCCCCGCCGTGAGGCCCGCAGCCCCGCCGTGAGGCCCGCAGCCCCGCCGTGAGGCCCGCAGCCCCGCCGTGAGGCCCGCAGCCCCGCCGTGAGGCCCGCAGCCCCGCCGTGAGGCCCGCAGCCCCGCCGTGAGGCCCGCAGCCCCGCCGTGAGGCCCGCAGCCCCGCCGTGAGGCCCGCAGCCCCGCCGTGAGGCCCGCAGCCCCGCCGTGAGGCCCGCAGCCCCGCCGTGAGGCCCGCAGCCCCGCCGTGAGGCCCGCAGCCCCGCCGTGAGGCCCGCAGCCCCGCCGTGAGGCCCGCAGCCCCGCCGTGAGGCCCGCAGCCCCGCCGTGAGGCCCGCAGCCCCGCCGTGAGGCCCGCAGCCCCGCCGTGAGGCCCGCAGCCCCGCCGTGAGGCCCGCAGCCCCGCCGTGAGGCCCGCAGCCCCGCCGTGAGGCCCGCAGCCCCGCCGTGAGGCCCGCAGCCCCGCCGTGAGGCCCGCAGCCCCGCCGTGAGGCCCGCAGCCCCGCCGTGAGGCCCGCAGCCCCGCCGTGAGGCCCGCAGCCCCGCCGTGAGGCCCGCAGCCCCGCCGTGAGGCCCGCAGCCCCGCCGTGAGGCCCGCAGCCCCGCCGTGAGGCCCGCAGCCCCGCCGTGAGGCCCGCAGCCCCGCCGTGAGGCCCGCAGCCCCGCCGTGAGGCCCGCAGCCCCGCCGTGAGGCCCGCAGCCCCGCCGTGAGGCCCGCAGCCCCGCCGTGAGGCCCGCAGCCCCGCCGTGAGGCCCGCAGCCCCGCCGTGAGGCCCGCAGCCCCGCCGTGAGGCCCGCAGCCCCGCCGTGAGGCCCGCAGCCCCGCCGTGAGGCCCGCAGCCCCGCCGTGAGGCCCGCAGCCCCGCCGTGAGGCCCGCAGCCCCGCCGTGAGGCCCGCAGCCCCGCCGTGAGGCCCGCAGCCCCGCCGTGAGGCCCGCAGCCCCGCCGTGAGGCCCGCAGCCCCGCCGTGAGGCCCGCAGCCCCGCCGTGAGGCCCGCAGCCCCGCCGTGAGGCCCGCAGCCCCGCCGTGAGGCCCGCAGCCCCGCCGTGAGGCCCGCAGCCCCGCCGTGAGGCCCGCAGCCCCGCCGTGAGGCCCGCAGCCCCGCCGTGAGGCCCGCAGCCCCGCCGTGAGGCCCGCAGCCCCGCCGTGAGGCCCGCAGCCCCGCCGTGAGGCCCGCAGCCCCGCCGTGAGGCCCGCAGCCCCGCCGTGAGGCCCGCAGCCCCGCCGTGAGGCCCGCAGCCCCGCCGTGAGGCCCGCAGCCCCGCCGTGAGGCCCGCAGCCCCGCCGTGAGGCCCGCAGCCCCGCCGTGAGGCCCGCAGCCCCGCCGTGAGGCCCGCAGCCCCGCCGTGAGGCCCGCAGCCCCGCCGTGAGGCCCGCAGCCCCGCCGTGAGGCCCGCAGCCCCGCCGTGAGGCCCGCAGCCCCGCCGTGAGGCCCGCAGCCCCGCCGTGAGGCCCGCAGCCCCGCCGTGAGGCCCGCAGCCCCGCCGTGAGGCCCGCAGCCCCGCCGTGAGGCCCGCAGCCCCGCCGTGAGGCCCGCAGCCCCGCCGTGAGGCCCGCAGCCCCGCCGTGAGGCCCGCAGCCCCGCCGTGAGGCCCGCAGCCCCGCCGTGAGGCCCGCAGCCCCGCCGTGAGGCCCGCAGCCCCGCCGTGAGGCCCGCAGCCCCGCCGTGAGGCCCGCAGCCCCGCCGTGAGGCCCGCAGCCCCGCCGTGAGGCCCGCAGCCCCGCCGTGAGGCCCGCAGCCCCGCCGTGAGGCCCGCAGCCCCGCCGTGAGGCCCGCAGCCCCGCCGTGAGGCCCGCAGCCCCGCCGTGAGGCCCGCAGCCCCGCCGTGAGGCCCGCAGCCCCGCCGTGAGGCCCGCAGCCCCGCCGTGAGGCCCGCAGCCCCGCCGTGAGGCCCGCAGCCCCGCCGTGAGGCCCGCAGCCCCGCCGTGAGGCCCGCAGCCCCGCCGTGAGGCCCGCAGCCCCGCCGTGAGGCCCGCAGCCCCGCCGTGAGGCCCGCAGCCCCGCCGTGAGGCCCGCAGCCCCGCCGTGAGGCCCGCAGCCCCGCCGTGAGGCCCGCAGCCCCGCCGTGAGGCCCGCAGCCCCGCCGTGAGGCCCGCAGCCCCGCCGTGAGGCCCGCAGCCCCGCCGTGAGGCCCGCAGCCCCGCCGTGAGGCCCGCAGCCCCGCCGTGAGGCCCGCAGCCCCGCCGTGAGGCCCGCAGCCCCGCCGTGAGGCCCGCAGCCCCGCCGTGAGGCCCGCAGCCCCGCCGTGAGGCCCGCAGCCCCGCCGTGAGGCCCGCAGCCCCGCCGTGAGGCCCGCAGCCCCGCCGTGAGGCCCGCAGCCCCGCCGTGAGGCCCGCAGCCCCGCCGTGAGGCCCGCAGCCCCGCCGTGAGGCCCGCAGCCCCGCCGTGAGGCCCGCAGCCCCGCCGTGAGGCCCGCAGCCCCGCCGTGAGGCCCGCAGCCCCGCCGTGAGGCCCGCAGCCCCGCCGTGAGGCCCGCAGCCCCGCCGTGAGGCCCGCAGCCCCGCCGTGAGGCCCGCAGCCCCGCCGTGAGGCCCGCAGCCCCGCCGTGAGGCCCGCAGCCCCGCCGTGAGGCCCGCAGCCCCGCCGTGAGGCCCGCAGCCCCGCCGTGAGGCCCGCAGCCCCGCCGTGAGGCCCGCAGCCCCGCCGTGAGGCCCGCAGCCCCGCCGTGAGGCCCGCAGCCCCGCCGTGAGGCCCGCAGCCCCGCCGTGAGGCCCGCAGCCCCGCCGTGAGGCCCGCAGCCCCGCCGTGAGGCCCGCAGCCCCGCCGTGAGGCCCGCAGCCCCGCCGTGAGGCCCGCAGCCCCGCCGTGAGGCCCGCAGCCCCGCCGTGAGGCCCGCAGCCCCGCCGTGAGGCCCGCAGCCCCGCCGTGAGGCCCGCAGCCCCGCCGTGAGGCCCGCAGCCCCGCCGTGAGGCCCGCAGCCCCGCCGTGAGGCCCGCAGCCCCGCCGTGAGGCCCGCAGCCCCGCCGTGAGGCCCGCAGCCCCGCCGTGAGGCCCGCAGCCCCGCCGTGAGGCCCGCAGCCCCGCCGTGAGGCCCGCAGCCCCGCCGTGAGGCCCGCAGCCCCGCCGTGAGGCCCGCAGCCCCGCCGTGAGGCCCGCAGCCCCGCCGTGAGGCCCGCAGCCCCGCCGTGAGGCCCGCAGCCCCGCCGTGAGGCCCGCAGCCCCGCCGTGAGGCCCGCAGCCCCGCCGTGAGGCCCGCAGCCCCGCCGTGAGGCCCGCAGCCCCGCCGTGAGGCCCGCAGCCCCGCCGTGAGGCCCGCAGCCCCGCCGTGAGGCCCGCAGCCCCGCCGTGAGGCCCGCAGCCCCGCCGTGAGGCCCGCAGCCCCGCCGTGAGGCCCGCAGCCCCGCCGTGAGGCCCGCAGCCCCGCCGTGAGGCCCGCAGCCCCGCCGTGAGGCCCGCAGCCCCGCCGTGAGGCCCGCAGCCCCGCCGTGAGGCCCGCAGCCCCGCCGTGAGGCCCGCAGCCCCGCCGTGAGGCCCGCAGCCCCGCCGTGAGGCCCGCAGCCCCGCCGTGAGGCCCGCAGCCCCGCCGTGAGGCCCGCAGCCCCGCCGTGAGGCCCGCAGCCCCGCCGTGAGGCCCGCAGCCCCGCCGTGAGGCCCGCAGCCCCGCCGTGAGGCCCGCAGCCCCGCCGTGAGGCCCGCAGCCCCGCCGTGAGGCCCGCAGCCCCGCCGTGAGGCCCGCAGCCCCGCCGTGAGGCCCGCAGCCCCGCCGTGAGGCCCGCAGCCCCGCCGTGAGGCCCGCAGCCCCGCCGTGAGGCCCGCAGCCCCGCCGTGAGGCCCGCAGCCCCGCCGTGAGGCCCGCAGCCCCGCCGTGAGGCCCGCAGCCCCGCCGTGAGGCCCGCAGCCCCGCCGTGAGGCCCGCAGCCCCGCCGTGAGGCCCGCAGCCCCGCCGTGAGGCCCGCAGCCCCGCCGTGAGGCCCGCAGCCCCGCCGTGAGGCCCGCAGCCCCGCCGTGAGGCCCGCAGCCCCGCCGTGAGGCCCGCAGCCCCGCCGTGAGGCCCGCAGCCCCGCCGTGAGGCCCGCAGCCCCGCCGTGAGGCCCGCAGCCCCGCCGTGAGGCCCGCAGCCCCGCCGTGAGGCCCGCAGCCCCGCCGTGAGGCCCGCAGCCCCGCCGTGAGGCCCGCAGCCCCGCCGTGAGGCCCGCAGCCCCGCCGTGAGGCCCGCAGCCCCGCCGTGAGGCCCGCAGCCCCGCCGTGAGGCCCGCAGCCCCGCCGTGAGGCCCGCAGCCCCGCCGTGAGGCCCGCAGCCCCGCCGTGAGGCCCGCAGCCCCGCCGTGAGGCCCGCAGCCCCGCCGTGAGGCCCGCAGCCCCGCCGTGAGGCCCGCAGCCCCGCCGTGAGGCCCGCAGCCCCGCCGTGAGGCCCGCAGCCCCGCCGTGAGGCCCGCAGCCCCGCCGTGAGGCCCGCAGCCCCGCCGTGAGGCCCGCAGCCCCGCCGTGAGGCCCGCAGCCCCGCCGTGAGGCCCGCAGCCCCGCCGTGAGGCCCGCAGCCCCGCCGTGAGGCCCGCAGCCCCGCCGTGAGGCCCGCAGCCCCGCCGTGAGGCCCGCAGCCCCGCCGTGAGGCCCGCAGCCCCGCCGTGAGGCCCGCAGCCCCGCCGTGAGGCCCGCAGCCCCGCCGTGAGGCCCGCAGCCCCGCCGTGAGGCCCGCAGCCCCGCCGTGAGGCCCGCAGCCCCGCCGTGAGGCCCGCAGCCCCGCCGTGAGGCCCGCAGCCCCGCCGTGAGGCCCGCAGCCCCGCCGTGAGGCCCGCAGCCCCGCCGTGAGGCCCGCAGCCCCGCCGTGAGGCCCGCAGCCCCGCCGTGAGGCCCGCAGCCCCGCCGTGAGGCCCGCAGCCCCGCCGTGAGGCCCGCAGCCCCGCCGTGAGGCCCGCAGCCCCGCCGTGAGGCCCGCAGCCCCGCCGTGAGGCCCGCAGCCCCGCCGTGAGGCCCGCAGCCCCGCCGTGAGGCCCGCAGCCCCGCCGTGAGGCCCGCAGCCCCGCCGTGAGGCCCGCAGCCCCGCCGTGAGGCCCGCAGCCCCGCCGTGAGGCCCGCAGCCCCGCCGTGAGGCCCGCAGCCCCGCCGTGAGGCCCGCAGCCCCGCCGTGAGGCCCGCAGCCCCGCCGTGAGGCCCGCAGCCCCGCCGTGAGGCCCGCAGCCCCGCCGTGAGGCCCGCAGCCCCGCCGTGAGGCCCGCAGCCCCGCCGTGAGGCCCGCAGCCCCGCCGTGAGGCCCGCAGCCCCGCCGTGAGGCCCGCAGCCCCGCCGTGAGGCCCGCAGCCCCGCCGTGAGGCCCGCAGCCCCGCCGTGAGGCCCGCAGCCCCGCCGTGAGGCCCGCAGCCCCGCCGTGAGGCCCGCAGCCCCGCCGTGAGGCCCGCAGCCCCGCCGTGAGGCCCGCAGCCCCGCCGTGAGGCCCGCAGCCCCGCCGTGAGGCCCGCAGCCCCGCCGTGAGGCCCGCAGCCCCGCCGTGAGGCCCGCAGCCCCGCCGTGAGGCCCGCAGCCCCGCCGTGAGGCCCGCAGCCCCGCCGTGAGGCCCGCAGCCCCGCCGTGAGGCCCGCAGCCCCGCCGTGAGGCCCGCAGCCCCGCCGTGAGGCCCGCAGCCCCGCCGTGAGGCCCGCAGCCCCGCCGTGAGGCCCGCAGCCCCGCCGTGAGGCCCGCAGCCCCGCCGTGAGGCCCGCAGCCCCGCCGTGAGGCCCGCAGCCCCGCCGTGAGGCCCGCAGCCCCGCCGTGAGGCCCGCAGCCCCGCCGTGAGGCCCGCAGCCCCGCCGTGAGGCCCGCAGCCCCGCCGTGAGGCCCGCAGCCCCGCCGTGAGGCCCGCAGCCCCGCCGTGAGGCCCGCAGCCCCGCCGTGAGGCCCGCAGCCCCGCCGTGAGGCCCGCAGCCCCGCCGTGAGGCCCGCAGCCCCGCCGTGAGGCCCGCAGCCCCGCCGTGAGGCCCGCAGCCCCGCCGTGAGGCCCGCAGCCCCGCCGTGAGGCCCGCAGCCCCGCCGTGAGGCCCGCAGCCCCGCCGTGAGGCCCGCAGCCCCGCCGTGAGGCCCGCAGCCCCGCCGTGAGGCCCGCAGCCCCGCCGTGAGGCCCGCAGCCCCGCCGTGAGGCCCGCAGCCCCGCCGTGAGGCCCGCAGCCCCGCCGTGAGGCCCGCAGCCCCGCCGTGAGGCCCGCAGCCCCGCCGTGAGGCCCGCAGCCCCGCCGTGAGGCCCGCAGCCCCGCCGTGAGGCCCGCAGCCCCGCCGTGAGGCCCGCAGCCCCGCCGTGAGGCCCGCAGCCCCGCCGTGAGGCCCGCAGCCCCGCCGTGAGGCCCGCAGCCCCGCCGTGAGGCCCGCAGCCCCGCCGTGAGGCCCGCAGCCCCGCCGTGAGGCCCGCAGCCCCGCCGTGAGGCCCGCAGCCCCGCCGTGAGGCCCGCAGCCCCGCCGTGAGGCCCGCAGCCCCGCCGTGAGGCCCGCAGCCCCGCCGTGAGGCCCGCAGCCCCGCCGTGAGGCCCGCAGCCCCGCCGTGAGGCCCGCAGCCCCGCCGTGAGGCCCGCAGCCCCGCCGTGAGGCCCGCAGCCCCGCCGTGAGGCCCGCAGCCCCGCCGTGAGGCCCGCAGCCCCGCCGTGAGGCCCGCAGCCCCGCCGTGAGGCCCGCAGCCCCGCCGTGAGGCCCGCAGCCCCGCCGTGAGGCCCGCAGCCCCGCCGTGAGGCCCGCAGCCCCGCCGTGAGGCCCGCAGCCCCGCCGTGAGGCCCGCAGCCCCGCCGTGAGGCCCGCAGCCCCGCCGTGAGGCCCGCAGCCCCGCCGTGAGGCCCGCAGCCCCGCCGTGAGGCCCGCAGCCCCGCCGTGAGGCCCGCAGCCCCGCCGTGAGGCCCGCAGCCCCGCCGTGAGGCCCGCAGCCCCGCCGTGAGGCCCGCAGCCCCGCCGTGAGGCCCGCAGCCCCGCCGTGAGGCCCGCAGCCCCGCCGTGAGGCCCGCAGCCCCGCCGTGAGGCCCGCAGCCCCGCCGTGAGGCCCGCAGCCCCGCCGTGAGGCCCGCAGCCCCGCCGTGAGGCCCGCAGCCCCGCCGTGAGGCCCGCAGCCCCGCCGTGAGGCCCGCAGCCCCGCCGTGAGGCCCGCAGCCCCGCCGTGAGGCCCGCAGCCCCGCCGTGAGGCCCGCAGCCCCGCCGTGAGGCCCGCAGCCCCGCCGTGAGGCCCGCAGCCCCGCCGTGAGGCCCGCAGCCCCGCCGTGAGGCCCGCAGCCCCGCCGTGAGGCCCGCAGCCCCGCCGTGAGGCCCGCAGCCCCGCCGTGAGGCCCGCAGCCCCGCCGTGAGGCCCGCAGCCCCGCCGTGAGGCCCGCAGCCCCGCCGTGAGGCCCGCAGCCCCGCCGTGAGGCCCGCAGCCCCGCCGTGAGGCCCGCAGCCCCGCCGTGAGGCCCGCAGCCCCGCCGTGAGGCCCGCAGCCCCGCCGTGAGGCCCGCAGCCCCGCCGTGAGGCCCGCAGCCCCGCCGTGAGGCCCGCAGCCCCGCCGTGAGGCCCGCAGCCCCGCCGTGAGGCCCGCAGCCCCGCCGTGAGGCCCGCAGCCCCGCCGTGAGGCCCGCAGCCCCGCCGTGAGGCCCGCAGCCCCGCCGTGAGGCCCGCAGCCCCGCCGTGAGGCCCGCAGCCCCGCCGTGAGGCCCGCAGCCCCGCCGTGAGGCCCGCAGCCCCGCCGTGAGGCCCGCAGCCCCGCCGTGAGGCCCGCAGCCCCGCCGTGAGGCCCGCAGCCCCGCCGTGAGGCCCGCAGCCCCGCCGTGAGGCCCGCAGCCCCGCCGTGAGGCCCGCAGCCCCGCCGTGAGGCCCGCAGCCCCGCCGTGAGGCCCGCAGCCCCGCCGTGAGGCCCGCAGCCCCGCCGTGAGGCCCGCAGCCCCGCCGTGAGGCCCGCAGCCCCGCCGTGAGGCCCGCAGCCCCGCCGTGAGGCCCGCAGCCCCGCCGTGAGGCCCGCAGCCCCGCCGTGAGGCCCGCAGCCCCGCCGTGAGGCCCGCAGCCCCGCCGTGAGGCCCGCAGCCCCGCCGTGAGGCCCGCAGCCCCGCCGTGAGGCCCGCAGCCCCGCCGTGAGGCCCGCAGCCCCGCCGTGAGGCCCGCAGCCCCGCCGTGAGGCCCGCAGCCCCGCCGTGAGGCCCGCNTGACCTCTCCTTTTTTTTCAGGTGTAAATTTCTTGTGATATCTCAAAACCTCTTTCATATGGAAAGCTTATTCTGTTTTTGGAACAGAATAAAGGAAGTTCTTGATATAAATTTATTGTGTTTCTTACAATTGCATTGCATGGAATTAAGTTAGAGTCTTGACTTCCGTCATGACTAATGGCACAAGGCAGCAGGGGTACACAAGCCAGGCAGGCATAAGATAATTTAATTGGGGCAAGTAGTTAGTTATTCATTTTATTTCACATGTTCTGATTCAATACTAAGGTCTTATTGAACCCGCTGTTGAATACACACTCTGCTTAGCTGAAAAGCCAGACCTAGGAGTATGTATGTCCTACTGAATGCAGCTGACTGCAGCAGAGGTGTTATTCTGCATTGAGAGCAATTCAGCTTTTGAATACGTTGGGAACACACATTTGAAAATTTTCTGTACTTTATAGAGGAAGTGTAAGGAATTTTTGTAAATGTTTACAGCACTGCTTTTACTGTACAGCCAAAGGCATGCAAATGTTAAAGACCAAACTGTATCTGTAGCAACATGTGCTGCAAAACCCCAACAGATAATAGTCACGTCATTTAAAGAAGGTACTTTGTCATTTCAGTCAACATTTAAGATACATAATGGGGTGAACTGGAAACCTAATTTCTGTTCTAATGCTTTATGTTGTTCCTTGTAGACTCTGACTTTATCTTCTGCAGACCTTTGCCACTGCTGGCTATTAAATAATTCAGTTGTCACTGCTGGAGCTGTTTGGAAAGCTGAGTACTGCCCCACTTGAGAAATGGTGAAATAAGTGAGTGACTTAAATGTATAGCCAGACCAAGGGATTTGTTTTTTTCCATGGACATATGTCTAATAATTCTTTACTAGATCTGCAAATGAAATGGAACAGCAACTATCACACACTTTCTTTTAAAACACCGATAGCATAGCACCATTAAAATACTATTTCATTTCAAAGGTCTTGCTTTATTAATTTAATTTTAATCAGGCAAATATCAGTTAAACTAGAAAAAAAGCCCATTTTTATTAGCCAAATCAACAATAATTCAGTAGTAATTGCCATTCACAGTAGCAATTTCATTGCAACTAACAACAGACTTCTCATACAGTAGCATAAGCTCTCCTTGTGGGAATCTGAGTACGGATTAATTTCCGTCTGAACAATTACGTTGTTTCTTATCACCACGGTTTACTTAGTACATCGGAAGGAATGTGAAAATTCATTAAAAATTTTAAAGTACATTTCAGTGTTAAAAGCCATGCATTAAACTGGATTAGTCGCCTACCACGAAAAGAATATAGATTAATTCCAGTAAAAGCACTAGCCGAATGCCACAGTGAATTACAGCAGCTTCTGGCAGGACAGGAATATTGCAGCTAAGAACACGTGCACGTTCTCATTTCTTTGGCAGGTTCTTTCCTAGTCTTTGTTCGGATGTGTTGCTCTCAATGAGCAGGCTGTGCTCCAGATTTGCTCTGGGTGTCTGGAGTCAGCCTCTCACCACTCTGCCTTTCAGCAGCTGGGGTTGCCGGTGGTTGCTCAGGATGGGACAAGGCGCTTCCCCATCGGCAGAAGACAGGAGCGTGCGGAACTGAGCCAGCTAAACGGGGCGAGGAAGGGAGGGTTATATTTTGCTTTTCATCCTTATATTGCAGTTGAGTGAGAAACTGTTATACTTCCCAACTAACTTTCTATTTAAAAAAAAAAAAAAGTTTAGTTTCATAATATTGAATTAATCCAGCGGTGAGTCAGGATTTATGCTGCCACAGAAGTACTGGAACAATTAACCATCTTTGAATATCCTACTCACCCCTATATCCAACTATCACAGAAACTTTTAGACACTGGTACCACTCTGTTACCACCTCTGTGAAAAAACTGGGGTTTGCTAAATTAAAAGTATCACTGATTGCGACAGTAAAAACCAATGCCTTAGAATGAATTAAACTTTAATTGTTGCTTTTTATGTCAAATGAGTTGTACTTAACTTCTGTTCCTCATCCATTGAATAGCCCAATTAATAACACCTTGAATATATACTAAGGATCTTCAGAATACCTAATTTATTTCTACCTGTGTGCTTTTATTTTCAAAGATTCAAAGCGCTTAACTAGCCTTATCTGGAAAGTTATTAGTTCAAACACCTTTGGAAAGACAAGTGGCAATAATTTAACTGCATAAAACAATTTCGTAAGAATTTAGAACAGAAAGAATACTTACCTCAATAAGGCCAGTGAGAGATATTGAGCTTGTTCTATAGACATTATTAGGAAATAATGCAACAATAAAGCAATTGGTACAGCTCCTGACCACTCTATGATAGAGCTGAATGGAGAATTCTACTTTGGCTATTTTACCGTGTGGCATGTGACAAAACGCCCTGCTCAGGCAGGTTTTGGGCTGAGATTAGATGAGAATATGAATTTCTTTTGGGGAATCTAGTAGGAATAAAGATGGGAAGAAGTCAGCTTTCTGCCTTTATTCTGCTTTGGGAAATGCAGCACTGCAGGGAAGTTTAAATAAGCTAATTGACTTTCTTGGAGTAATGGAAGCAACTCCACCAATCTGAAGTCATTTTATCTTCTCAGTTCCCACAAGACTTTGTAAGATGTGAGTAGCCTTACCTAGCTGAGGCAGAATCATAAGTATTTATCAAAAGCAATAATGTGGTGTAAAGGTACTACCCATTTTACAGTAAAAATTAGACAAATAAACCTAATAGAATGTGTCGACAAAACATAAAGTGATAATGACACTGAAGCTAAAAGACAAGAAGGGTCTTACTTCTTGTAGTACTGTACCTGCTCTGAGCTGATAGTAATTGGCTCTTTAAGGATAATCCAGATGACACTCTCGTGGAGAGGAGGATGAGTCAGAGAGCCATTGTAGGTCCAGTAATCCAAGGATTTAGGCAACAGGCTTGACGGATCAAATTCAGAAAAGGGGGCTTGCTTACCCTGTAGAAGATAATACTGAGTTAATGAAACCCATGAGTAAGATAAGATTGACAACTCAGGCTACCAGGGAGTGCGTTCCTAAATCAGAGGAGGTCCTTTCAAAATGCTAGTGTTTTCTCATAGCACCAGCGTGAGCTGCTTGCCCTGATGTTAAGTTGGACACTGAGATACATCTAGGCTGGCACCCTGGACAACGAGCAGCATTATTCAAAAGAAGAAAGAAAAGCCAAGTTCCACCCCAAATGGTGTCAGATACCAAAGAGTTAAGTCATCACTGTCTAAAGGGTTGTATTGCAGTTTGGTTTTTGTGGTTTGTTTTGGTTTTTTTTTCAAAACACTGAACTCTGTGCTCCAGAGCAAGCAAAACGCTTCAGTGTGTAATTCATTTTCAGCTGTCTGTTGAGGCTAAAGGGAGGATTCACACATGTTGATAATGTTTGCATGATCAGGGTCAAATTCTACACTCCTTTTTAAAATCCTGTGGGAGACGCTGTATTGTATTTTTAACGTGCTTCACTAAGATTCAGATATTCAAATTCTAGCTCTGCTTATCTTGTGCCTTTGAGAGGCTTAGTGGGAATAGTCACTGCTTTACAAGACAGCTTAAGAAAAGTGCGGTTCTGGTGTTATTTCTTCTTCCTTTTTGTCCTCCTCCAACTGAGTGAAACTTCAGTTCAGTTCTTGTAAGGCTGTGCTGGTGATGGACACCAGGGGTAATTTTAAATAGATGGATGGATGGAAGCACAGGGTTGGGTAGGGATCAGGAACTCTGTAGTCTTACTCTTACACAAAGAGCCCACAGCTGTCTACGGGGAGGAGCTCCAACAATACAAAATATCTCAGGGGATCCTGAAAACTCATGTCCAGGATCATGCTTTCAGCTCCCACATCTTCAACAGCCTCCTTCAGCTGAACCCCCACACTATTCTGAAGTCTTCAAAAAGGCTGAAGCAGATTTTAATTTAACTATTCTGTACATTATCATGATCAGGCTGTGCTGCCATTTACCTTAGTCTTTACTGAATCCAAGGCCTTCAAGACATCCTTCAGGTTTTCATTGCATAAGCCAAGCTGTAAATAAAAAAAAAATACTTTAAAATCCTGAATACATAATAATAGTTTTATTCTAACAGGATCAAGAATAAGAATATGCTTTACAAATGTTGATAAGTTTAGCTTTGTAAACTCACTGTGAACAAGGCAAAATTTAGAACTTTCGAGGAAATAACAGGAAGTTTTGCTTCTGCTTTGCAGGGTAATGCGAACTAGTGCGAAAATAATCATAAGGATATGATTGCTTTGATCATATGTGCTTATCCTTGAAATTCACTTTGAAAGCAGTCACATGGGTGATTTTGCTAATACCTTTTTTGCAATGTGAACGATGAGTAATTGTATTTTCACAGTATATAATAATATTTTAAGATATTTTCTTGATATAAAAAAGAAATTAACAATAAAGAATTCTTTTTCCTGCCTGGGTTGGTTACGAAAGGCTAAATATGCCACGCGTGTGGATTCAAGATTTCTTGGAGTTCTCATTTAGAATTTTCCCTTTTGGTGGATAGACAGTGACAGCGCATGTGACTCAAACCATCTTTCGGTGACCGGTCACATCATCGTAAAGGGAGTGGAAAGCAAGCACAGGAGGTGTGAGGGTTGTGGATGAAACACCACCAGCTCACCAGCACCCATGCCTTTAAAGCACAGCTCGATCTTGAAGGCTCTGTGGGCCAAATGGGGATTTGGGTAAAACCTCCCTGCGGTGACACGGGCAAAGTTGGCCGTTTGGGCTAAAGCAGGGTAAGAGGCAGCCATCTCCACTGATTTCATACAAAGACATGGTTTTTCCTAGTCCTCATCACCGACCTCAGTTTTGGTAGAGAAAGGGAAGAGAGAGGCAGGTGTTTTCAGCGTGTCAGGAACTGACCTTCAGGAAAACAGTGACAATTGCCAAGCCATCCGCCTTGTCGGAAGCCTCGGCTGCATTCGAATACTTGTCGGCGTTCCAGTGGACAAGATGAAGCTAAAAAAAAAAAAAAAAAGGCAATGGACGGGATCATTTTTGCCTGTTCTACTACAAACGTAACGCCGCAATTCGAGTAAAACGGCGAGAAATGCCACCCTGCCCTCGGGGGCTGACTGTGAAACTGAGAAGGTGCTTGGGAGCCCCTGCAGATTTCACGGAGCTCTGCTGAATTGCCCCGGCACTGCCAGGTCTCACACCCAGGCTTTATCTTGGGGTAAGGAGCACCACTGCACCTATTCCTGAAAGCAATATAAAGGTAGGTAAGTCCACGGGGATGCGGAGAAATCACAGCTTGCAAGGGACATGTATTTGTCTAACCCTACCGTTAACAGTCTCCTGCGCACGCCTTTATTTCCATGCCTTTAGAAATGAAATACATTGATGGGGTGTGTAACCACTTTGTTGTACACGGCACAATATTTATTCACAATAGTCCCACTTACTGCAAAAGATTGATGGTTTGGCCATGAAGATCATGGCTGTGGACGGTTTATATTCAACATCGACCTTTCAACAAGTATTTGACAGTATTTGCTTTAATAGAGTTTTAAGGAACTTTTGTTCAGCCTAGTATGTTCCATATTATATCTTGAGCTATTTTTTTTGTGAAATATAATTTTCCAAAACTTACAGAACTTGGAAATCATAAGAGTTTCTTTAAATACCTTCTCACTTATGTATATGCTTAACAACTATGTAACTCTATGGTAATAGTCTGGATTATTTGTATAATCTTTCAGCAACATGGTCACAAAGAATATCGAAACCTCTTAAAATACAAGGAGGAGATTCTAAAATATAGGAACAGAACATACAAATTATCATATAATGCACATTATCTTAAAATTCTGATTCAAATCAGACTTTTAAAAAAACTTCTGGCATTTTTAAAGCTGAATTGCTGTCTTTTCAATTTAACATCTTTACTGTTTCAATATATTTTAAACTATTGATTCAAAGCAAACTAATAAACACTTAATCTTGTGCTGCTTAAACACAGCTTAAGTGCACTATCTCTTTATGGCAGAAAGCAATTCTAAAGGAACACCCCTTTCTTATCTTGGCTGCATCAAATGAGATAGCTTTAGCACTCTCAACAGCAGAAAATTTCCTATTAGGAACACACTTCTGGCTGCGTGCTTCTAATGCCTAAACTAAAAATGAATAATCCATCTCATTTGTTTGGCATGTAATGTTCCTAAAATCTGAAAAGCTGCCAAAGATAACATTACATGAATTTAACGTGAATTGTTTGTTGATGATGTTGGTTATTAGCAGGACACTGGAAAAGCAATAAAAACTTCCTTTAGAGAGGGTTTTTAATTTTTATAAAACAGACCTTGCTTCATTATCTGAACATACTTGACAGCTTCTAAGGCCCTTGCTAGATAACTTTTTTACCTCTTTCTCTTCATTAATTACTTCTGGGTTTCCTTCTTATTTGCTGTTCTTGAAAAGCCAGAAAAAAACTACCTTATAGTGGTCAGCATGCTTATACCTGTGAGGAGCTCCAGCTGCAATTATACGGGGATTTGGGTGATCAGACTTCTCCAAAAGCAGCAGATTTAGTCTCAAGCTGAATATACCTACACAGCTGACCTTTTGAACATTTAGCAGGTGTTACTTACTTTTCAATCTGCACCTTTCAGCCCTATTTTATTATTTAGATTATCTACATTTAAATTAATAAGTACTGCCCACAAAACCCGATTTGCTCTCGCAAAGCCAATTTTGCACACGCAGAGATGGTATTGCTGTTGCAAAATAAAATAACTATCAAAGCTATCTACATATGCTTTTTCTTTTTCCTAGGGACAATGTCCGCGACTGGTCTGTGAAAACTTGACTTTAACTTTTCTTTCATTGCCTTTACCTCTGAGGCGTATTTCCTTCCATCCACCGTGTGCTCTGAGCCTTGCTCATCAGTTTGGCCCCAATGGAAATGAAACTGCCGCAATCTGTACGTTCCAGTGAGAGGTCCACCAGTCAGCACTACAAATGCATGAAGTACGGGAAATACATCAATCCACAGAGTCTTCCTGACAGGCAAGTTATAGATTTCAAAGATTTTATAACACGCAAACGGTTTTCTCCAAGTTAACATATTAACAAGTTTTGATATTAGATTATTTGTAAACATCTGGAGAAAAAAAAAACCAACCCAACAGCTTTTGCAGTTAAGCCAAAATTATTGAAGGTTTTAATTCTGGATATGTATATGAGTTCATTGGTTATAGTAAATCTACACGTCTCCTCGATACAGTTCCAAAGTTCAGGTGAAATATATGTCAACACACCTTCTACCCTAGACAGAAAATAAAAGGAAAAATAGTGCAGAAAAACAACAGTAATTGGATTTTAATAACTGCAGAACCAACTGTCCTACCTCATGAAATTCACTTCTCATTAAAATGTGTGTTATTTAAGAAAGTATTTTAAAGGCCTCTTTCTTCACAGAATTAACAGTTATAGGTACTTGAAGTTTTCTGAATTTAGATTATGAGATGCCACAGGTGTACTCGGATGTTATGGGCACTGTTTATTGGTCATTATCATTAATTCCTTGCTCACAAGCACATAAATGTGTATTGATTGCCACTGTAGTGATAGGCACCCGCCATTGGAAATGACGCTCAGAAATGTGTGCCTGGAACTCTTGCAGCACTTGCGATATTACACCTCAGTACAAATAAATCTCCTTTGCTATCAAGGTAGGTCTGAGGAAAAACACCTTGTCCAGAATGATTCCATATGGTGTTATTCTGTGAGTAACTTTTGTATATGTATGAGTCTCCCATCCCATGTTGATTAAAAAAAAAAAAAAAAAAAAGCACAATTGAGTAACTGTGTTTAGAAACTCTGCTCCTAGTTTACCGTCCCCAAATCAGAGATTTTCCTAGAGGTTTCCTACTGGGTTATTACCAGTCCTTTTGCCATTAATACAAGAGCACTTGCCAAGAAGTCCTAATTTTAAAGAACGTAATTTGGATCTTCTGTGACACTTAAAGCGTGTTGCCAACTAGTACAACTAAGTTAGCAAGCATACCCTGTTCTCCTGAAAATCAACTGGTCTTGTTTTCTGTATAAATTAGAGAAAAAGAGAATGAAACCAGAAAATTTCCCACATTCCCCTCTCCAGATCCCCCTTTTACTAACCTGATTGATTGTCCTTATCCTCAAAATTCACATGGAATGAATGTCCCACATTGATGATCTCTTTGCATGTGGAAGGCTTCCAGGTGATCTGGAGGCATCCCAGAGATGCATCTTTTTTGACGTCCTTGGTTTGAATATCAATAGGAGATTGACGGTCTCCATTAGCAATAGGGTATAATTTGTGCCAGTGGTCAGGTCCTAGGCAAAATAAATAAATAATTGATGTTTTCTACTTCTAATTCTGTACCAGTCCTGAATTCCTGTCACTTTCCCTTGGAACCAATTGTACACATAATACTTAATATGCTAATAATCCATGTAATTCTGAAGAATTCTGATAAGGAAAAAAAATACAAGATAAATATTCAATATATTATAAGTAAATCTGATTTTCTATAAGAGAGAGCTTTTACCATTGTTTCCTTGATAACTCCAGTTCAAACTTGTCATTTTTTTCTTCTTGCAAGGTATTGTCTCCTTTAAAAAGAATCTACTGGTGCTGATGAAATCTGTTATGGCAAGATCCCTGCTTTCATTCTCTTCTGAATTTCTCACTTACGCCTGGGCTTTTATATGCCTGCTTGAACAGTAAAGACAGTAATATTTTCTAACTAACCTTTATTGATTTCATATGATTTCAGAATGGTATGAGAAACTGTGATAAGAGAAAGGATTGTAATAAGGAAACAGTGTGGTTTGCACCCTGTTTACTTTCTGATTCAGTACATATATTAAGAAAGATATGTTAGATGCCAAATTAAAATATACATCATTTTAACTATTCAAATGTTGTCCGAAGACCTTTACACTGAATCTTCATAATCCAAAGGATTATGGTACAAAAGTGCAGGCAACACAGAAAGCAATGGATTCTCAGCCTTCTTGAAAATCCATGTCAACGATTTAAGACATCAATGTGTGGCTTTTAGAACATTAATTTTGACAATGACTAAAAACCGGTCAATCTCAGTAGCTTTTAGTGGCAGAAAACAAACAACAACATCAGTGTGACACAAAAGGGCCAATATCTTATTAAATATTATATGAATGGCTAGCAATGCTCTCATTAATAAAAGAGGAGGTCCAAGGCCTACGAAGTCCTACCAGCTTCAGGTATTTTGGGAATGATATCAAGCCTTTTTTGTACTGCTGGGAATCTTCAAGGCAATCTTCTTGGGGACTGATACCTAATTAAGTGCATGACTGAAGGCCAACTTCCAGTTTTCTCCTAAGTAGGTCCTATCTTGTAGTTCAAGAATATTTACACACAATCACCTATTTCTTCAGTACTACGCTACCATGCCCTGACTCTCTCTTTTAAAGGTAATTTCCACTAATGCACATGGGGTTTTGCCTGCCTTAAATTCTGTCTCATATGTGCTTTAAAAGCAGGATTGTATTTTTAGGACCCTGCGCTTGACAAGTACTGCAGCGTAGTTAAATAGTTGTGGCATTATCTATATTTGTAACCATTTGAACTGAGTGTATGGAGCAATTATTTCTATTAAAAAAAAAAAAGGTTTACCATAGACTATGTGAGCATTGCCTTGTCATCCTGCGTTGCAGAAATGGGCCCTGTTGACATTTTCCTGTTTTTCTTACAGACTATTCTCAGTAATAGGAAACTACTGATATCTGCCCTTGCAGATGTCCACAGATGACGTCAGGAATTTCAGATACCATTGTGCAAGTAACGTTATAACCTGTAAAACTTGTGGCATTGATTCCTAGGAATACGACAGCTTTTCGGTGGGTCCCAGTTATAACTGGATTACAATTTTCTGTTAATTTTTTGTTGTTGCTGGTCAGAAATTATGTTTTATCAGAACAGAAAATGTCCCAATGAAATTACCACCACGAACTTCTGCTGAAAGAGAGACAGCTTCACCTGCTTAGTCCCTGACCAACTTCCCAGTCGTATTACTAAGACGATATCAGTGTTTCACTGCGTAATGACATTTCTGCTTGAAGTGAAGGGGGCACAATTTACGGTCCTTGGGCAGCCTTGCTATGTAACCTATGTGAGAAATCAAGACAGCCAAACTAATAGATCAGCTGGAAACATTGGATATGCTGGACCTGGCCAGCTCTTAACTTGCAGTTCTCCAGCAGGGAGTCCAAAGACCTCAGTAACCAGGCTAGTGCCAAGCCTTCAGCACCCTGTTGGGGCAAGGGGAACTGGGAGGCTTGATGATGTCTTGGCTGCTACTGTCTGGAATGGCAGTGATAAATTACTGCCATGTTTAGTGCCGAGACAGACCCAGGCTGGTGTTGGTGACTAAGTTTTGAGGCTTTGGAAACCAAACCTGGTTGCAGACACTGAAAAGATTCAGCCCACTGCTCTGGAGAAGCAAGCTGTAAGGCAGGCAGCCCAGGAGCCCTGAAAAACCCNCCACTGCTCTGGAGAAGCAAGCTGTAAGGCAGGCAGCCCAGGAGCCCTGAAAAACCCGCTTTCCTCCCAGGCACTCAGGACTTGCAGCCTCTCTCCTGCTGCAGGAGAAGATTTAGTTTGGTTTGAGTCCAAGTTACAAGGTAACTAGTGACATGACAGCGTCCCAGCTTCCTGCCTGTTCCCTGGGATGGTTAGATGTCCTGGAGGGACAGATAAGCCTGGTACATTGGGGCAAAGGTGTTCATGGCTCAAGAGTTTTTCACTTTGAGAATGAGAACTCTTTTGAATGTATTTGTGGGAGGATTTAGCAGCCATCAGTAAAATTTATAAATTCTTTAGAGAACTTTTTGAAACAGAATTTATTTCCTGCAGAACAGAAATCCTGACTTTCGACCAGACTTGATGTTAATTATCATCAATCCTTTGGAATAATGTAGAATTACAGAATCATAGAATTGTCTCAGTTGGAAGGGACCTTTCAGGTCATCTAGTCCAACCGTCACCCTAATGCTGACAAAAACCATCACTTCACCATGTCTCTAAGCACTATGTCTATCCATCTTTTAAATACCTCAACCGGTCCCCAGGACAGCCTGTTCCAATGCTTAAAAACCCTTTCAGTGTAAAAATTGTTCCTAATATCCAATCTAAATCTCCCCTGTCCCAGCTTGAGGCCATTTCCTCTTGTCCTGTTGCCTGTTACTTGGGAGAAGAGACTGACTCTCAGCTCTCCACGACCTCCTTTCAGGTAGTTGTAGACAGCAATAAGGTCTCCTCTCAGCCTCCTTGTGTAGGATACGTTCCTTCAGTCCTATGAGAACCACAGAACCAAACTGACTGCAGTTGTTCATACTCCCAGCAGAGCAAAAGAGCCAGAGACCCCTCATTTTCTTTTCTGCTCTCAGTCATTCAGGTGTCAGTCACTGTGAGTTAGTTACATAGATAATACCAAAGACCTTGTGTAAGTGGTCAAGACCTATCAGCTGGACCACTTCAAAAAAAACACCAAGTGATCGGTTAGATGATAGGACTCATTCAGAGAGATCTAAAATTGTGTGTGTGTTTTGAGTCAAACAGGTGTTGTGTTCCAGCATAATATGTGGACAAGATAATGTAAAGAAATTCAGTGACAAAGAATGCAGAAGTGTGGGACAAGATCGTTCTGAATTCTCTAACAAAGAAAGGATTGAAGTTTTAGGAATAATAGCCAAAGGAAATATAAATCTTGTCTCATTAGACAGTTGTAATGGGAACATAATGTGGAAAAATTGCCATAGTATTTTTTGCTTGATCAGGTAATCAATGTCAATTTTCTGACTATGAAAAATATTCTTTCTGCGCGAGGTGAGCATGGCAGAGATTCAGTAAAATGATCTCTTGGAAGAAGAGCCAAGATTTCAGAATTGTGACCTTTTTACTGTGTCATCAGCCGGGCTCCGAAGTAATTCTAGACTTCTGATTTAAATGCAGCAAACTGTGTGTGATTGACACAACAACTGTTTTGCTTCTTGAAACCCAACACAACTGGCTTATGATTCCTCCCATTACACCCTTTTATACTGTGCTAAGTGCACTTCAACTTTTAACTATGAGCCTGTTACTGTTGTTAAAATATTTAATTATTAGTATTTCTTAATTTAAGTCTAAGCTGCTGGTTCTTACAACTTTAAATTAAAATCTGTCTAAAATAATTTTTTTTTTTTTCTCCACGAACATAGAGAATAATGTTAATATTATGAAGGAGCTCTTGACCTCATGAAAAGTTCACGAACCAGGAGTCAAAGGAAAAGAATCCAGTATTTCTTTGAATAGAATTGCCACTTATTTTAATTTCTGAACTTACAATGTGGCTGTGTGGTCAGCCTTTCTCCAGATAACAAAGAAATTAGATTTTACTTTAAATAAAGTCCCAGGAGCTAAGGTGATGCAACTTAGAAAGGGTGGCTGATATCTTACTACTTGTTGCACAGCACTTGCCATTTGGGAAACCTGTTCCTTCTTCTATCTGAAAAGAACCATTTCAAGGCTTTTTACAACAACTTCATGATAGTAGGAAAGAGTTCTGAACTCAGAGAGCACTGAACCTTTTTTCCAAAATAAAAGCTTTTTACAAATTGCAGTAGGGATGGAAGTAAATTTTCTACAAACGTAAGTTAAAATCATATGATTTAAAACAGTTTACAATTGTTTTTGTGGCTCTCGTGTTCCTCCAGAGTGCTGGAGTCCAGACCTTGTCACATTATCCTGATGCATTAGAATGATGGGAATAAATTGCTGAGACAGCAGCTACAAAAAGTGTCCCAGCAGCACAGGGCAGAAGGCGGCTGAGGATCATGGATGGTCATAAGCTCCTTAAAACACAAGCCTGTATTCCATTAACTACTGATTATTGCCTCCACATTTTAGGCTATCCACACTCCGCAGGGAAAGTGTTAGCACCTTTCCAGGAAACTGAGATTAAAGACATGCGATACATCTTGGCAAAACCTTCACAGTATAAATAGAAGTGGATCCCTGGCTTTCCAGAGGAGCGTGGACAAAGTTTTAAAGTCTAAAGCTCTGAATCTGCAAACCGTTTTATGTGTGACTAACTTTATGCGTAGGAGGACACTTACGGACCTTATTTGCAAGTATGAAATTAAAATTGAACACAGTATAGGAATGAATGTGAAATAGTCTCATTTTACGGACACTGGCTGGAAAAGCAAGAAAACTCTACTGAAAAAATACTAAATTACGAGGAAATCAACCATTTTTGAAGTGCCAAACACTACATATCTTGATAGTGAATTGATTTGTGAAAAAAATCCCGCAAAATCTTTCAAAAATATTCCACTGGCTCTCACAATGGTCCTTTTTAGTTGATTGTTACAGGGAACCAAGATGTTGTTATTTGCAATGCTCTGGTCAGAAATAAATATTGTTACCTTGCGCCTGCTTCCTGCACCGGGCTCTGCGAGCGGGAGAGGTGCAGCTCTGTTTGTCTCTGCAGGGCTGGTTGGTGTGGGTAGGATCAAACCTCGTCCCTCTTTGTGAGGTGAAAAGTGTCAGCTTAACCGGGGAGTTTTACCTGCCACGGGCTGCAGCTATTGGCTTTTAATATTAACCGGGCGTTTAATTTCAAGTGATGAAAGATAATACATCTCTATTTTTATTTGCGGACAGACAGACCTATAAAATATAAAACTCCCTCTTATAACTCCATGTCCCAGTTACGAGGACAGCCAAAGTCTGAAGCAAGGCAAAAAAAGGTCGTGTCCAGATAATAAAGAATCCATAATCTTTTCTTGTTACCAGGTGTGCTGTGAGCCTATGTAGTCCATATTTTCTATCAAATGCCGACAAAACATTATAAATGTCATTTTGTGCCTTATATGCAGGGGGTGCATTGAATTTCAACTAAAACATTTAAATACCAGAACAGATTTGTAGGGAAGGAATGATGATCGAAAATCAACCTCATATGGTGGACACGGCATGGTAATAAATACACATTTTAGTATTTGTATAGTAAACTGATACAATATTAAACAATCTGTATCAGAAATGATGGGGTAGTTTTATGTTTTGGGGTTTTTTTTCCTTCTAGCCTGTACCTTAATATGAAAGAAACTTATGTTGCTGCAACAGATTTAATCAGGTTTATGGATACAGCATATGAAAGAAAAAGACTGATATGATGGTACCTCTTACTTGCCCTACACGAGGGAGTTTCAGCCCTTCGATTCCTGGGTGCTTAAACATTTACTGGCAAAGACAGAGAAAATCAAAGCCTGCTGCAAGCGGGTCTTTTGCCTTGAAAGAACCCATAGACCCCAGGATTTGGGGGGCAGAAGTTGAAAATCCCATTTCTGTGCCATGAGACTGGGCAGTGAAAATGGTCACCTGCATGACACATTTTCAGGACTTGGACCCTTCAGTTGGAGCTGCTGCTTGGTTTGAATGTAGCTTTGTCAAGTGTTGCTGCTATCGCTTGCGAACAACGTTGAGCTGTATGGATGTATTCATTTATTTATTTTTTTTGAGTTCTGTACAAAACAGTATGTAAGCACTGGTGACATGGGCAGTGGGATTGAGTGCAAGTTTGCTGACGACACCAAGCTGGGTGGTGCAGTTGACACACTGGAGGGAAGGGATGCCATCCAGAGGGACCTGGACAGGCTGGAGAGGTGGGCTCGTGTGAATCACATGAAGTTCAACCAAGCCAAGTGCAAGGTCCTGTACCTGGGACATGGCAATCCCAGGCACAAATACAGGTTGGGCAGAGAATGGCTGGAGAGCAGCCCTGAGGAGAAGGACTTGGGGGTGCTCGTGGATGAGAAGCTCGACATGAGCCGGCAATGTGCACTGGCAGCCCAGAAAGCCAACCCCATCCTGGGCTGCATCAAAAGAAGTGTGGCCAGCAGGTCACGGGAGGTGATTCTACCCCTCTACTCTGCTCTGGTGAGACCCCACCTGGAGTCCTGTGTCCAGCTCTGGAGTCCTCAGCACAGGAAGGACATGGACCTGTTGGACCAAGTCCAGAGGAGGGCCACAAAGATGATCAGAGGGATGGAGCACCTCTGCTATGAGGACAGGCTGAGAGAGCTGGGGTTGTTCAGCCTGGAGAGGAGAAGGCTCCAGGGAGACCTTATAACAGCCTACCAATATCTGAAGGGAGCTACAGGAGAGCCGGAGAGGGACTCTTTGCCAGGAAAAGCAGTGACAGGACAAGGGGCAACAGTTTTAAATTGGAAGAGAAGAGATTTAGATTAGATACCAGAAAGAAATTCTTTGCTGTGAGGGTGGTGAGACACTGGAACAGGTTGCCCAGGGAAGCTGTGGACGCCCCATCCCTGGAAGTGTTCAAGGCCAGGCTGGATAGGGCTTGGAGCAACCTGGTCTGGTGGGAGATGTCCCTGCCCAGGGCAGGGGGGTTGGAACTCAATGATCTTTAAGGTCCCTTCCAACTCTAACCATTCTAGGATTTGGGGGCACTGCCTTGGCTGCTGAGAGCACCCCAAATTCACCCAGTCACGTGCCACCTCTACAGTGACTGCAAACGGCAGCGGGAGCTTTTGCTTCACATGCACTTTTAAAGATCAAGACCAAGAATTCAAAGGGCTCCAGGAACTCTGAGGTCAAGTCATGCCCAAGAGATTTAGTGGTGCAAAAAGAAAAGTGTCATTGAGAGTTATGGTTTTAGCCAACAGCAATAAAATGAAGATTGTAAAGGAAAATGGTAGAAGGTAGGGGAGTCTCTGACTTAATGTATTTCCAACTCACAGGAACTTCCAAAAAAATAACGTTCTAAATTTCTTGTGAGATACACTTTAAGAATACTGAGACTCTCAGAGTATCAGTAACTTCAAAAGAGGTAGGGAAAAAAAAAATCTGTAAGAAGAAAGACTACCTTTCCATTTCCCTGCAAGGTAGTGCTCTGGAGATACAGGTCAATCCTCAATACACCGTCCTTATAGAGAGCACTTTTTCTTCAGTATACAAAGTTAACTGTTTGAAAAGCCTCACCAGGAAGCCCACGGAAATAAATGCTTCTAAATGCATATGATTTTTTTTTCCTTAAAAAAACCCACCACGTATCACACGATACCAAAATCAATTCTGAAGTTGCAACACTGAAGAAAAAGACACCCCTTTTTCAAACTCGATGCAACAGGAACACTGAAAAAGTTACTGCGTTCAAAAAAAGTTAAGCTCATACAAAGCCTGGACTCAGCAATNCTTTGTCACCGGGGTGTGTTTGAAACCTACTGCCACTCAGCAATTACGATCCAAGAATCATATTAGTTAAGAAACAGAAGTTGTTTCCAGGAATGCCACAGAACTCATGAGTGACCCAGAATCACTAGACCAATTCTGCCACCTACAGACACACCATTTGTGCTGAAAAAAAAAAACCCACAAAACACTTTAGACCTGTGTAGAGTTCTTACAGAAGTGAAACTAGCAGCCATCCCAACTGGGACGTCTCAGCATGTCAACCAGAAGTACAGGGATGCCACAAATGATCAAGATTCAATGCAAATCGTACAGAAATTGAGCAAGGTTTTTGCAAGAAACGGCACATATTTACACTATAACCATCTTCACTGCTGGTGGTTTCACTGGCATGCATCCGAGCCCCATGATGCTAAACAGGACTGAGAGGAATTAGTTGTTTTTAACAGATAAATCATGATATATTTTCTACTCTTAAATGAGCAGCAGCTTTCTCAAATTTCTGATAAAAGCCTGATGTGCCTGAAAATGTCAAAAAAATCCCCAAAAAACAGCCTAATTGCCCTGTTTCCTCTATTTTCTGTTGCAGTTTGATTAACCATGCATTCCATGCTCCCTGCCACCACAGATCTGCACTCTGTAGCACCTAGTTGTCCTGCTCCTCTCACAGAGGCAACAACAACAAAAAAATGAACTCTGGTGTGCCAGCAAAGGACCAGAGAGAAGTGTGTGAGCCCCAGGTCGATGGAGGAGCAGACTGCAGGTCTCCTTTCAATTTAAAAAAAGCTTTTTAAAAAAGATTTCCAACCCTTTTCTGTGCAGACATGGCCTCGAAAACCTGAAACAAGGTAAAGAGGCTGAGAGGGAGGAAAGGAGCCCGTGAGTTGATCTCCGCTTGACAACAGGCAGATAGCAAGACTGTCACTGAAGGGAGACAAGTGCATGATGGCACACCCGCACGTTCACGCTCTCACCTCTTCAGAGAAGTTAAGAAGGAATCCTGAAAAAAAAAATCTCCTTATCCCTTGCCATCTCCCTGGCCGTTGCCCATCCCATTGCATGCCGACAGAGCAGGGATGTGGGAGACCGTGAAAGAGTCTCCCAGCTATTTCACTTCGGCTCTGAAAAACATCTTTGCCTGGCAGGATAGACAGTAAAAAAAATTTGAATTATTACTCTTGTGAAGAATTCACATTCTGTGTGTTTCTTCGCAGTTTTGCCCACTTTCACGCTTCCTAGTAGTAGCGTCCTAAAAAATGCCTGCTCTTATTCAAAATGACTACACCCTGGTGTTTCTTTAGTGGGAGATTAAAACCACTCAGATGATATCAATATCAGAACTCTTTGACAGCTTTCTGAAGTGACAAGAAAACAGTTCTAAATAAAGATATTTTGGGTTCTGTGTTTTGGAAGCTGAACGAGAAATTGTGAGGAATCTGGGGGGAGGCTGTAAGATGCCACCAGGAAATGGGGGACCTGCACAAGTGTTAGGGATGTAGAAGAAAGTCTGAGAGGTGCAGAATAATATGGGTCCAGACTGGAACTGAAGACGTAGGAAGATGGGAAGTGCAAATACATGTGAAACACATGCGTAGGAGAAGCTGGTGGGACAAGAGTTCTAGCCCGTGGCTCCCTCGCTCACACACCTTCAGTACCTCTAATGCAGATACATAGAACAAGGCATATCCTAGCACTGCTTGATGTTAGCAATAAAATGTCTTTGTTCTTTATAATAATCATTCTGTACTTTGCTGGAGATACTAATGTTAAGTGAAGATTGGTCCTTCATTTTCTCATCTTTGTATTGCTCTCTGTCAAAGACAGCAACCAAGGGATTTCTGTTCATTGTATTTCTTACACAAGTAGTGCTCTGGATGATTTTTTGTCCATGTGATGCTGTTGTTGCCTTTGCACTAAAACCTGCTGTCCATGTAGGAAGGTTAACCTTATCTAATGCGAGACTTTGGACTTCAGATGTATTATTTCCCCTTATTCTTCTTACTGAACATCCCTATATAGTGTACCTGGATGGTTCTTGTACACTAAATCCACACATTCCTTTTCACATGGCCAACCATTCTGGAAGTATGTTTATTTCATCCAGACACTACTGAGACCACCTAGTTTTTCTACTTCTTTCCAAAATTTGTACCAGTAAGTGAGATGAAAATTTAGCAACCGTTTTAAGAATAAATTTTGCAAGCAGGTCATAAGCTAAATGAAATTAATATATGTCAATTTAATAGATGTTCTGAAACGTATGTGGGATATTTTGGGGTGGCTATTTGTGCAGGAGGTTGGACTAGATGAGGTCCCTTACAACCTGGGTGTTTCTATGGTTCTGTGACTGAAGTTTTTTTATTAAATGTTATAAAACATTTCCCTGACACTACAAAAAAAAAAGAACACTAGATGAGAATTATATTGAGTTTCAGCAAAGCTGGTTTATTTTCTGTTTACTTTCTGTGACCAGATATAGGAATCAAAGAATGTGTTGTGTAGAGAATATGTCAGGAGTTAAAGATAAGAGGAATGAGTCAGAGATGTGGGCATCGCCTAGGGAATTTTTTGAACATTGTTGTGCAATTATTTTTATAATTCATTACATTTGGATTAAGACATACATAGATAATGGCTGTTCTCTGAATTTTTATCTGTAGTGAAATCAATCATGTGAATAAAGTAAAACAGAAAACAGTCCACAATCTGTCACTTTGTTAAGATAAACTAGTGGAATGAGAGTTCAGAGATGCATATTTGTAGGAAAAACAGGGTAGCCATCAAGTGACCATGTGGGATGTTGCAAGATGGGGATGATCTCAGCTATTGCAAACAGGAGACTAGCCCTAAATGAAGGGGATTATAAAAGCTATAATTAGCTAATGCTTCCTAAAAGCCTAACTAAACTGTTGGGTTTTTTCCATTCCAAAGTGCAATACCGTAGTGAGATCAAGTATCATGTAGTAAGCGCAGAGAGAGAAACAAATCTTATAAACACAGTATCGTCTGCCACTATTTCAGGACAATCTTGTAAACTCTCCAAAACAGATACTTTCCCTTTAATAATGCTGTGATGGCTGAAGGACTGATTACTTATTATACTGGAATATAATAGGCATATCGCAATTAATTGTCACCAATTTATGCTAATTTTATTTACATGTCCACAGGTGATGCTTCTTTAATCTCTAATCCGTGGCTGTAAATTCTGAAGAAAGCAGATGGGTTGCTGAAGACAACAGAATCCCTTGTCTCTTAAAAGCAAGCTTACTTTTCTCAGAAGCGGTTTCATGGCTGTTTTATTTACTGTTTACAAGCATTCGTGGTGTTAACATAATAACCTGATGAAGGATGACTGTGTCGGTTCTACATTCGTCTTATTCTCTGCCCCCAGAGAGTTTTCAAAGCGCACAAATATGCAACAGTTCAAACCCTGGTGGAGAATCAGAGAAAGGGGAAATCACTCCCCTCATAGAGGAGCAGCAAATGTGGCTTGCCCTTTGCTGTCGATCCATGGGAAATACAGGGAAGCACCAGAGAAGAAGCAGGACTACTAGCAACGCAAAAGGCTTTTCAGGAGTGTGATCAAAGCTGTCTTACAAAAGGACAGGCAGTTTATATCATCTGCTCGAGGTGCAGGCATGCATTGACTAACTAGGGAAGTGCAGGTTTGAGTTTTTCCAAGTCCATCCTAGAACACCCAAAGGACAACCCATAAACTAACTCTATAACGAGAGCGATTAATTTTTGAAAAAAGTTCATCCTTTCTTCAAAACTGAAATATATGTGACTTTAAAAACAGAGCACTGTTATTTAAAATAAAACTCCAATATTTGTGACAAAAAACGTTACTCACCTGAACTGTGTCTATAAAGTGTACGAGTATCTTTAAAGTGTGAGCACTCCAACTGAAATCAAAAGAACTGCTTATACACTTAAAACTCTGTGTGTGGTCAAATGCTCTGCTAGGTTGTGCTTGTGTGCTAGATGGCTTAGTTGGCCAGTAGCAGCCCTTTTCTCTAATTTTGGGGGCAGAGGAAGGTCTGAGACTCTCTTGCAAGCATCTTGTCACCCATGGCATAAATCTGCCACTGTGGCTGTGTATTAGTGGTCCATTGAACTCTTGATTTCTTCCTCCTTGCATCAGACAAACAAAAGCTTTAGTTATTAGACCATGGAAGTAAATGACTCCCTGAATATCTCAGTGACTGTCTAATAACAGCAAACGGTAGTCTTTTTGAGTCAACGCTAAGAGTTATAATCTCTTGGGATGGTAGGTCATATGTGTATCTTATGTGATGCATAAGGAGGTTTTCCCCACAGGGAACATGAATCGCCTCCACTGAGACACCGGAGGTACAATGGTCACTGTCAAAGGAGAGACATCGGTTTCCAATGCATCTTCTCTCTGAAAAGCAGCAAAACCCTTGTAATACCAAATGACTCATGTTTGGCATCGCTCCTGCAATGGGGTTCTGTGTATAACTGTGACTGACTATTAAAATATAAACCTTTAGTGGAGAAACACTTTTGTATGTGACCTTGGGGCTTCCTGAACCACAGCTTGAGGTGAGCATGTTCATATGAGGAGGACCGTCAACACCAGTAACCTGCTTATTCAATTGTGCAATGAGAAAACCCCTCGGCAGCAGGGTAAGGAGACAGTTAATGCTTCCTTAGGCATTTCCGTGTATGAGGGATGTTAAGAAGTCATTCCTAAAAAACAACCAACCCCTTGAGGCAAAAGAAATCTCCAGCGGGTCAGGAGTTAGCCCAGCACAGCCATGGGGTGTCCTCCTGTCGCCTCTGTGCAGCCCAGAAGATGTCGAACCTGCTGCCGACCTGCACGGCCAACTTGTACACATTTGCAAAAATATTTGGGTTACGAAAGCATGTGTGTCCTCTGCGTAACGAAAATTTGCTATCAATCAGAAAATAAAGACGTATCTAAAGATAGGTTGGCTTTATCTTTACTGGTTAGTGTATTCAAATGATAAAAAGATAGAAGGTAAGAAACGTCATCCGGTTCTAGCCTTCTGAGGAATTAAAGATGTGTCTTGTACTTTACTCTTGCTTTGTCCAAACTAACACTAAACATTACAGGTGAGAGAGGGAAAAGACATACAGTGCATGACTGTAATGTTCCTCACATTATTTCTCCCTTTCCTTTACATAGTAGTAAAGGATAGAAGACATAAGACTTGGCTGCTGAACTGGAAGACAAATACTGAGTGCAGTAGCATATGCTCCCTCCTTGATGTCCCATCAGAAATACCTAATTTCATTACATTTTATTAGGTTTTAGTCTCCGGAGTTTGATTGGGAAGCGATTAATTAGATTAAACTGTTTTGAGTAAGGGCTTAATCATGGCACATATTCTCCCGGTCCTGACAGAACACCATAACCTACAGCATCTCTGAATTTATAGCTAAACAAATGCTACTGGTCCTGGAACACACAGATAAAAATTGTTGGCTTGTTGCCCAATTGTGTGTGTAAGACCTAAAATTGAAACCCTGGGTTCGCTGCCTCTGTCAAGAAAGGTATAGTGATGCAAGGTTAGAAAAATATTTTCCATGTCCAATGCCTTGAAATGCTTCTGCTATAATTTCTGCAGAGAACTTTTCTAAAAGGCATGCAGCTAAAGCTGGGAAAATGCCCAGCCGGACGCACACAGAAGACTCAACAGTGAAACCACCTTTACAAACACCAATGTTTAGGGTTGCAGGCTGGGAAATGCTAACATAAATTTCAGGTTGCTGGGGGTAGGCAATCAATCTGCTGTTCTTCCCACCCAGCATGCAGACCTTGCAGGACTCTACCCAAAAGCAATGGAATAGGTTGGTGATGCCGCGCAGTGCGGACACCCAGAACAGATCAGATTCCCCCCCCCTTCACTAAAGGCATCCCTGTAAGAAGTAGGTAGCTGACATTCAGCATTTCTGGGGCTGTTTTGATGAATAAAAGAGTTTACAGTAATCATGTTGTTCATCTTTAATGCAGTCCTGTGAGACGGGGAGTACTGGCTTGGGATTGACACCCACAGATCCTCAGAGGACACCAGTGTTACAGACAGGACTAGATTTAATGGCTTCTCATTTCTTGCCATACTCCTTTCACTACGGTTGTGCTGTCCTGGGGGTTCAGACTGGATATTGGGAAAAATTTTTACACTGAGAGGGTTATTAAGTATTGGAACAGGCTGCCCAGGCAAGTGGTTGAGGCACCATCCCTGGAGGTGTTTAAAAGATGGGTAGGCATAGTGCTGAGAGATACGGTTTAGTGATGTTTTTGTCAGTGTTAGGCTAGGTGATATGAAAGGTCCAACCTAGGCAATTCTACCATTCTGTGATTCTTTGATTCTATGAATTTGCTTTCTGGAGAGCTGGGAAATCTTTGCTGTGGGAAGTTTGAGACGTTGGCAGATACTGCTACATTATATGAACCACTACTATTGACTGGCTTGAGATTTCTTGTAGGTATTTAGTCCTCATTTCTCCATTTCAGCCCAGCACATTCCTTAAAGCTAACCAATAAAATCTACTAAGGAATTAGGTCGGTCACATTTTGTATATCCAGGTTGTGCACTGGTGAACTGGTGCACCATTCATGGTCTCAGAGAATGCGCCCCAGGGTGCATCCCGAACACAAAGGTTTCATTGATCTTAACTCATACCAAGCCAAAAACGTTGCTAAAGTCTAGAATGATTGTTTGACTGTGTAGAAAGGAGAGTTTCCTGAAATCGCTAGAATTGAGGGAAAGACAACAGTCCAGCTCCAAGCAAATGTGAAGAGTCAAAGAGAACTATTTGTGTTTTCAACTGCTTTCCACCGTCAAAATTGTGTTCCCCTACGATGATGGTGATGAGGATCTGTGCCTGGACACGTGACAGCGTGGGGAAGGTACACGATCACCACTGCTGGGAGGGCCCAAGTCCGGGGTTCCAGTTCACGCATGTGGCTACCATCAGATGGTGCTTGCATGCAAGGTTAGGGGTCCCAAGCTAGGACAACGAAAAGAGTTTCAGTATTGACTATTACTGAGCTTTTTATGGGTTGAAAATAAGCCATGGCCATTACTGTAGCAGCAGAAGCAGAAGATACCAGACACCTCTCAGTGTCACTCCTTGGTACGTGATGCTGTTACTGTTTCCAAAAACGCCTGAAGTGCAACACAATCTAACAGTAGTCACTGTCGTCATCGCAAGCATGAAGAGTAATTTCCTTATTTACCTCTAGCTTACCACATCAAGGCCCTTACTAGTCTTTGCAGACAAGTTAGAAAGATGTGGAGCGTTTGTGCTAGAAAATATTCTGTCTCATTTAGGAGGAACAGTTCCACTGTGACAAAAAGGGGTTACTAATAAAAAGCCCTCAGTTAAAATATCCAAAAGCTAAGTATTACATCGATACTTTTTACTACTTCTATAGGTAGCACTGAAGCATTCTTAAGGTCAAGGGCCAAGAGCTTGGTTCTGAAAAGGTCTGAGTACTTTGGCTCCATACGTCAAACATATTTCTGTGCCTCAGCACTGCTGTGGGTAAGGTCAACGGAATGACTACAAGACCTGAATGGCAGAGTTTGATGGCCTCACGTGAAGTATGTCCAGCATCAGTCACCAGAATCAGTCATGAAGTCTTGGCATCCACTCGGGATGCCCAGAGGAGGGATTTTTTTTTCAAAATACGTAATGCAAAAAAATGCATCAGGCGACCAACACAATTGTAGAGAACGGAGAGGAACACCACACAGAGAAAGAAATGTGAAGAAAGAGACCGAGGAACAAAAAGACACAGGGAGGCAGGAATGGAGGGAGAGAAACGAGCACGATCTTTTGTGCTGGACAGACCACTGCAGTGAGTCGTGCTGAACCATCAGACCCACAGCATTTCAGATAGTTCTACTGGCAACTTTAAAGAGCAGATGTGTTGTAGAATTCATAGCCAAAGAGTGTAAGTGGTCATGCTAGAGAAAGCTGAATATTGTAGAGGGGCCCAGGGAGATGCATCAGTATAAATTCATAGAAAAGAGAGAGTCTGTAGGGGAAGGAATCTGAGAATTTTGTCCATAAGACTGTAATGTACTACCAACTGCAAAATGAGGTGCTGCTCTATTACTGGACCCTCAGATAGATTTTTAAGGATTACATCTTAGGATCACTGCATATCATTCTTTTAGTCTGCATCTGTGAGGTTTGTTAAAAAAAAATTGATATATTGTTAATTTCTTAAACTTTTCTTATGACAAGAACATTAACATTTCCAGCCAATATTGTTTCTTAGTTACTGAAGGCTTTTTATTATGTATTTTCCCCCTCTCTTCTGGTAGTACCCGCTCTTCAATATGTGTCAATGGAATTTGTGTATTTGACAAGCATCAGGTTCTTTATACTGACTCCTTTTTAATTGCTTGCTCCTTACACTTGATATACAGATACAAATGTTTATACTTCCAAACATCAAGTTATCTTTTTATGACCTACAGATGATGCTTTCAAAGTTGTTTTGTGGTCTCCGAGTGAAATCTTGACTCCATTAAAGTGAAGAGAAGCACAGGTGTTGATAGAAATGGGATGCTGTGCTCTGACCTTTCAAAGTGCCCAAATGCTAAGGGTTCATAAGGAATGACTTTCTCAGGGCTTTGGGAGACGGGCATCCTAAGGGATTTCTGGAAGATGATTAAGAGCTGAAAATTCCTCTGCCTGCAGAGGGCATATTTCAAGGGCTGGAAACACATCCAATGATTTTCTTATAAAATTCTCTTTTAGGAGGATGTGTCTCACTGGAAAATATGTCTGAAGTATTTCTGATTTGCTGCATCACTCGCTATGTGACATACATCATCGGGATGTCTTTTGTAAAGCTCTTATGAACTCCTCTAGCCTCGTCTTCGCATTTCTGTGGTCTGGTTAGGATTGTTCCCAGGTAGATGTTAATGCCAGAGTACCATGCAAAATGAAGGTCATACATAAAACTCTACCTTGATATGAAAGAGTTGCCAAACTGCTGGAATTTCCAAACAGACACGTCCAGAGCTTATAAAAGCAAACAGTATAGGTCAGATTCTCATACTTGGATTATTTCAAGTCAGACTGTGCCAGTGTGTATAAAAGTAGACAGCCCAGCTCAGATTTGGATTTCAGTGTGAATGCCATACAAGCAAACCCCTATGGGAAAAAGTCATCTTCCTGCAGAGTTTATCAGTTTAATTTTTTGGATCTGAAAGATATGTCTTAAACAGTCAGTATGTTTTTGCTGTATCAGAGCTGTGTGTGATATTTAATCTTTTTTTTTTTTTTTCGCTACTGATACTCTATTAAGTCTATGCTCATTTTAATAGAATACCACAAGGAAAACTTGTTTACCTTTCTGTTCCTTTTGCTAAATCTGAAGTCTGGCTTCTTGCTTCCATGTTTATTGTATCTCATGGACTCGATATTAAGTTCTGCAAATGGTAATGAACCACAACAGGAGAATGATGGGATTTTGCAAGCAAAGTCCTAAAGTCTGAACTGCAGACTGCTGGGTTATACACCTTCTATAATGAAAAGATGCATTAAAAATCTGCCTGGTGTTTGTCTAGGTATGCTACATTCTGCTTTCCGTAAAATAACATAAACGTAGCTAAAGAACTCACCCTGTGTAAAACCCACAAAACTGACTGAATGTGCTTCTCTTTTTCCTTTGGCAGATCTTCCAACGTCGATCTGGCCGTCAATGGGGGTTTCCATTCGTGCCTGCAATGTTTTCCGTGCCGTGGCATCTCAGTGAAGTGGAAGGCATACGAGGATTTGGCTTTTTGGCTGCGGCATGCCACCGTGGCATCCCTCAATCAAAACCACTTGGGGGACATGCCTTTCTTGCACTGCCTGGCATGCGGTGTGCAATATGTCCAAACACATTGCTGCCCCTTCCATATTGTTTATTATCAGATTCCTTGCTGTTGTATTGTTTTCTTCCACAAGGTATTAAATATAGTGGAAGAAACTTTATATTTAGATCAGCCACGGGTATTGAGTAAATTCTTTTGCTCATTTAACAGTGTCCTCATTGTGGGCACGTTCTGTGCTCCGGTAAAGCCCTTTGCATGAAATCACCCATGGGAAATAGCCCTGAGCAGAGTGGAACCTGGAAAGCTTAGCTTCGAACAGGAGAATTCTTGAATTACATCCTGCTGGCGTGTTTACTTCTGTGTGTCCCCTTACAGTCAGCCATTCCTAGCTGTCACACTGGCCTCTGGAGACTGCTGGAAATCGGCATGCCGAGGTGGAGCAGCACTTTGGTTGTTCTAGTTATGTCCAGGTATTGACCAAGCCAGTTATGGCTGGCAGAGCCCAGAGCTGCTGTAAGTCACTTTTCCATCCATCATTCTTCTGTACGTGCTCCGGGTGCTCTGGGCAAAGCCACGGCTCTGAGCCATTTTCCAGACTCCTCTTGTTCCTGTTTTCCATGCTCAAAAAAAGCATCTGTGATTTCAGGTAAGGTATTTTCGTAAGGGAGATGGGCACGATCATGCCTTTTGTTTGTTTAGCAGAAGCACACACCGCATCTCAACTGCAAGCCCAACAGACAGTGTCCCATAGCTATAGCACGTTCATTAGTACTGGTCCCTCTGTTTCGATCTTTCATTTTGGTGACAAATGTATAAAACCCTCTTTTGGATGAAGGGTATGCTATGGGTTAGGTATACAACAGGACCACCACGTTTTATTCATTCTGATGGGCTTTTGAAGTCAACTGTTGTCACCGGACATGCCCAGCTGTGATCCTGTGACCGGGTACCAGTTTCAGACAGAAGCCTGTCTGCCCTTACTGTGGAGGCTAAAACTTCTCACTTTCTGTCCCATTCCATCCCATCACATTTCTCTTCTCTCTTCGGTTACAGGCACATGTGAGGCGTGTACTTGTCTGCTTTACATGGGTGGTTTTATCACTGTGACAGAGAAGCAGTTTACCACGAAAACTCCTGGTTTACATCCACTGGCTTCAGATTATACTGATTTTTGATGCTATGTTTTCACAGATTCAGCAGTGGTAGGAAGCTGTCTGGCAGGCACCTTCCAGAGCTGAAACATCAGATGTGTTCTTTAATGACATCACTTTCCATACTATGTCACTTGCTTTCACTTGAGCCCTTACATTACATGTGTTGCATTGTTGGATCATCCTAATAGGACAGTCTGAGAGCAGCCAGATTTAGTATTTATCCAGCCTGCACTCCACCTCGCAATCTCCACTGGCCACTCAGGTCACTTCTACTTTTAAGGACAAAATCAGAACACTGTGAACAAACGCACAGCTTTCCCTCTGCAACTAAAATCACAGTTAATTACTTTACGAATGCTTTTCAGCCCCAGCCATCAGTGATGCTGCTGAAATCTGCCCTTCGCTTTGGTCAGTTTGAGTCATTTGCCCTGTTTTCCCCTCACCTTTCCTTCCCTAATGTCTCAAACCTTATCTTTCCGATGAAACAGCTGTCGACTTGCGATGTCTTCCAGTGCTACCAACTGGGTATTACTGCCTGAAGTTATGGTGTTCCTGGGAAAGCATGACCTGATTTAAGCACAGAGTAAGGAGGGCTGTATGGGATTCCCTGCTGGTTTTAAGTCTTCCTGCCTACTCTAACAATTTCAGCTGGGATTTTTTTGAAGCGTGCGAGAGATGTAGGATGGCTTTTGTGAATGCCATCCTTAAAAATGTTGTACCTCAGTTCTCCACCTGAACGACGGGTATTACATCAGTTCCTGTCAGAAGGTATCGCGAAGGTGATTAGCGGCGTGCTGTGGGTGAAGGTACCGCAGCTGGGTTCGCAGAACTCCTGGAGTTTTTCATGAATTATAGAGGCTGATCTTGTTACGCTCACGGCTTTGCTATTTCAGATGGCTGTTGCCTCTCTAAACGTGCCAGAGGTTTAGAAAATCACAGTTAATCACTGCAGTGCAGCTGTGAATGCACTAGGTAAGGCCGCTCTTCTTTAATATTTCGAGGTGCTGGAGCGAATGCAGAGGAGGGCAACGAAACTGGTGAAGGGCCTGGAGAACAAATCATATGAAGAGAGGCTGAAGGAGCTGGGACTGTTCAGTATGAGGAAGAGGAGGCTGAGGGGAGACCTCATCACTCTCTACAACCACTTGAAAGGACACTGTAGAGAGGTTGGTGCTGGTCTCTTCTCACAGGTAATTAATGACAGAATGAGAGGGAATGGCTTCAAGCTCCAACAGGGTAGGTTTAGACTGAACATTAGGAAAGAATTCTTCCCAGAAAGAGTGGTCAGGCATTGGAATAGGCTGCCCAGGGAGGGGGTTGAGTCCCCATCCCTGGATGTGTTTAAGAGACGATGAGATGTGGTGCTGAGGGATATGGTGTAGGGGAGGACTTTGTAGAGTAGGGTAGATGGTTGGACTCGATGACCCCAAGGATCTCTTCCAACCTAGATGATTCTATGATTCTATTCTATGATTCTATTTGAAACTTTGGTCTTCTCTTAGTTGTAGTGGCCTTTCCATAACAGAAGGATGTACTTCCCAGAGAAAGCAATGTTATGCAAGTTAGATGACGATGAACTTCCGAGCCGATACCATAAGAAAGGGATAGATGCAAAGGTAGGTCCTAAGCGATGCCAAAACTAATTTTGTTGTAGTTACCTCCCGGTGCTGATACAGCTACTACATTTGCTTTTTTGCTCTACCTTTGATGATGAAAGCAACAGGAAAGGAATGCCACCACCACAAAGTCAGCGGGAGATTGTGCTGTGACTCAGCGCCTGGGGCTGGCTCCAAGCACCTACGACAGCACCATCCTGACCCTGCCACTTGTCTCTCACACGTAAGTCAGTGCCGTGAAGCTGCAACAGGCAGAAGCTGGCAAAAAGCTGCTCCTCAGGGTGCAACAGGACCAGCTCACTGGAAAGCTGAAACACAAAGACCTTTGCTCTCGGCCTAGAGCTCCCCTCGTAGAGGAGACGGTGTAAATTCTCACGCAGAGCAATGAATTGAAACACTGGAGAAAGAACTGACTTACATCTTTTTGTCTAATACAAACCACGTCCCTCACCTCCATCAATGGGTCCAATAAGCACTCCTTGTGTATATAAAGTTGATTAAAAGTCTCTCTGAGCCTTCAATCAACAAGCCCACTAAAGCTGTCTGTTCATACAGACAGAAAATGCTCCAATTAGAGTTTCATGAGCTCACAAATGCTTCTCTCTAGGAAGATGAGGTAGAAACCATTTTGAAAGGATTATTGTCTAAGCTTTCTGAATTAAAATTGCAACAGGTGTCACTTTTGCATGCCTGTCCTTGCAACAAATGTGGCGTTATCCTTTTGATTGATGACCGAGTAAAAGATTGTATTTGTTTCTGTTTCAGAGTTCTCTTTTAAAAGTGAAAAGATGTCTTTTTCCATTCCATTGCACCTAAATCACCTCCTAGTATTTTTTGTTATTGAATTGTGGCTAAGGAAGATAGGAGGAACAACATTTTCTGAAGGACACTTTGATGATGATCACATCTTTGTATCTTTAAAGCTGGTATGAGGAACGCTTCTTTTGATATCATACGAGTTTCTAAGGTTTAGTGAGTTTCAATCTGACATATCTTCTCTATGTAAAGGTACTATATAAATCTCTGTGTAAATCTTCTCAGAAGCAGCTTTTGTCCTACCTTTCTCTCAGAGGGGTATCGTCTACTTGTGATTAACCTCAGAGCAAGAAGAATTTACTAAAGAAGTTTAAAGAAATTATTGTATTTACCCTAAAGAAAGTCCTAGCTATATAGGTAAGCTAGAGGGGGAACCTCCATCTTCCAGCTAGTTTTGGGAGCTGAAATACGACCAAATTAATCTCAGGCTCTGTATATTGCAGTTTTTCAGCCTTTTCCCTGTACTTCACCCATGCAAAGGGTCTGCAGCCTCTCAAAGCTGCAGGTTTATTTCTACGCTCCTTTCCAGTGCTGATGGGTACAAGGGGCATTTGAGCTAGATCACGGCAACTATGTTGGAAATCTCCAGGGTTCGTGATGCTTCCTGGCCGACTCCCAAATATTTAGTTGGGGGATATTATTTAGCTTGAGGTATGTAGTTTGAGGTAGTATTTAGCTCGAGGTAGGTAGATACAGTTGCAGCAGTGACAACACGGACCGACAAAGCCAAGGGAGACTGCCGCAAGGCTGGCATTTGAAAGAAAAGCTTTGAGTATTCAACATACATGTTGAGAGATGAAGCCAACTAACACAACCATACCCATCACTAGCTCTCCATCATCTGAAAAACAGCTGCTCTCCTGACCGAAATACCGGCTGCTAAGGTGCCTAGCAGGAGAAACACAATTTGGTGTAAATCTCCCTGCACAAAGGAGAATCAACTGGGCCACCTCAGACACAAATTTCGACTGAATGGCCAGGAAATGGCCCCGTTTGGGGCCAGCTTTGTGTAACAGCACGGGTTTGCAGGCTATGAGGTTTCCTTCCAGGCAGATAAAGTGGAGTTTAGTGAGAGCCGTGGAGCCGGAGCTCTGGAACCTGGGAGCTCACCCAAAAACCACCCCGGGGGGGTGGACTTCGGGCTGCCTGCAGAGTGGGGCGCCGGGCCAGGCTGGGGTGATGCCTTCCCTTCTGCCTCTCCAGCAGCTTTGCCTTCCACCCAGTGGCTCCCACCGATTCAGCCCCAGCTCCATGGCAGCCCCCTCTTTCCCACTCCCCTGGGCAGGGAAGGCTGAGGGAGGGGGGATGAAGGGAGG